>SJYT01020012.1:5508-50976 GCA_006410635.1 Cephalophus harveyi | reverse complement strand
CCTGCTTATTTAACTTCTATGCAGAGTACATCATGAGAAACGCTGGACTGGAAGAAACACAAGTTGGAATCAAGATTGCCGGGAGAAATATCAATAACCTCAGATACACAGATGACACCACCTTTATGGCAGAAAGTGAGGAAACAGTGTCAGACTTTATTTTTTGGGGCTCCAAAATCACTGCAGATGGTGACTGCAGCCATGAAATTAGAAGACTCTTACTCCTTGGAAGAAAAGTTATGACCAACCTAGATAGCATATTCAAAAGCAGAGACATTACTTTGATGACTAAGGTCTGTCTAGTCAAGGCTATGGTTTTTCCTGTGGTCATGTATGGATGTGAGAGTTGGACCGTGAAGAAGGCTGAGCACCGAAGTATTGATGCTTTTGAACTGTGGTGTTGGAGAAGACTCTTGAGAGTCCCTTGGACTGCAAGGAGATCCAACCAGTCCATTCTGAAGGAGATCAGCCCTGGGATTTCTGGAAGGAATAATGCTAAAGCTGAAGCTCCAGTACTTTGGCCACCTCATGTGAAGAGTTGACTCATTGGAAAAGACTCTGATGCTAGGAAGGATTGGGGGCAGGAGGAGAAGGGGACGACCGAGGATGAGATGGCTGGATGGCATCAGTGACTCGATGGACGTGAGTCTGAGTGAACTCCAGGAGATGGTGATGGACAGGGAGGCCTGGCGTGCTGCGATTCATGGGGTCACAAAGAGTCAGACACGACTGAGTGACTGAACTGAACTGAATCTCTAACAGAACAGATTAGAAATTCATGATATGGGAGAGGGCCAATGGGTGTGGCCATAAAAAGGCAACGTGAGAGATTCTGTGGTAATGGGAATCATGTGTATCTTGACTATAACAGTTAATATCCTGGCCATGATGTACTATAATTTTGCAAGATGTTACCACGGAAGAAACTGGAAAAAGAATAGACAACATATATCTGTATTATTTCTTACAACAAATAATTTTAAGACATATCAGTTCAATTATTTTTAACATTTCTTCTTATTTAAAACTTTTATCTTTTTGTGATATAACAATAATCTGTCTCACTTATTGGCATTAATTGAAATGATCAAAAGCATGAATAAACTCCAAAGGCAGATACTGGGAAATTTTTAACAGTGTGTTTGAGTCTAGAATTTTATGAACCATTTTAGAATCTAATGTACTTTTAAAAAATTTCCAGTATCTGCTTTTGGAGTTTATTCACACATATCATTAATTGAAATGATCAAAAGCATGAATAAACTCCAAAGGCAGATACTGGGAAATTTTTAACAGTGTGTTTGAGTCTAGAATTTTATGAACCATTTTAGAATCTAATGTACTTTTAAAAAATTTCCAGTATCTGCTTTTGGAGTTTATTCACACATAGGTTAGAAGTATGAAGTATAGTTTCCTCACTGTGTTGGATGGTAAAAATTATCTTTGTTTTTTTTATATAAATTTATTTATTTTAATTGGAGGTCAATTACTTTACAATATTGTATTGGTTTTGCCATACATCAACATGAATCTGTCACAGGTATACACGTGTTTCCCATCCTGAACCCCCCTCCCTCCTCGCTCCCCGTGCCATCCCTCTGGGTTGTCTCAGTGCACCAGCCCCAAGCATCCAGTATCATGCATTGAACCTGGACTGGTGACTCGTTACCATTTGTAATGAAGTGTGCTTATGTTAAGAACTTGAGGATTTACCATTAAAGTAGTTCTTGTATTCTTGCTTTTGAAGTTACCTTCAAGGTAGGAACTTTGCTAATAACAAACACCGAAGGATGAATCATCAACTGGTTAGCAACTTAGATAAAATGAAAAAAAATCAGGGAAGAACTATGCAAGAAAATGTCTTAAATTTTAGCTTTATGGATGCATTCATCCAAGTACAATACTGAATTTTGCAAGCTTACTCTTTAAGAGAGTTTAATTCACACCTAAAAGCTTTCAAGAAGTTATCTTGATCATTACATACTAACTGTATTTAGTATAATTTTCTTAGAAACATTTCTTTTTCTCTCCATTTGAGCAGCATGGCATGCTGCATCTTTTAGCACTCTTAAGAGCTGCATTTTTGCAAAAGTACTGATCTCTGAATTTGGAATGCTGTTACTCTGGGCACAAAACTGGGCACAAAAACAAGGAACCAAAATATTCTGTAGTATGCAAGTGTTGAGGTCTTTCTCAGTGTAGACCTTTGATAGCTGTAAGTTTAAGTGCCTCAAGCACACAACTAAATGGGAATGCAATCACCTTCAGTTTTAGTTTTGAAAGGTGTCAATAATAGCACTCATTCACTTTTCACATAATAGAACGTATCTGCTTTGGTTTTCTCTGCTCTAGCTTCCTCCCTTTCCTCATCCAATACTCCACTACATACACATTTTCTATTTAAATTAGCAAAATATTCATTAAATCAATTAAAAGTGACCAACACCATGAAAGAAGAAAAAAGCAATTAAGAGTGTTTAAAAGAATGGAGGGTCAATTCACCACAGTTTGCTTTCATCCATTGTAAAAATTCACAGATATTCATTATTTCATAAATTAAACTCTTCTATTTATAATTTTTTCCAATAAATGATACTTCTCATGTAATTCCTTTAGTACTAATATTCTGTGAATACTTTTCATGCTTGCATACCTTTCCTTTCCTACTATCAGTTTTAAGGAATTGACTACAAAGTTTTTACATAAAAAACTAGACCAAAAAAAAAGTAGTAATTTCTGTGCAGGAACTGCAATCTCTCAGCATATTTTCTCCTTAAGTGGCATAAGTTTCATGCCAGATTTAGATAATTGACAGATTTATGCATGTGTAGAGTGTCTTGATGCCTTCTCTATCATGTGAAGAAGAGTTTATAAAATACCTTAAGGCTCAGCCAAAAGCTTTGGCACATTTTCTAAGCAGGAAGTTGGACTCATAAATGCAAGCCTGCTGGTGAATGAAGTCATATTTCTGAAGAAGTGAGGCCACTGCAGGTTAAAGAAAGAACAAAAGGTCTATTGCTTTGAGGCTGGCAAGCTGTAGGTCATAAACACATTGTTTAAAAACAAAGAAGTCAACAGCTCAACATATAGAAATAAAAAAGGTAATCCTCATGTTTCCAGAAACTATTCAGATTCATAGTGTGCTTGTCTTTTGGATTTCATGGGAAAATTAAATTGCTATTGTCCCTTTCAACTATATTTTAGCAAAGTTAAAAAAAAAGGGATCAGTGATCAAATGAGTTACATTTTGCCTCTTTTAATTCAAAATAAATCAGAAGAGTTAACAACTTAGCATTTTACATTGATTGGATAAAGAATACTCTGATTCTTTCCTACACAACATTTCACTGTACATAACTTGAATTAACATATCATTCAATAAATTAGCATTCAATCACTAATAAGATAAATATACTGTATTAATAATAAATTGATTAAAGTATTTGCATAATTTATATTCATTATAAGATGTGTATGAGTATAAATAATTTGACTATTATAATATTGTATACTTTACATATGTATCATATTATTGTGATTCATGAGATAGAGAACAATTTTGGTTAAGGAAACTATTAACCTTTAAAAGAAACATTAAAGAATCCAATTGCCAAAGCAAGAAACATGGGCTTGATCCCTAGTTCAGGAGGATGCTACAAAGCAACTAAGCCTGTGTGCCACAACTACTGAGCCTGTGTGCTAGAGCCTGGGAGCCACAATTAATGAAGTCCTTGTGCCTAGACCTTGTGCTCTGAAACAAATGAAGTCACCACAATGAGAACCCTGTGCACCTCAACTTGAGAGTAGCCCCTACTCACTGAAACTAGAGAAAAGCCTGTGCAGCAACAAAGATTCAACACAGCCAAAAGTAAATAAATAAATAAAATTTAAAATCTGAGGCAGAAGCTGAAACATGGCAGAAAGAAGAAACTAAAGTGGAGGAAGACATGGCAGTAAAACCATAAATACAAGTTCCACGCATATATAGCAAAGAATAACAAGTTGAATTTAGCTAAGGTACGCTTTGCTAATACAGGAAAGGCAAGAGATGTGGGTTCAGCCTCTGAGTTGAGAAGATCCCCTGGAGAAGGAAATGGCAATCCACTGCAATATTCTTGCCTGGAGAATCCCATGGACAGAGGAGCTTGGTGGCCTCATACTCTTTATGGTTACAAAGAGTTGGACATGACTGAAGCAACTAAGCACACACAGAGTATACACTATATGTTACATGATAGTGGGAGAAAATTTTCCTAGGCATTTACTTGGGTTGTAACAAATAATACTTACATTCCTGGTGGTAGTTTAGTCACTAAGTCATGTCCAGCTCTTTCGACCCCATGAATTGCAGCCTGCCAGGCTCCTCTGTCCATGAGATTCTCCAGGTGAGAATACTGGAGTGGGTTGCCATTTCCTTCTCCAGGGGGTCTTCCTGACCCAAGAATCAAATCCAAGTCTCCTGCATTGCAGGCAGGTTCTTTACCAACTAAGCAGTTCCTGGATGAGGAGACTAATAAAAATTGTTCTGTGTCTTTCAGCACTGGTAATGTAATAATCAAAATAAGTTTACAAATAGAATGTGTGTGTGCTAAAATCGCTTCAGTCAAGTACGACTTTGTGACCTCATGGACCATAGCCTGCCAGGCTCCTCTGTTCATGGGATTCTCCAGGCAAGAATACTGGAGTGGGTTGCCATGCCTTCCTCCAGGGGATCTTTCTGACCCAAGGATCAAACCAGAGGCCCTTATGTCTCCTGAATTGGCAGGCAGGTTCTTTACAACTAGCGCCACCTGGGAAGCCCTCACAACTATAATAAAAAATCTTAAAAATGCAAACAAGCGTATTGTTTAAAATCCACTCACACAAAAGTCCTGAAATAATTTTAAATTATATAAGACTCCAATCTAATGCATTCAAGCAGTTCAACTCAGGAAATAGTGCCAAATAAATTTTTGAAATCTGGGAAGAAAAAAATTGACATTTTTCATACCTCTTATCACTTATGTACACTGGGTACAGATTTTATTTGGAGTTCACTCACAGCATGATTAAAATGTCAAATTTTAATGTAAACCAAACATATGGAAGAAAAGAAAGAAAACAAGAGTCAATTTAATTGAAAAGTTCAGTCCTAGACCTTCATTTCAAACCTTTTTCCCAAGGCACAAGTTTCTTTTTCCAGTCATGAAGCCTTGGGCTTTTATTTATTGTCTAATTCATAGATGACTATAACGTGCTCAGAAACAACCAACAATAGAAAATATGAACTCCATAAATCACATGTGATTACCACAGCTAGAATGACCCAATTGGAGAACACGAGTTTTTTTTGTTTGCTTTTAATTTCTTTTTTTAAGTCTTTTTTGTTTAAATGTGGACTATTAAAAAAAAAAAAAAAAACTTTATTGGATTTGTTACAATACTGCCTTTGTTTTATGTTTTCATTTTTTGGCCCCAAGGCATGTGAGATTTTAGCTCCCTGACCAGGGATTGAACCTGCATCCCCTGTGTTGGAAAGCATTTTCTCAACCACTGGACCATGAGGCAAGTCCCAGCACTTAAATTCTTTACTTTATTAAAGAATAAGCAGCTTGATACATACACTGAATGGAGTGAAGCAATTAATGTAATTTTCTATTACCATTCACATCTTTTCAATATTCTTGATCTTAGACATCTTGACCAGCAGCTGTCTTTTCAGACTAAAAAGGTGAGAGGAAGAGAGTATAAAATAACACAGGGAAGGATGGAAGGAGGGCAGAATATCAGAATGTGCTTAATGGAAACTGTAAATTTAATTGTATGTGTAATTTACATTAATAGCATTGCTAATAATATCATTCAATTGTGACCCTAATCTAGTGCTCCATAATAACATTTTGAGATATACTCCAAATTGGGAAGTCAGCTACAGACTTCTGAATATGTTTCAAAGCTTTTTGTCCAATCCACAAGGTCAAGAATATGAAGGGAATGGCTCAGCAGGTAAAGAATCTGCCTGCAATTCAGGAGACACAGGAGACCTGGGTTTGATCTCTCTATTTCCTGGAAAAGGAAATAGCAACCCATTCCAGTATTCTTGCCTGGGAAATCTCATGGACAGAGGAGCCTGGAGGAGTTCAGTGCAAAGGGTTTGATCAGTTGAACATGACTGAGCTACTAAACACACATACAAAAGTTTAGTAAAATTTATCAGATATCACAAAGCACATATTTTCACATAAAATAGTCTCTAGTAAGGTTCAAACAGTAGGTGAAATCATGTGAATTAACCTTGAGCTATTTATCCATTGCTGTGATTTACCCCTAAGCTATCTAGGCATATAAACCAAAAAAAAAAAAAAAAAAAAAGGAACATATACACTACAAACAGTATGATAGAGAAATTATTAAAAATTTTTTTTCATGTTTATTTCCTTTCTCCTTCATCAGCTCACTCAACAGATGCTAAAATTTTCATAATATTACCTCAAATGAATATTTTATTTATTTTTAATTGAAGGATAAGCAGCCACAGATCATATATATATATATTCTCTCCCTTTTTAACCTCCCTCTCATCTCCCTCCCCATCCCACCCCTCTAGGTTGATTTCTGAGTTTGAGTTTTCTGAGACATACAGCAAATTCCCGTTGGCTATCTACTTTACATATGGTAATCTATGTTTCCATATTACTCTCTACATTTCACCCTCTCCTCCCCCTCCCCAAGTCCATAAGTCTATTCTCTATGTCTATTTCTCCATTTCTGAACTGCAAATAAATTTTTTAGAATCATTTTTCTAGATTCCGTAAATATGTGTTCCATTCAGTTTAGTTGCTCAGTCGTGTCTGACTCTTTACAACCCCATGAACTACAGCATGTCAGGCCTCCCTGTCCATCACCAACTCCCAGAGTTTACCCAAACTCATGTCCATTGAGTCAGTGATGCCATCCAACCATCTCATCCTCTGTCATCCCCTTCTACTCCCACCTTCAATCTTTCCCAGCATCAGGGTCTTTACAAACGAGCCAGTTCTTCGCATCAGGTGGCCAAAGTATTGGAGTTTCAGCTTCGACATCAGTCCTTCAATGAATATTCAGGACTGAATATGTGTGTTAACATACTATATTTATCTTTCTCTTTCTGATTTACTTCACTCTGATAACAGGCTCTAGGTTCATCCATTTCATTAGAACTGACTGATATGTGTTCATTTTTTTATGGCTGAGTAATATTCCATTGTGTATATGGACCACAACTTCTTTATCCATTCATCTGTTGATGGACATCTAGGTTGCTTCCATGTTCTAGCTATTGTAAATAGTGCTGAAATAATGGGATACATGTGTCTTTTTAAATTTTGGTTTCCTCAGGGTATATGCCTAGGAGTGGGGTTGCTGGGTCATATGGTGATTTAGTTCTTCCTAGATTTTTTTAAGGAATCTCCAAACCATCTTCCATAGTGGGTGTATCAGTGTACATTCCTACCAACAGTTCAAGAGCATTCCCTTTTCTCCACAACCTCCCCAGCATTTATTGTTTGTAGACTTTTTGATGATGGCCATTCTGACCAGTATCAGGTGGTATATCATTGTAATTTTGATTTGCATTTCTCTAATAATAAGCGATGTTGAGCATCTTTTCATGTGTTTGTTAGCCTTGTGTACATCTTCTTTGAAGAAATGTCTGTTTAAGTCTTATTCCTAAATTTTGATTGGGTTGCTTGCTTTTCTGGTATTAAGTTGTATAAGCTGCTTGTATATTTTGGAAAATAATCCTTTGTCAGTTGTTTTATTTGCTTTTCTGAGGGTTGTCTTTTCACCTTGCTTATAGTTTCCTTTGCTGTGCCAAAGATTTTAAGTTTAATCAGGTCCCACTTGTTTACTTTTGGCTTTATTGCCATTACTCTGGGAGGTGAATCACAGAGGATCTTGCTTTGATTTATG
The DNA here is from genome assembly GCA_006410635.1 of Cephalophus harveyi. Taxonomy (NCBI): domain Eukaryota; kingdom Metazoa; phylum Chordata; class Mammalia; order Artiodactyla; family Bovidae; genus Cephalophus; species Cephalophus harveyi. The sequence continues at coordinate 43,047 of SJYT01020012.1, read as the reverse complement.
TCATCGAGTACTCTGCCTATGTTTTCCTCTAAGAATTTTAAAGTCTCTGGTTTTACATTTAGGTCTTTAATCCATTTTGAGTTTATCTTTGTGCATGGTGTTGGGAAGTGTCCTAATTTCATTCAAAAGAAAGTAGGTGTCCAGTTTTCCCAGCACCATTTATCAAAGAGGCTGTCTTTGCCCCAGGGCAGGCAGCTGCAACCAGCACACTAAGCGCAGGCGGCTGCAGGCGCACTAAGCACGGCCAAGAGGAGCTATCTGACGTCCGAGGTCAGGGGCAGAAGCTGGGAGGACCCCATGCCCGAAGGGCAGCGGCCAAGAAGAGTTATCCCACATCAGAGGTCAGGAGTAACGACCGAGAGTGCCAGGCTGAGACGGCACAGGAACAGCTGAGAGGAGCTACCCCACATCTGAAGTCAGAGGCGGTGGCTGGGAAGAGCCACCCTACACCTGAGGCCAGGGGTGACAGCCGAGAGGAGCAACCCCATGTCCAAGGACCGGTGGCTGCATGGGCGCAGGAGGGCCTAGAGGAGCCATTCCACATTGAAGGTCAGGAAGGGTGGTGGTGAGGAGATACCCTTCATACAAGGTAAGGTGTAGCGGTTGTGCTTTGCTGGAGGAGCCGTTAAGAGATACCCCACGCCCCAGGTAAGAGAAACCCAAGTAAGATGATAGGTGTTTCAAGAGGGCATCAGAGGGCAGACACACTGAAACCATACTCACAGAAAACTAGTCAATCTAACCACACTAGGACCACAGCCTTGTCTAACTGAATGAAACTAAGCCATGCCCATGGGTCATCCCAAGACGGGAGGGTCATGGTGGAGAGGTCTGACAGAATGTGGTCCACTGGAGAAGGGAATGGAAAACCACTTCAGTATTCTTGCCTTGAGAACCCCATGAACAGTATGAAAAGGCAAAATGATACGATACTGAAAGAGGAACTCCCCAGGTCAGTAGGTGCCCAATATGCTACTGGAATCAGTGAAGAAATAACTCCAGAAAGAATGAAGGGATGGAGCCAAAGCAAAAACACCACCCAGTTGTGGACGTGACTGGTGATAGAAGCAAGGTCTGATGGCAGAAAGTGAAAAGGAACTAAAAAGCCTCTTGATGAAAGTGAAAGAGGAGAGTGAAAAAGTTGGCTTAAAGCTCAACTTTCAGAAAACAAAGATCATGGCATCTGGTCCCATCACTTCATGGGAAATAGATGGGGAAACAGTGGAAACAGTGTCAGACTTTATTTTGGGGGGCTTCAAAATCACTGCAGACGGTGACTGCAGCCATGAAATTAAAAGACGCTTACTCCTTGGAAGAAAAGTTTTGACCAACCTAGATAGCATATTCAAAAGCAGAGACATTACTTTGCCGAATAAGGTCCGTCTAGTCAAGGCTATGGTTTTTCCAGTAGTCATGTATGGATGTGAGAGTTGGACTGTGAAGAAGGCTGAGCACCGAAGAATTGATGCTTTTGAACTGTGGTGTTGGAGAAGACTCTTGAGAGTCCCTTGGACTACAAGGAGATCCAACCAGTCCATTCTGAAGGAGATCAACCCTGGGATTTCTTTGGAAGGAATGATGCTAAAGCTGAAACTCCAGTACTTTGGCCATCTCATGCGAAGAGTTGACTCATTGGAAAAGACTTTGATGCTGGGAGGGATTGGGGGCATAAAGTTGGCTTAAAGCTCAACTTTCAGAAAACGAATATCATGGCATCTGGTCCCATCACTTCATGGGAAATAGATGGGGAAACAGTGGAAACAGTGTCAGACTTTATTTTGGGGGGCTCCAAAATCACTGCAGATGGTGACTGTAGCCATGAAATTAAAAGACGCTTACTCCTTGGAAGAAAAGTTATGACCAACCTAGATAGTATATTCAAAAGCAGAGACAGTACTTTGCCGACTAAGGTCCGTCTAGTCAAGGCTATCGTTTTTCTAGTGGTCATGCATGGATGTGAGAGTTGGACTGTGAAGAAGGCTGAGCGCCGTAGAATTGATGCTTTTGAACTGTGGTGTTGGAGAAGACTCTTGAGAGTCCCTTGGACTGCAAGGAGATCCCACCAGTCCATTCTGAAGGAGATCAGCCCTGGGATTTCTTTGGAAGGAATAATGCTAAAGCTGAAGCTCCAGTACTTTGGCCACCTCATGTGAAGAGTTGACTCATTGGAAAAGACTCTGATGCTGGAAGGGATTGTTGGTAGGAGGAGAAGGGGATGACAGAGGATGAGATGGCTGGATGGCATCACTGACTTGATGGACATGAGTCTGAGTGAACTCCAGGAGTTGGTGATGGACAGGGAGGCCAGGCACGCTGCGATTCTAGAGGTGGCAAAGAGTCGGACATGACTGAGCAACTGAACTGAACTGAACTGAATCATTTTAAGCCAGCCTCCCACAAAATCTTGCAAAGGTCAAATGAAAAATATAGAAACTTTGCTTATGGGAAACTTCCTTTTTCTTAAAATGAGGTGTCAAATATAAAATATTCTCATTATAACAAGATGTCCTTAATGAAGAGTTCATTGAACTGAGAGCTTACTGTATTTTTTCAGAAACCCAAATCCCAGTTCAGTTGAGGTGCAAATTCTCAAGAGTGTACTGGGTCCTTTTGCAGGCAACTAACTAGAGTCATGGCCTCTTAATTACCTCTGTAGTTCAGCTGGAGCAGAACTCACTAATTGCTGAGCATGTACCTTTGAGGAAAGTTAAGATAAAAAGCGTTTATTCCAGGCTCCATTCATACAGTGTATGACAGTGAACTCACTGTCAGTTCCTGGTGGAGAAAATCGGATCAAGAAAGTACTGAAGTGAAGGCTCAAGTGAAAAGTGAAAGTTGCTCAGTTGTGTCCGACTCTTTGTGACCCCATGGGGTATACAGTCCATGGAATTCTCCTGGCCAGAATACTGGAGTAGGTAGACACTTCCCTTCTCCAGGGGATCTCCCAGTCCAGGGATTGAACCCAGGTCTCCTGCATTGCAGGCAGATTCTTTACCAGCTGAGCCACAAAGGAAGTCCAAGAATACCAGAGTGGTAACATATTCCTTCTCCAGTGGATTTTCCCAACCCAGGAATTAAACTGGGGTCCCCTGTACTGCAGGCTGATTGTTTTACCCAACTGAGCTAGCAGGGACGGCTCAAGAAGTTTTACATATTCAAAGTACCTACTCTACAGATGGAGCTATACAGTTAAGGTTTGCTAAAGGCAAATCAGCTAATTGTTTTGAGGTCAAAGATAATATATGATTTTCTTAATTTATTCATTTATAAAGTTTAACAGCCAGAATTTTGAGAAAATATTGCTGTACAAAGGTAAACACATATCTATCATGTAAGTATATTGATGCATATGTTAGAACCATTCATAATTTCTAATTTTAAAAACACCACTCTATGCAGAAGATCATGCTTAAGAATTCATTTTACTAATACACATTTAAACAGACAAAGCTCTATTTTTTTATTAGCAATGATTCTATTTGCACTACATAGTTTCAAATGTATAGGGTTTGACAGTTTTTATTTTTGTATTTAGTAAAGAGTAATAAAGATGAAATAAACATACAATATTCCATTCATACATTNCAGAACTCACTAATTGCTGAGCATGTACCTTTGAGGAAAGTTAAGATAAAAAGCGTTTATTCCAGGCTCCATTCATACAGTGTATGACAGTGAACTCACTGTCAGTTCCTGGTGGAGAAAATCGGATCAAGAAAGTACTGAAGTGAAGGCTCAAGTGAAAAGTGAAAGTTGCTCAGTTGTGTCCGACTCTTTGTGACCCCATGGGGTATACAGTCCATGGAATTCTCCTGGCCAGAATACTGGAGTAGGTAGACACTTCCCTTCTCCAGGGGATCTCCCAGTCCAGGGATTGAACCCAGGTCTCCTGCATTGCAGGCAGATTCTTTACCAGCTGAGCCACAAAGGAAGTCCAAGAATACCAGAGTGGGTAACATATTCCTTCTCCAGTGGATTTTCCCAACCCAGGAATTAAACTGGGGTCCCCTGTACTGCAGGCTGATTGTTTTACCCAACTGAGCTAGCAGGGACGGCTCAAGAAGTTTTACATATTCAAAGTACCTACTCTACAGATGGAGCTATACAGTTAAGGTTTGCTAAAGGCAAATCAGCTAATTGTTTTGAGGTCAAAGATAATATATGATTTTCTTAATTTATTCATTTATAAAGTTTAACAGCCAGAATTTTGAGAAAATATTGCTGTACAAAGGTAAACACATATCTATCATGTAAGTATATTGATGCATATGTTAGAACCATTCATAATTTCTAATTTTAAAAACACCACTCTATGCAGAAGATCATGCTTAAGAATTCATTTTACTAATACACATTTAAACAGACAAAGCTCTATTTTTTTATTAGCAATGATTCTATTTGCACTACATAGTTTCAAATGTATAGGGTTTGACAGTTTTTATTTTTGTATTTAGTAAAGAGTAATAAAGATGAAATAAACATACAATATTCCATTCATACATTGCTCACTTTAAAGTGATTTTTCTTCTGGTTTTGAAAAGTCTGAATTATTTATTGGCAGAAACACTCATCTAAGAAAGTCTGATACTTTCCACTTTTAAAAAATAAAGAATAATTAAGAGCCAGAATTCTCCTATTTAACTCTTTGATACTCATATTGACTCAAGTTAAAAGGTCATAATAAACTATATAAATAAAAATAAAATAATTTACTAAGTAGAGAAGCTGCTACAGTTTTTGGTTGAATGCATTTTGAGCATTTAGAATTTATATCTTTTGAGTTCTATGCACAGTTTGTTTGGTTGATTGATTTTGCACCTTCTTCCAGATTTATGATTATGTATCTATTCATGTAATGTAAATGATGGACAGCTCATGAAAAGAACATTTAGACTTTGCCTAGGTACCTTGAATAAAAATAAGTTCAGGATAGTAGATTAAGCCTTTGAGACAGAAAATACATTTCTAAGCATGAAATTCAGTTCCTTAGCAAATTTTTGAGGTTTAAAAGTTAGTGTTAATAATTTACAAGTGAATTAGAAATTCATATTTCATTTACTCAATATTATACAGTTTGACCAATAGTCTCATTAAAGTATCTTCTAGAATCCATTTATTTAAATCAAAACAAAAAATTGTTGGGCTATTATAAATTAGAATTTTTTTATTCAAAAATAAATAAAAATTTCTCACTAGATTTTAAGAGAATAGCTTCCAGTGGGCACTGGATACAAGTGGCAGAGGCTGTCCCAAAAGGAGGTAGCTACTTTGTGCCTGCTACATCCAGGCTGTCACTTTTGCTCACTTTCCCAGGTTCATCAGTACATCTGCCTGGAATTATTCTAAAATGAGAGTGCTCTCTGTTTCTGGTTGTTGCCCTATCTTAGAAGACTATACATTTTTTTCACTCAGAATTGCATGTTGTTTTGTGTACATTTATATGGCTTCTTTGTTTCCTTGTTTTACAATACTCCAAATATGGATTTATTACATAATTGCTTTCTAAACAATATTTAAATTTTCCTAATTTTTGCTCTTAATTAAAATACTACTATAAGTTTTCTTATCTATGTTCTGTGGTATACATTTATGAATTTCTCTTGGATATAAAATTTGCAGTGGGACTATTCCATCATGGAGTGTATTCTAAGTATGTGTACATGCTAAGTCACTTCAGTTTGTCTAAATGTTTGCAATGCTATGGACTATACTGCCAGACTCCTTTATCCATGGATTCTCCAGGAAAAAAAATACAGGAGTGGGTTGCCATGCTCTTTTCCAAGGGATCTTCTGAACCAAGGGATTGGACTTGTACTCTCCTGTGTCTCTTGCATTGGTGGGGTTTTCTTTACCACTAATGCCACCTGGGGAGCCCCATTCTAAGTATAAAAATATAAATAGGTATAATCTTTCTTTGGGAGGGGGTTGAAGGAGATTTTTTATAATAACAAGCAATGGAATATATAATTGAAACGTATTCTTATGTAGAAAATGATCACAATTGAATATGATTAAGTTAGGAACAAAAGTCCGTCTAGTCAAGGCTATGGTTTTTCCAGTAGTCACATATGGATGTGAGAGTTGGACGGTGAAGAAAGCTGAGCACCGAAGAATTGATGCCTTTGAACTGTGGTGTTGGAGAAGACTCTTGAGAGTCCCTTGGACTGCAAGGAGATCCAACCAGTCCATCCAAACCAGTCCACCCATCAGTCCTGGGTGTTCATTGGAAAGACTGATGCTAAAGCTGAAACTCCAGTACTTTGGCCACCTGATGTGAAGAGCTGACTCATTGGAAAAGACCCTGATGCTGGGAAGGATTGGGGGCAGGAGGAGAAGGGGACGACCGAGGATGAGATGGCTGGATGGTATTACCGACTCGATGGATGTGAGTTTGAGTGAACTCCAGGGGTTGGTGATGGACAGGAAAGCCTGGCGTGCTGCAATTCATGGGGTCGCAAAGAGTCGGACATGACTGAGCGACTGAACTGAACTGAAGTTAGAAACAAACTAAGCATCTGAACTAGTGATATGGTTTACTAAGTAATAGAGCATAATCCCACTAACCCCATACAAATGTTAAGCATGTAGCAGGCATTCTATAACCATATTATGCAAAAAAGTATATGTTAAAATTTGCAATGAATGTTACATTCAGGGAAAATGCTTACAGAAATAATTTAATTCAAGGAGCATGAAAAATATATGCAGTCTTTGTCCTTCATTATTTACTTGTGCATGCTTTTAATTTTATGTGAATTTTGAAATTTCCAAATATTCTTTAGTTGGGATGTATAAATTTTATAATCAGAAACTTTCTCTTCCTCTATAGCTGCAAGCTAAGTAGATAGCTATGGACTATAAAATCAAACTCATTTTAGCTCAAATCCATTAAGAATACTCTGATGCAAGGCTCAGTTCTTGGCTCTCTTTCTGATCTGCTGAGCATAATTTTGTCTCTGGGGCATATATTTTCATAATTTCTGTGGTTATTTATAGTATTTGCCTTTATTCCTTCTGCATGTTGCTCCAAATCATTAAAAGTAATTTGAAAGGTCTTAACACATCACAGAACTAGAGTCTATTGGTAGGAATAGGGGACATGAAAAGACAATGAATTAGAACACAGTATAAACAGGAGGCTCAATTTTGTCAAGGGAAAAGAAGAAGCTTTGAAGTGAGACCAAATCTGAACTCCAAACCTATTTGCAAATGTTTCAATGTAGGCAAGTCTGCTTGCTTTCACACCTGTAAAGAAATACGAAGATGAGAGTGTTTACACTGTAATACTGACCATATTGTAAATGTTAAAAAAAAAAAAAATACTTTCAGAAATCAACAGGAAGACTTCCCAATTGTGTGGACTCAGACATCAAAATATTAAGCACTTAAAACAGAGTGTCTTCTGTTTTTTTAATAAGCACATTATTTAGGAATGAAAATATTGCTGATGTTCAGTCTCTAAGTCATATCCAATTTGCAACCCCATGAATGGCAGCACACTTGGCTCCCCTACCCTCACTATCTCTGGCAGTTTGCTCAGAATCATGTCCATTGAGAAGGTGATGCTATCTCACCATCTTATTCTCTCTTGCCCTCTTCTCCTCTTGCCTTCAATCTTTTCCAGCATCAGGGTCTTTTCTAAGGAGTCATCTCTTTGCATCAGGTGGCCAATGTATTGGAGCTTCAGCTTCAGCATCAGTCCTTAAAATGAATATTCAGACTTGATTTCTTTTAGGATTGACTGGTTTGATCTCCTTGCAGTTCAAGGGACTCTCAAGAGTCTTCTCCAGCACCTCTGTTCAAAAGCATCAGTCCTTTGGTGCTCAGGCTTCTTTATGGTCCAACTCGCACATCCATTCATGACTACTGGAAAAACCATAGCTTTGACTATATATACAGACCTTTCTCAGCAAGGCAAACCCCTGCCTTTGCTTTTTACTATACTAGTTCTAGGTAAATAGAGCCCTGAAGATAGGAAGTTGAGGTTGGTTATCTGACCTGAAGAAATCTAAAGGCAGGAGTTAAACCAAAAGTGAAAATGAGACTCTTGAGGAACATAGCATACAGTGTAAAGAGTGTTTTTCATAATTTTATACCTGAAGGTGAAGGAAATAAAGCTGCTATGGATATCCATGTAGTAAGAGACAAGTGACTAGTGCAATAATGTATTATGACATAGGGACTTCCCTGGCAGTCCAGTGGTTAAGACTGCGCTTCCACAACTGGGCATGGGTTTGATCCCTGGTCAGGGAACTAAGATATATGACATGCCACAAAGTGTGGTCAATAAAAAATGAAACATAATTTAAAAAAATAGAAACTATTTAAATATTAAAATGATATTATGGCATAGAGAATAAAATACTCTGTTTTGAGTTAGTTGTTTTGACTGCATTTGAGAGATAACAGAAATAAATAGACAATGAAATGAATTTAAATTTCCATTTCAAGTCATCATCAAAGAATGAGAGAGCTTCTATGATTTCCCTGAAATTCTCTTAGCTCTTATTAGCCACAATGCAAAATTTCAGAAAATTAGACACAGAGTATGAGCCTACAGTTTACTGAATTACAACTCACAGCATTTCCAGTCCTATAATTAGCTACTTAGGGTTTGGAGAACAATGGGACAATATGGGGAATTCTGATGAATCTATGTGTGCTGAACGCTGTTTCCCTTGAACCTCTTTTCCTGGGGAAGGAATATTCCCTTCCTATTCTAAAGTTAGCTGCCCTGTGTTTAATGCCTTGTAAAGATTTCTCTTGAGCTGTTTCCATATAAGCACATTTCCTCAAAACCTACCTCTAGCATCTCTCATTACTATAATATCTATGTGTGTGAGTGCATGCTAAGTCACTTCAGTCATGTCTGACTCTTTGCAGTCCCATCACCTGTATCCCATTGGGCTCCCCTGTTCATGGGATACTCCAGGCAAGAATACTGGAGGGGGTTGCCATGCTCTTCTTCAGGGGATCTAACTCACTCTGGGTTCAAACCCATGTCTGTTATGTCTCCTGAATTGACAGGTGTGTTCTTTACCACTATTGCTACCTGGGAAGCCCCACAGTGTCTACAGTTAGATTTAAATCTAAGTAAATCTATTTGGGAAGGGGGTGCAAGTACAAAGTTTGCATTGGGATACACACCAAAATCTGGTATCATTTGAACAAGTTATACTGTCAAGATCACAAGAATACATGCAGAAATGTCTAAGGGTGGTAGACCAGGGAAGGAGGAGCATAACATTGGATCAGACTGAGCTTGTCAAAAGGGTTTACTTACAGAAACAGATTCAGTATTCTGAATTCAGTGTTAGCTTCATAGCCAGTTTTAACCATTTATTTATTTATTTAACTAAATTGTGGCTTCAGATATGGCTGATATTGAATGAGTTGGAAAGACCATAACTCCATATAATGTGAAAGAAGGAATCATGGAGCTTATGGAGATAGGACTATTGATGTGTGTGCAAACTGCTTAATATATGGAAAAGCACTTGCCCTCGGATTTCACAGAAAATACTTTCTTCAAAAAAGGCACTGAGAAGTGCACTGAGGGTTGACAATATGTAGGGATAATATCTTTGAAAATTTGGTAGTATCTACCCATTGTAAGCTGGGAATAATTACGAGAGATGTCACTATGCATGTGGACTCTCTGACATCAACATAAAAGGTTACTGAAATGGCAAAAGGCAAGGAGCAAAGTCTTAAGAATTGGAGTAAAGGAGAGCATGTTTTGGGCTTCATGTTTTTAGCAATACGATTAATCTGAGAAAAATATCCTTAAGATGTCTAGAAAAATGATTATACATATCAAATATATTAATCAATCTTCTACTGATGAGGATCTATGTTTTTACTAAACCATTCCTTTAACTACAATATTGGGATGAGTCTTTCTGTTATTTTATAAGAGATTTCCATTTTTTTCATGTGATATAAGTATGTCTATAGTTCATCTTTTAATTGTTATGCCATTGTATTAAAGCAATTTAGCAGCAGCATTCTCTTTTAATTATTTAATTTCTTTGCATTTTTTCTTTTCCCATTTATCTCAAAGTGAATCACAAACTATTCTATCATTCTATGGTTTCTTCTCTAAAATTACATGAAAAATAGATTATATTGCTCTTTCTGTAATTCCCCTCATCCTCCCCCTATTCAATTTTAAATGAAGTATAATATACATACTGGAAAGCAAATTGTAACAATATCACAACTCAGTATATTTGCACTGGTAATCACATTCATGCAATGAGCACCCAGATCAGGAAACAGCAAATTACCATCCTACCAACAGCACTCTGAATAATCTTATTCACAATTTCTTTGAACAGTGAATAATCTTTACATTATTTCTACTTTTCAGAATGTATATTAGATTGTCACTACTGTATTTTATACAAATGTACTGCATTGCTTCCAGTCATTTGCTATCCTCTTCTGTGAAATGCCTCTTTATATCCTCTGCCTCTTTTTAATTCAATATAAGTTCATATTTATATTTATATTATATTATAAAATGTTATATTCTCATTTTAAGAAGTGTATATTATTCATTCAAATTTTGCCTGTATATTTTCTTTTCATGTCCTTTGTATCTTTTATCTTTCTGAGTTATTTTCTTATTGGCTTATAAAGAAAGTTTATTTTGAATGTAGAGATGTTAAAGGCTTTCTATTTTGCTTATGATTAATACAAATAAAACAGCCTTTTTTGTCATTTAAAAGTAATTCTTCACTTAACATAAAATAATTGTTAGACGCCATGTCAACAGATACCTCAACTTCAATAGCTTTTAGGTTATGTGATGCAATAACAAATTTTATTTTCAAACTAACATAAAATATAATGATTTTCATAATTTTTATAAGTATTTTGTATCTATATTTTTACCCAACAGTCAGTTCAGTTCAGTTCAGTCTCTCAGTCATTCCAGACTCTTTGTGACCCCATGAATCGCAGCACACCAGGCTTCCCTGTCCATTCCCAACACTCGGAGTTTACCCAAACTCATGTCCATTGAGTTGGTGATGTCATCTAGCCATCTCATCCTCTCTCATCCCCTTCTCCTCCTGTCCACAATCCCTCCCAGCATCAGGGTCTTTTCTAATGAGTCAACTCTTCGCATGAGGTAGCCAAAGTATTGGAGTTTCAGCTTTAGCATCAGTCCTTCCAATGAATACCCAGGACTGATCTCCTTTAAGATGGACTGGTTGGATCTCCTTGCAGTCCAATATTTACTCTCAACAGTAAATATTAATAAATAAAATGTTGATTAATTAAGACATATTTTGGCTACAGGTACTCTATATCATGAAGATCTGAAGGAACAAACTGATGTTTACTATTAAGAAACAATTCACTAAACAGAGTCATAGTGTGTTCTTTTCTAATGTTAATATGGAATTTTAATATTTGACCTAGTGGTTTTAATAATTACTTCTTTCAAAATATGTATATTACATAAAAATTAAGGGCTTCCCTGGTGCCTCAGATGGTAAAGAATCTGCCTGCAGTGCAGGAGATGCAAGAGATGTGGGTTTGATCCCTGGGTCAGGAAGATCTCCTGGAGAAGGAAATGGCTACCCACTCTAGTATTCTTGCCTGGATAATCCCATGGACAGAAGAGCCTGGTGGACTATAGCCCATAGAGTCACAAAGAGTCAGACATGACTGAAGGACTAAGCATACATAAAAATTAAATGAAAATTAGAAAGCAAATAAAAATTTTGATTAAATTGTAAGTGCAAATATTACCATAATTGTTTCTTAGTTTGTATGCATTTGAATAAAATAATAAAACTTTCTTTTTAGTTTACAATAAAACTCAATTTTATGAATAATACAAATAGTAATTTATAACTTGCAATTTCCTGTTAACAATAAAATTCAAATTCACTTCACTGCATAAATGGTTGTCTTTATAGAAAGAAATCATTTAAAATTTTAACAACATAGTTATAATTACAGATGCCGCCATCCCTGGGATCCTCCAGGCAAGAATACTGGAGTGGGTTGCCTTTCCTTCTCCAATGCATCGAAGTGAAAAGTGAAAGTTAAGTCTCTCAGCAGTGTCCGACTCTTCACGACCCAATGGACTGCAGCCCACCAGGATCCTCCGTCCATGGGATTTTCCAGGCAAGAGTACTGGAGTGGGTTGCCATTGCCTTCTCTGGTAATTACAGATGACATAACTTAAATCAGATAAAATCTTCCCTCAAATCACAAATGATATATTTATCTCCAAACTATCACTTGTTAGATGGTTTCTGATCCAGTAAAATAATTTGGGCAAAAAATGACAGAATCTTTTATAATAGCTAGGAAAAATATTAGTGAACTGTGATAATCATGGCATAATTATATTAGAATAATGTCATAGCAAACTAACAAGGGTGTCTTTAAAATTTATACACATAGTCTTAATTACAAAATTAATAAAACCTTTGTGTCCTTTCTAATATGATAATCATTTAAATATATGTTTATAAATCACGAATGCTGAAAAAACTCATGTCTTATCATTTTAAAGGGAGTACAAATGTATGATTGTGGTCTGAATCACAGTGGCTAATACTTAAATATCTATTTAATTTCCATTTTCATTTTATTTAAGAAATTATTTTATCCTACTTAGATTGCAGGCTTAAACAGAAATACACTCTTTGTTTAAGAGGCTAATTTCAATGTGCTAAGAAACCATGAGCTTAACATATCAAACTGTGATGTATAATACTGTAATATAAAGTCTCCAGTTAGTCCAGTTCCATTCCTAATAAACATGGAGACAGTTCAGGGTAAAGGAAGAGCTGAAATTATGTTAGTAATAGCGGGCAGAGAAAGAAGTGACTTGTAGATCTTCCACTATCCCCTTCACCATTTCATAAAAACTGAGGCTTTCTGAATAAAACTGCTATGAATATCTTTAAAATGTTAAGTAAAAAGCAGCATATCTCATGAATTCACTCTAATTATAGGTCACATTGGGGGCATTTTTCTTTAGTGAACTCTCCTTTATTTTTACTTCTTAGCATAATCCAGAATATTAATGATAACTTTTAGGAAAAAAAACTCATATATTGCAAGTTCACACAAACAAGATGTTCACACAATGTAGTCATTAAAAAAAAAAAAGTTATTTTTAAGTGTTATCACATGAAACACATTTGTCCTTGAGAATATGATTAGTATTTGGTAAGAAAAATCACACAATTCCATATGTTATTTTCCTATCATCTTTTCTTTTTTTTTTCTTTTCAATGTTTATTTTCATTTTCTTTCTTTTCTTTTTATTTATTTATTTATTTATTTTACTTTACAATACTGTATTGGTTTTGCCATACATTGACGTGAATCTGCCACGGGTGTACATGAGTTCCCAATCCTGAACCCCCTCCCACCTCCCTCCACATATCATCTCTGTAGGTCATCCCAGTGCATTAGCCCCAAGCATCCTGTATCCTGCATTGAACCTAGACTGGTGATTTGTTTCTTACATGATAGTATACATGTTTCAATGCCATTCTCCCAAATCATTCCACCCTCTCTCTCTCCCACAGAATCCAAAAGTCTCTTCTATACATCTGTGTCTCTTTTGCTGTCTCGCATACAGGTTATCATTATCATCTTTCTAAATTCCATATATATGTGTTAGTATACTGTATTGGTGTTCTTTTTTTTTTTTTTCCTGGCTTACTTCACTCTGTATAATCGGCTCCAGTTTCATCCACCTCATTAGAACTGATTCAAATGTATTCTTTTTAATGGTTGAGTAATACTCCATTGTGTATATGTACCATAGCTTTCTTATCCATTCATCTGCTGATGGACATCTAGGTTGCTTCCATGTCCTGGCTATTATAAACAGTGCTGCGATGAACATTGGGGTATGCGTGTCTCTTTCAATTCTGGTTTCCTCAGTGTGTATGCCCAGCAGTGGGATTGCTGGGTCATAAGGCAGTTCTATTTGCAGTTTTTTAAGGCATCTCCACTTTGTTCTCCATAGTGGCTGTACTAGTTTGCATTCCCACCAACAGTGTAAGAGGGTTGCCTTTTCTCCACACCCTCTCCAGCATTTATTGCTTGTAGACTTTTGGATCACAGCCATTCTGACTGGTGTGAAATGGTACCTCATTGTGGTCTTGATTTGCATTTCTCTGACAATGAGTGATGTTGAGCATCTTTTCATGTGTTTGTTAGCCATCTGTATGTCTTCTTTGGAGAAATGTCTATTTAGTTCTTTGGCCCATTTTTTTGATTGAGTCTTTTATTTTTCTGGAATTGAGCTGCATAAGCTGCTTGTATATTTTTGAGATTAGTTGTTTGTCAGTTGCTTCATTTGCTGTTATTTTCTCCCATTCTGAAGGCTGTCTTTTCACCTTGCTTATAGTTTCCTTTGCTGTGCAGAAGCTTTTAATTTTAATTAGATCCCATTTGTTTATTTTTGCTTTTATCTCCAGTATTCTGGGAGGTGGGTCATAGAGGATCCTGCTGTGGTTTATGTCAGAGAGTGTTTTGCCTATGTTCTCCTCTAGGAGTTATATAGTTTCTGGTCTTACGTTTAGATCTTTAATCCATTTTGAGTTTATTTTAGTGTATGGTGTTAGAAAGTGTTCTAGTTTCATTCTTTTACCAGTGGTTGACCAGTTTTCCCAGCACCACTTGTTAAAGAGATTGTCTTTAATCCATTGTATATCCTTGCCTCCTTTGTCAAAGATAAGGTGTCCATAGGTGTGTGGATTTATCTCTGGGATTTCTATTTTGTTCCTGCTGCTGCTGCTAAGTCGCGTCAGTCGTGTCCGACTCTGTGCGACCCCATAGACAGCAGCCCACCAGGCTCCCCGGTCCCTGGGATTCTCCAGGCAAGAACACTGGAGTGGGTTGCCATTTCCTTCTCCAATGCATGAAAGTGAAAAGTGAAAGTGAAGTCGCTCAGTCGTTTCTGACTCTTCGCGACCTCATGGACTGTAGCCTACCAGGCTCCTCTGTCCATGGGATTTCCCAGGCAAGAGTACTGGAGTGGGCTGCCATTACCTTCTCCGCTATTTTGTTCCATTGATCTATATTTCTGTCTTTTTGCCAGTACCATACTGTCTTGATGACTATGGCTTTGCAGTAAAGCCTGAAGTCAGGCAGGTTGATTCTTCCAATTCCATTCTTCTTTCTCAAGATTGCTTTGGCTATTCGAGATTTCTTGTATGTCCATACAAATTGTGAAATTATTTGTTCTAGTTCTGTAAAAAATACCCCTGGTAGCTTGATAGGGATTGCATTGAATCTGTAGATTGCATTGCGTAGTATACTCATTTTCACTATTTTGATTCTTCCAATCCATGAGCACAGTATATTTGTCCATCTATTAGTGTCCTCTTTGATTTCTTTCATCAGTGTTTTATAGTTTTCTATATATAGATCTTTAGTTTCTTCACGTAGATATATTCCTAAGTATTTTATTCTTTTCGTTGCAATGGTGAATGGAATTGCTTCCTTAATTTCTTTTTCTACTTTCTCATTATTAGTGTATAGGAATGTAAGGGATTTCTGTGCATTGATTTTATAACCTGCAACTTTACTATATTCATTGATTAGCTCTAGTAATTTTCTGGTGGAGTCTTTAGGATTTTCTATGTAGAGGATCATGTCATCTGCAAACAGTGAGAGTTTTACTTCTTCTTTTCAAATTTGGATTCCTTTTATTTGTTTTTCTGCTGTGATTGCTGTTGCCAAAACTTCCAGAACTATGATGAATTGTAGTGGTGAAAGTGGGCACCCTTGTCTTGTTCCTGAGTTTAGGGGAAATGCTTTCAATTTTTCACCATTGAGGATAATGTTTGCTGTGGGTTTTTCATGTATAGCTTTTATTATGTTGAGGAATGTTCCTTCTATTCCTGCTTTCTGGAGAGTTTTTATCATAAATGGATATTGAATTTTGTCAGAGGCCTTCTCTGCATCTATTGAGATAATCATATGGCTTTTATTTTTCAATTTGTTAATGTGGTGAATTACACTGATTGATTTGTGGATATTGAAGAATCCTTGCATCCCTGTGATAAAGCCCACTTGGTCATGGTGTATGATCTTTCTAATATGTTGTTGGATTCTGATTGCTAGAATTTTATTAAGGATTTTTGCATCTATGTTCATCAGCGATATTGGCCTGCAGTTTTCTTTTTTGTGACATCTTTGTCAGGTTTTGTTATTAGGGTGATGGTGGCCTCATAGAATGAGTTTGGAAGTTTACCTTCCTCTGCAATTTTCTGGAAGAGTTTCAGTAGGATAGAGACTACTATCAGCAATTATATGCCAATAAAATGGACAACGTGGAAGAAATGGACAAATTCTTTGAAAAGTACAACTTTCCAAAACTGAACCAGGAAGAAATAGAAAATCTTAACAGACCCATCACAAGCATGGAAATTGAAACTGTAACCAGAAATCTTCCAGTAAACAAAAGCCCAGATCTAGATGGCTTCACAGCTGAATTCTACCAAAAGTTTAGAGAAGAGTTAATGCCTATCCTATCATCTTTGAATTAGCAAAGTGGACCTAAAAGCACAATGGTTTCCTGTTGTAAGTTTCTGGAAATACAACTCTCTAAGAAGTAAACAGTTTCAAAACTATCAAGTAATCCAGCTTTCCAGACTTTATTTTTCTGAGTGTCAGCCATTGATGATAATCTACAAAAGGGACACAATCTTAAAACAATTTAGCTTTAAATTAATGATAAGGAGAATCACAGAATTCTAGAACCTGGGTAACATCACAGACTCAAGCCTTCCTCTCCTGCAGTCTTACTGAAATGGAAATGGAGCCCCACAGAGTGGACATAATCTTGCTTGGAATAAAACATACAGTATAACCATCGGCAGGGTCAAGTAATGCCACCAGGACTCCAGAGACCACTAGCAATATTTCTGAAACAGAAGGATACACATTTATGGAATTAAATATACATATTTACATTCATTTACTTATATGCAGAAATGAATTGATACCAATGCCTTATTGAGGACTTTCTTCTCTTATTCCTCCTGACTAAGACTCATTGAGATAACAAAGGCATACTTAATTTCTGTGATGATACAGAATTCTGCTGTTTTAGTTACATGCATTCATTTATTCTTTAAAAGTGCTTGAAATTTAAATGATTGATTATTTAATTAAATTGGCAAACAGAACTTATCACATAGAAAGAAACTCAGTATTTCATGCTTCTCTCTCTAAAATTCTAATGTCCCCTCTGTCTACACTATGTGTTTGTCTTGCCCTTTGATAGAAATACTCTTTTAAAGTATTTAAAAGAGAAATACTGTTTTAGAGAAGAAGCTATCTGTGTCTCCCTTACAAAACTTGTCCATCAGCAGATGAATGAATAAGAAAGCTGTGGTACATATACACAATGGAGTATTACTCAGCCATTAAAAAGAATACCTTTGAATCAGCTCTAATGAGGTGGATGAAACTGGAGCCTATTATACAGAGTGAAGTAAGCCAGAAAGAAAAACACCAATACAGTATACTAATGCATATATATGGAATTTAGAAAGATGGTAACGATAACCCTGTATGCGAGACACCAAAGAGACACAGATGTATAGAACAGTCTTTTGGACTCTGTGGGAGAGGGAGAGGGTGGGATGATTTGGGAAAAAGGTATTGAAACATGTATAATATCATATATGAAATGAATCACCACTCCAGGTTTGATGAATGATACAGGATGCTTGGGGCTGGTGCACTGAGACGACCCAGAGGGATGGTATGGGGAGGGAGGGGGGTTCAAGATGGGAAACACGTGTATACCTGTGGTGGATTCATGTTGATGTATGGCAAAACCAATACAATATTGTAAAGTAATTAGCCTCTAATTAAAATAAATAAATTTATATTTTAAAAAAAACTTGTCTTTAAAGATCAAATAAATACTTTAGTTTCAGTTCCACCTAAGTCATACAATCTTAATTCTAACTGCCCAGCTTTGTATTAACCTCATTCTGAAATAAGAAATGAAAGAAGCTGTTTTCCAAATTCAGCATACCTAGAATACGCAGTTTTTCCTAATGCATTCAATCCTGTGTTTGAATCTATTTACTAATATTAAATATCCCCTTCCCATGACTGTTTTCCCTCATTTGCTCAACCAAAAGAAAGCTGAACAGTTTTCCATTTATGCTTTATTCTGAGCAAATCACAAGTTATTAAATATTCACTTCAAAAAATATATCTTATTTATGGATGTTCTATGTACTGGCATGTGTGTATGAGGTCAGTTTATGTTCCTGGAGAGTCTACCAACTTTCTAAACAGAAAGCTCACACTGCTGATATGACAACCTCATGCATTTTGTTGTGTTTTATTTGATTAGTATTAAAAAGGTTTGCTAAATATGATTAGAATTATGAGGGCATGTCCAAGTATGAAATTAGTGGCTTGTATAGGCTATAAAAATGAGGCCTCTTTGCTGAGATTAGTAATACAGGTGAATTGTTTGTTTAAAATATTTAGAAATCTTTTGTATCCCTGTACATGCAGACCTCGAGCATTTTGCAAACCATGTAGCAGGTACCATTGGGAATGAAACCCAAGCCTGATGACTGCTTATTTCTGTGTCCAACCAATGGGTCTAACTAGTGATAGCCTCATATTGCTCTTAAGGATAAAAGAATTCTGCCTCTAGAATACAAACCTCTTCTTGCAATGAGTCATTTAAGTAAGTCTTGATCAGAGCATATACAAAATCAACTCTCCAGAAAAGAACAGTACTCTTGCCTGGAAAATCCCACGGATAGAGGAGACTGGTAGGCTACAGTCCATGGGGTCGCTAAGAGTCAGATACGACTGAGTGTCTTCACTTTCACTTTTCACTTTCATGCATTGGAGAAGGAAATGGCAACCCACTTCAGTGTTCTTGCCTGGAGAATCCCAGGGATGGAGGAGCCTGGTGGGCTGCTGTCTATGGGGCCGCACAGAGTCGGACACGACTGAAGCGACTTAGCAGCAGCAGCAGCAGTGTTTTTTATACCAGCCTGAAAAAAAAAAAAAAAATGTGGGCTTAACCAGTAGCATAGTGGAACGATTTAGTATGCAACTTTCATTCATTAGTATATGAAGGGGCCAAGGAGAACTATAACTTCAAATACAGTCTACTTCTATTTGAAACTGACACAGACCAGTTCACAACAGAATAACCTTAGTATCATACATAAAGAAACTTTCCTTGTCCCAATCTTCCTGAATAATATATTTGTAGAGAACAGAGATGATGTCCAGTATGTGCTTCCTCTGACTCTGATTCAGTTCAGTTCAGTCGCTCAGTCATGTCTGACTCTGTGCGACCCCATGAAGTGCAGCACACCAGGCTTCCCTGTCCATCACCAACTCCTGGAGTTCACTCAGACTCACGTCCATCGAGTCAGTGATGCCATCCAGCCATCTCATCCTCTGTCATTCCTTTCTCCTCCTGCTCTCAATCCCTCCCAGCATCAGAGTCTTTTCCAATGAGTCAACTCTTCACATCAGGTGGCCAAAGTACTGGAGTTTCAGCTTTAGCATCATTCCCTCCAAAGAAATCCCAGGGCTGATCTCCTTCAGAATGGACTGGTTGGATCTCCTTGCAATCCAAGGGACTCTCAAGAGTCTTCTCCAACACCACAGTTCAAAAGCATAAATTCTTCAGTGCTCAGCCTTCTTCACAGTCCAACTCTCACATCCATACATGACCACAGGAAAAACCATAGCCTTGACTAAACGGACCTTAGCCAGCAAAGTAATGTTTTGAATATGCTATCTAGGTTGGTCATAACTTTTCTTCCAAGGAATAAACGTCTTTTAATTTCATGGCTGCAGTCACCATGTGCAGTGATTTTGGAGCCCAAAAAATAAAATCTGACACTGTTTCCACTGTTTCCCCATCTATTTCCCATGAAGTGATGGGACCAGATGCCATGATCTTCGTTTTCTGAGTGTTGAGCTTTAAGCCAACTTTTTCACTCTCCTCTTTCACTTTCATCAAGAGGCCTTTTAGTTCCTCTTCACTTTGTGCCATAAGGGTGGTGTCATCTGCATA
Source organism: Cephalophus harveyi (assembly GCA_006410635.1). Lineage (NCBI taxonomy): Eukaryota > Metazoa > Chordata > Mammalia > Artiodactyla > Bovidae > Cephalophus > Cephalophus harveyi. The sequence continues at coordinate 22,976 of SJYT01020012.1, read as the reverse complement.
TCTGAGGTTATTGATGTTTCTCCCGGCAATCTTGATTCCAGCTTGTGTTTCTTCCAGTCCAGCGTATCTCATGATGTACTCTGCATAGAAGTTAAATAAACATGGTGACAATATACAGCCTTGATGTACTCCTTTTCCTATTTGGAACCAGTCTGTTGTTCCATGTCCAGTTCTAACTGTTGCTTTCTGACCTGCATACAGATTTTTCAAGAGGCAGGCTTCAGCAATACATGAACCGTGAACTTCCTGAAGTTTAAGCTGGTTTTAGAAAAGGCAGTGGAACCAGAGATCAAATTGCCAACATCTGCTGTATCATGGAAAAACCAAGAGAGTTCCAGAAAAACATCTATTTCTGCTTTCTTGACTATGCCAAAGCCTTTGACTGTGTGGATCACAATAAACTGTGAAAAATTCTGAGAGAGATGGGAACACCAGACCACTTGACCTGCCTCTTGAGAAATCTGTATGCAAGTCAGGAAGTAGGTTCATATAAACCTCCATTAAATAAGTCCAGCATGTTCTTAGGATTCGCTTCCTGTGTTCACTAGGAATAACTACGCTAACACAATTTTCTAAGTCATCAGTGGAATCTTGATTATTCAGTGTGCAACATATGAGGATTGGAATGTACAAGGGGCCATTTTAATGGTTAACTGGGGCCTGAACTCTAAATTGCTAGTCCCAAGGTAGAAATCAGACATAATTGAAATCAATATCGTTGATTTACTGCACATAGTTAGGATGTTCTTGTCAACACAGTTTTACTAAATCTCTATTAATTGTGTGGATTCACTGAAAGGTTGGGATAAATTTACTTAGTCCCATATGCATCACTGTCACAGCTCTGGGGTAAACTGACTTCTGTTCATAATGGACATGATGCTTCACTGAATTATAGTTTCAGAATGAGCACTTCTGAACTGTACTTTAGTCTCATTTTCTGTGCCTTAAAATAATTTGGAATGCTTGTGTGATTAGTTCATGTTTTTCATCGAACTCTACAGTATAACATCTCCTTTTTCATATTGGGCATGCATAATTACTTATATGTCAAGTATAAAATATTGGTGATTTTTTGTTGGAAAATAAAATAAAAGTTACAAATAACTAGGAAATATTTATACTGAAATTATTCCAGTTTTATTAAAGTCTACACACAGAAAAATCTTTTATTGTTTCACCTTAAATGTGTAAAATTCTTAAACACTTCTCTGATCTTTCTAGAAACGACACTGACTTTTTTACTGGTTCAAAGTTGTTTCTTCTAAATTAGAAAAATTGTTCAGTAAGTCCTAAATAATCAACAGACTCCCAAATTTATTTATGAAAATGTTCTTCCCAATAGTTTCCCAAATATTATACTTCTTTTGATTAAATACTCAAGCTTCACACATCTTAGGAGAAAATTTTAAAGATATTAAATAAAAGATGAGTGATTTGTGGCACTTATATTCTTATTTATTTAGAATATAAGTTCCTGGAAGACAGTATAATATTTCTATAGGTACTAATACACAATCAGTGCTCTTTAATATTTATAAACTAAGTTCATAGCTACTTTGCTAACAGGAATGCATTTTAGTACACATACTATTTTCTTATCTGTTTTAGAAATGTGTTATTTTGAAACAAAACATATTAGCTAGTTTAATTTAGATTGAATCTGTGAAATGTTTTGAAGTCTAGAAACCTAAAGAATGGAATTTAGTGAAGGCATTAGAATAAAGCTCAAAATGATGTTTTATTTAAATGCAGTAATAAAGAGAAATACTGCCCCCTGCCCCAGTACTCTATTACTACTGCTTCATCATTCTTCATCTAAGGCTTTGATTTTGATTAAAATGAAAATCTAATGAAAATACTGAGAGGAGTAATATTCTTAAACTTTATTTATACTAGAGTATTAAACTAAAATTTCTAGCTAGTCCAAGCACATGTGATATGATAAATGAGTGAAAGCCAGTGTAATAAATATGAATGATATTATTTTGGGAATAGCAAAAATAAAAACAAAAACAAGCAAACAAAAAACCACTAAATTATTTTCTAGGGTAGACAAGAAATGAATATGTGTCAAATTTTAAAATCCAGTCCAAAACTATATTATTGATTCATGTGCTCAGTCTTGCAGCCATGTTTGACTCTGCAACTCCGTGGATGGTCGCCTGCCATATTCCTTTGCCCATGCATGGGATTCTCCCAGCAAGAATGCTGGAGTGGGTTGCCATTTCCTCCTCCATATATCATTGATTCATAGCAAGCTCTTAAGAAATGGAACAGTGCAACTTTTTTTTTTTTTTTTGGTAGATTGGTATGAAAGTTCTGAGAGCTCTGAAAGATGATTCTTTTGTTGGAATGAAAAGGACTAGAAGAGTGAGAATACCAAGGGACAAAGCCATTTTGAGGATTAGTATCACATGTAAGATGCTTTAATGAGACAAGTGTAAAGCAAATGAAAAGAACAGAGGCACTATTACTCCAATACAATTACATTAATGCAATGAGAAAAAAAAAATAAAAGAGTTGGTTTATGACACAGGATTCATTTATCTTTTCCAGAAGTAGCATTCCTGATAAGTATGATGGAGCACTCCACTGAAGATATCACCTGTGACTTATCATTCTGCAGCATTAGGGCTCTGCCATCTAAAATGCAGAATATACACTAAATTGCCAATAGTCAGTGCATCATGTTCAACACTATCTGAGAGAGATAGCAAAGCAGAGGATCTGTTCTCCACAGACTCACTGGTCCACTTGGGGTTCTCATTCCAACAACATTAGGTTGTGCTGGCTTAGGAGTCTTGTTTCCTAGAAGTGAACATATCTGACAAGTACAAGTATCTTCTGGCCATGTTGAGCTCCAGTCATTAATAAGTGAAAGGAGATACATTGTCTGGGGCATTCATCTTGAATTGCAATGCGGATGTAGGGTTCCAAATACAAAATAGAACAAAGGCGGTATATCTGGAGTTGAGTCATTCCTTGGGGCCATCACTTCATATACCATGCCCAGTAATAACTATCAACTATTAGTTAGGGTGACCATAATCCAGTGAAGACAAGACCATTCAGGCAACCCAAAATAGCCATGTTACTGGTTAGAACCAAGGGGATATTATCATAAGATGACACCACCCTTATGGCAGAAAATGAAGAGGAACTAAAGAGCTTCTTGATGAAAGTGAAAGTGGAATGTGAAAACGTTGGCTTAAGAAAGGAAATGCCAAAGAATGTTCAAACTACCACACAATTGCACTCATCTCACATGCTAGTAAAGTAATGCTCAAAATTCTCCAAGCCAGGCTTAAGCAATACGTGAACCGTGAACTTACTGATGTTCAAGCAGGTTTTAGAAAAGGCAGAGGAACCAGAGATCAAATTGCCAACATCTGCTGGATCATGGGAAAAGCAAGAGAGTTCCAGAAAAATATCTATTTCTGCTTTCTTTACTATGCCAAAGCCTTTGACTGTGTAGATCACAATAAACTGTGGAAAATTAAGAGAGAGATGGGAATACCAGACCACCTGACCTGCCTCTTGAGAAATTTATATGCAGGTCAGGAAGCCACAGTTAGAACTGGACATGGTACAACAGGCTGGTTCCAAATAGGAAAAAGAGTACGTCAAGGCTGTATATTGTCACCCTGATTATTTAACTTCTATGCAGAACACATCATGATAAACGCTGGACGGAAAAAACACAAGCTGGAATCAAGATTGCCGGGAGAAATATCAATAACCTCAGATATGCAGATGACACCACCCTTATGGCAGAAAGTGAAGAGGAACTAAAAAGCCTCTTGATGAAAGTGAAAGAGGAAAGTGAAAAGTTGACTTAAAGATCAACATTCAGAAAACGAAGATCATGGCATCTAGTCCCATCACTTCATGGGAAATAGATGGGGAAACAGTGGAACCAGTGCCAGACTTTATTTTGGGGGGCTCCAAAATCACTGCAGATGGTGACTGTAGCCATGAAATTAAAAGAAGCTTACTCCTTGGAAGAAAAGTTATGACCAACCTAGATAGCATATTGAAAAGCAGAGATATTACATTGCCAACAAAGGTCCATCTAGTCAAGGCTATGGTTTTTCCTGTGGTCATGTATGGATGTGAGAGTAGGACTGTGAAGAAGGCTGATCGCCGAAGAATTGATGCTTTTGAACTGTGGTGTTGGAGAAGACTCGAGTACCTTGGACTGCAAGGAGATCCAACCAGTCCATTCTGAAGGAGATCAGCCCTGGGATTTCTTTGGAGGGAATGATGCTAAAGCTGAAACTCCAGTACTTTAGCCACCTCATGCGACGAGTTGACTCATTGGAAAAGACTCTGATGCTGGGAGGGATTGGGAGCAGGAGGAGAAGGGGACGACCGAGGATGAGATGGCTGGGTGTCATCACTGACTCAATGGANTCAGCCCTGGGATTTCTTTGGAGGGAATGATGCTAAAGCTGAAACTCCAGTACTTTAGCCACCTCATGCGACGAGTTGACTCATTGGAAAAGACTCTGATGCTGGGAGGGATTGGGAGCAGGAGGAGAAGGGGACGACCGAGGATGAGATGGCTGGGTGTCATCACTGACTCAATGGACGTGAATCTGAGTGAACTCCGGGAGTTGGTGATGGACAGGGATGCCTGGCAAGCTGCGATTCATGGGATCACAAAGAGTCAGACACGACTGAGCGACTGAACTGAACTGAACTGAGTAGAGAAGTAAATGATGACGATCAATTACAGCATCAAAACCAACCTACCTCAATACCTCAGAAAACTTTGTATTTGCTTTCCAGCTTTCTCTGCTTCCATTTTCCCTCTCTTCTGTTCTAGAATTACATTACACAATAAATAAACCATCAATATTAAGTTTTGTTTCAAGTTCTATGTTCTACAAAGCCCAGACTAAAACATTCCTTAAGAACAGATCAATATTTATAGATTGCAAGCAGTTCCAGTAGTACTGAAATTCTATTTAGCACAAATCCTATAGGTGGCATTCTGGGAAACAAACTCTTATATTTAACTACACTAATCAAATATCTGGTTAAGAATAGATAGCCATCATCTTTATCATTAGCATTTTTTACAGAACCAGTTTCTCATTTTAAACAGTTTTAATTCAAATATATTTATAACTCTTTTTTTAAATGCTTAATTTCAGGCATAGAAATTCTACACAATAAAAAGCATATCTTCTATATAGAAAGCCAATCAAAGCATAATTAATATAGAAGAGACAATAGAATCCTCTTTACAAAGGAGTCACCTCGAATCCTAAATGCCCTTTTAGCTATTGTTCATGTTTTAATAGACCTTATCATGCGACTTCCAAAGATTTTTGTAAGGTCAAGAGAAGTGACTGTGTTGGTGTATTATGTGTATCTTCTTTCCCTCAGCTTTCTAAAAGCTCATTTAAACTCTTTGTCCCCAAAATCTCTGCAGAGAATATCCTGATTTAAAGATCAAATCACCTTATGGCAACATTCCTTAAGCATCCATCAGTGCCAACAGAACATAAGAAGTTTCAAACAGTTCTTAAATATGTAGTGTTAATGCTTTTTTATGAATTTGGAACAAGAGTCAGGAAGTAGGGGAGGAAAAAAAGATAAAAGGTGTATCAAATAACTTTACAGAGAGTTTAAAAGAGTATTTCAAATATAGCTCAAACTTTTATGTGAATCAAAGTTGCCTACTCTTTGTAGTTCTCCCACATATATTGGTTCATTAATTTCACCCATTTTGCTTTTATTATCTCTATTATTAGTAAATGCTACTTTATTATTCCATTTCCTATCTATTCTTTCAATCAGTATATGTAAATTTAAAGCATAATATATTATACACTTTCTACTAAATACTTGATATTCAGTATCCCTGCCATAGTATTTTAAAACCTAGTAAGAACATAATCACTTGGCTTTATTTCATGCTTTTGCCTTTATCATATCTGCTTCTGTCTCTTATACACATCTTTAGGATGTATTGACTGACAGGCTTTTAAAAATAAAAATTTGAATTCATTCACATAACTTCCAACTTTATTATAGGTTATATATGACTTATATCTTAGTCCATTTCTGCCTTCAATGTGCTGAGCATTATTTTTAAACTAAGAATTATATATTAAGCCAAAATATTTAAGTACATATGAAATCACCAAAAGATTTTTTGGCCATTGGAAGGATTCATAAAGTTAAGTACAATTTCTTTACATCTACTTGAAAATGTATTCTAGGAAAAGATGAAGATACAATAAGAAAGTAAAATTATGTTCAGTGTACTGGATCAGGCATAGAAGAAAGGTGAAGAGAAGAACCTGAAAAACATACTCACAGGCAGCCTGGAAATCAATGAATCTGAATTGGATCAGGTGAGTAGACTATTATGGAAGTAAGGAGGGGCAGGAAGGAAATTTGTAGATTAGCTGTAGTTATCAAGAGCCTGGAAGGTGATCTGAACTAGTGTTAAATAAGAGACTCCATTTGAATTCTATACTTGTGACACTTCCAATACATGATGTAAAGATTTTAACTTGAATAATTCTAGGAGAAAATATATACTTTTCCCTTGAGTCCTGGTAGTGAAGTGAACAGAATTTGCGTAATAATGATCAAGCAATGCCAGAAAATGTAAAAACAGAGATACAACAGATTAAAAGAAGAGAATTAAATAAATTAAGAGTGGTGGAGAGAAGGGTAAGTGTTACAACATCCTATAATGATCTATAAGATTCTACTCTGTGAAAAATAAAATATTTTATAAACATTCTTGTCATAGGAAAAGTTGACTATTGAGAGTTTGTAATATTATTATTGAGGGAAGAAGAACTTGACAATCCTCTATCATATCAGACAACTATAAGTACTTCTCTAAAATTCATAAATTGATTTGTAAACTTAGGACAGAAGATACAAGATATTGGTCTTTTACTTGTCATTGCAAACTCTTTGGTATCATTTGTTTTTGAAACTTTTGCATACATTTCCTTGAATGGCATTGAAGCATGTATAATATCATGTAAGAAACAAATCGCCAGTCTAGGTTTGCTGCAGGATACAGGATGCTTGGGGCTGGTGCACTGGAATGACCCAGAGAGGTAGTATGGGGAGGGAGATGAGAAGGGGGTTCAGGATTGGGAACTCATGTACACCCGTGGTGGATTCATGTTGATGTATGGCAAAACCAATACAGTATTGTAAAGTAAAATAAAGTAAAAAAAAAAAAAATCTGAAATAAACTCTCCTGAGGTTTTAAGTATCTAGTTTCAATGGTAATATATTTTTGTGGATCTTAATGCTTTCTTAACCCAGATAAATTCATTAGTTGACTAATATATGGTAAAAAATATATATATATTTAATTCCACAGGTAACTTAAGCAGGTATATTAGATGCATTTATCCTCAAAATCATATATTTAAATTACAATTGAAATAGCCAAAATAATGCATCTATATTAGATTATGAATAGGTGTATTCATTGGAGAAGGCAATGGCACCCCACTCCAGTACTCTTGCCTGGAAAATCCCATGGACGGAGGAGCCTGGTAGGCTGCAGTCCATGGGGTCGCGAAGAGTCAGACACGACTGAGCGACTTCACTTTCACTTTTCACTTTCATGCATTGGAGAAGGAAATGGCAACCCACTCCAGTATTCTTGCCTAGAGAATCCCAGGGACGAGGGAGCCTGGTGGGCTGCCGTCTATGGGGTTGCACAGAGTCGGACACGACTGAAGCGACTTAGCGGCAGCAGCAGCAGCAGGTGTATTCATAATCTAGGGCTTCCCTGGTGGCTTGATGGTAAAAAATCTTCCTGCAATGCAGGAGATTCAGGTTCTATCCCTGGTCTGGAGGATACCCTGGAGAAAGGATTGGCTATCCACTCCAGTATTCTTGCCTGGAGAATCCAAAGGACAGAGGAGCCTGGTGGGCTGCAGTGCATGGAGTTGGAATCAGAATGACTAAGCAACTAACACTTTCACTTCATTCATAATCTAGATATAAATAGCTATATGAATAGGTATATTTATTAGTATAATATAGTGTAAATATATATATACCACAATAGAATATAGCCTTTTTTAAGCCTGATACCAAAATGTGTTGTCAAATCAAATAGCATTTGGAGATTTATTGTTTCCTCCTAGAAATAATTTATTATTCTGCATTATTATGAACAACTACAAATGCTGCTGAAAATGTCATATTGCATTCACTAAATTGCACAACTCTTGTTATTTACATTCTATGTATTTAAATAATCTAATGAGGAACTGACTCTGCCATCTTAAGTATTGTTGTTTTTCTGTTGTTAAGTCATGTCCAATTCTTTTGCGACCCCATGGACTGCAGCCTGCCAGGCTCCTCTATCCATGGGATTTCCCAGGCAAGAATACTGGAGTGGGTTGCCATTTCCTTCTCCAGGGGATCTTCTGAACCCAGGGACTGAACTTGTGTCTCCTGCTTGGCAGGCAGATCCTTTATCATTGAGCCACAGGGGAAACCCTTTCTAAACAATATGTTTTATTTCTATTATTATTGTCCTTATTACTATAAGGAAGCTATGGTTATATTATCATTCATAATTTACTGCACATTAAAATATTCAAGTAAGTGAAATAGACTTACAAGCATTTTCTCCTGGCACAGTATGTGCAAAAAGAGATACAAGTTATGCAATCAGCTTTTGCCAATTCCCTTTAGCAAAGCAAGCAGCTTGTTTCCCTCTTATGTAATGACCATTTTAAAGTATATGTTAAGAGTTGGACATGACTGAGTGACTAAGTGCAGCACAGCACAGTGAGTATGTGTTGCTAAATGGAACAATCTTAAATATAATTATAAGTTCTACATTTTTATATATAAAATTGGGCTGTGCTAAATACAAAATTTAGGCCAACTTTAAAATAAATCTAAGATTGTCATAGGGTAACATGTAAAAATAATGTATTAAAATGAATAAAACCTAGAATTTCATACATTAAAAGGTATTTTATCTTAATTGGTGATGTTTTATCTCTACATTTTCTAATATCTTCATGTTTCTTTGTTCTTTCAAATGTGTTTTTCTTATTGTCCTGACATAAAGTAATATGATTACAAAAGTAAAACAATGAGAACATCAGCAAAATTCAACGAAAGGAAAATCACCTGATTAAGTGATGTACCAGACTCTAGCTGGAACAGGATATCCTCTTTTGTTTTGTTTTCAATAAATGATATTTCACTATTTTATTTCATGTCATATGCTTTTGCTAAAAATATCTAGAGGAAATCCTAAATTTATTGACTTCAAGAAACTAATGAAAATTAAATCATTTAATGCAGAATGATCAGGAAAGCCTCAGGAATACAAAGAAGAAAGGTTGTGTTAATACTAAAGGCTGAAATTCCACAAGTCACAAGAGGTGACTTCTAAACTGAAGTTTTAAGTTTAGAATAAACTTAAATGAAGAATGAGGATAATCACTAAGGTCGTTTCAGGCTGAGTGATAGCCCAGAGACATCAGAGACTTGCTCATCTGCTTCTCTTCAATTAGTCTTGCAGGGTGACAACATGAATTTTGAGGGCAAAACATGCAGATGGAGACTAAAGAGTTTGGTCAACAGTCTATAAATGATCTTAAATAATATGTTTAGGAGGTAAAATAAAGGGAATAAGTATTTCATGAAGAAATATGAGAAAAGATATATAGCACATTTTGATTCGTATAAAGATCATTTGAGCGGTGATATGACAAACAGTTTCTGAGGCTTTGAGATTAATAAAAGGAAATCATTGCCCTAACAGTAGCAAAATCATGATTTTGTTGAAAACCAAAGAGATCTGGAAACAGTAAGGAAGAGGAATGGATAGCTTGGTTGAATATGAACATCGAAGGTAAAGAAGAAAAGAAGTCTAGAAGGTACTCAAGGCTGTGATTTGACTGCCAGAGTATGTAAAACAGGAGAATATGGGATCAGAAAGACCATATGACAAAGTCTCACTCCCACATTTTAGCTGAGGTTACCATGCCAAAGAGGAAGCAGTTTCACAGGTCTGAAAGTCAATAATGAAGTTTGGGTTGGGGGGAAAGATTATGTAATAATGAGAACATTGGTGATATTTAGATATGAGCAAGTAGCACAGGGGCTTCCCAGGTGGCACTAGTGAAAAAAAAAAAAAAAAAAAACCCACCTGCCAATGCAGGAGATATGAGAGATGTGGGTTCAATCCCTGGGTCAGGAAGATCCCCTGGAGAAGGGCATGGCAAATCATGCCAGTATTCTTGCCTAGAGAATCCTATGGACAGAGAAGCCTGTTATGCTATGGTCCATAGGGTCGCAATAAGTCAGACATAACTGAAGCTACTTAGCATGCATACATGCATGTAGCACAAAATACGATGACTGAAGAGAAATCCTGATGAACTCCACCATTCAAACAGGGAATGAAGTAAAAGAAGTCCCCAATGAGTAGGATAAGGAACAACAAAGGTTAGGGGTTAAAACACTCTGTAACAAAGTCAAGAGTATGATTTTTGAAAGATACGGGAGTAGTAAATAGTGCCAAAAATTCAGGAGAGATCACATACATTAACAATCCTCTGATGCATTTGCCGCCAAAAGATTATTAAAAATGCCAAATTATTTTGTAATTAAGTCATGGTTATTAATGAATAGACTTAGTATTGAATGGCAAGGGATGAAGTACATGCACTGATTGACAAGATTCTCTTCTGAAAAGCCCAGTTAAGAAGGGAAGGTAAGAGATGAGGTACTGAAATGTTAATTCAGTTAAAGTGATAATACTTGTATTTGTACAGAACACTGAAGAAAACTGTGGGGGGATTTAAGAAGATATTCTAAAATGTGAGAATTCAGGGATAGATGTAGGGAGCTTGTTAAAAAATACCAATCATGCTTTCTTTAGGTATGTCATACAGTTACCTTAGGAACAATGGAATATAATGTATTAGGAAAAATATTGAAAATTGTACTTGGATCAAATGTGCTGTTGAAATCATCTCGGTATTTAATTTAGGAAGTGAAAAAAGTGAGACTGCTTACACAAACATATTTTTAGCACTGAACTTTCTTCTTAAAGGAGTAATTCATTCCTGATTTTAAAATGCAGATAATGAACTTGAAATTATTCACCCTGCCATTCCAAACAGATCTAATGCTACCCTCGATCAAGGAATTTTACTGACACATAGACCACAAATTATCTAGAAGGTCCATGGCTGGGCCTCTTGTCTAACTTCAAGAGTAGTGTTCTTTGCAGCTGGCTGCCAGTTTCTACCTTACGCAGTCTTCCCTTGATCACTTTGGCCCAATGACCCCTAGATACCATGATGTACACCATCATGTATTCACAGAAACCAATGACTCTTATGAAACCCAAATAAAGTGGATTATTACTAGAGGCAACTAGCCTGAGATAGTCAAACTAATCTACATTTCTACAGGTTATCATCAGATTTTGGGGATAATTATTTTCAGTTGTGCCTTAAACATAATTGCAGGGGACCAGTCGGGATGTCCTTTGTAAAAGAGGACAGAGGTTTTTTTGTTTGTTTGTTTTTAATTTTGTTTAAATTAGAGAACTTTAAGGGTATATGCAGGACATCAAGTAATTTAAAAAGAAGATGAAGATATTAACTACAGGGAAGGATCACAGAGAATAGCAATTTGTTGGGTAGGTGGAAAAGAATAACTTAAGTGAAGACCCAATATATTGGCTAGTTTGTCAGCTTGTTTTCAGTCTGTTTTTGAGGATGTAGTCATGTGTTTGAGAATGATGGAGTGATGGTAGGATAGAAGGATTAAGGAAATCATGTTAATTACTTGGAATGGCTTTTTGAAACATGGTAGGGATATCTATCTGAGGAGTATTATATTACAAAGTGCTAAGTAATGACGTAGGTTAGAAAAAATTATTTCAATGTATCACTTCATTGGACCCTGCCTATGTATGGGAGTGAGTGTTGGAGGTGGGTTTTGGTAGGTAGAAGTGTGGGTATGTTTATGTATTTCTTCAGTAGGATTTCCCATAGAAGTTAATTTCCATGTGGTCGATTTTTTTTTTTTTTTTTAACTAGGCTTGGCGTTTGTTTGAGGAGATACCTGAATAGAGAGTGAAGGAGCTAAGGATAATACAGGGTGAGGGTTGAAAACTGTGACCTAGGCCAATTTGGGTAAGAAAGAAAAAATTAGGAGAGTCTGACAGACAAAGAAGTGACAAAATTTGAGGATCCTGATGGTGTCAAAATATATTGAGAAAAAGGAATTCAGAAAATCATTGTCATTGTATTTGGAGTTGCAGAGACTTCCCTGGTGGACCAGTGATTAAGACTTTGTGCTTCCAATGTCTGCAGTGTGGATTTGATCCTTGGTTAGGGAACTAAGATACCACATGCTGCATGGTGTGTCCCCTTGAAAAATTAGGAATGTTATAAATTTTTAGAAGAAATATGACAAAGGTAAAGCCTCTAAATTAATAGAAAAATTGAATTGAAATGCAAGTCTCAAAAAATGTGAAACAAGGATTCCTTTTCACCATTATTTTAAGTTATTTAATTTTCATAATATTTTTTGCAGGCTACATCTAACACTAAGATGGTCTATCAATAAAATCCTCTTCTGTTTCACAAGTAGAGAAGTAAATATTGATTAACAATTATAATAACTGCCACAACCAAGCCTCTCTAGACCAGTGCCACCAGTTAGGCCATTCCTTGCATCCTGGAGAGGGGTCACATAGCATTGTTCTCGGTGCCCATCCTGACTAAAAGGAATTTTTCTTGATGCCCAGAGGCCCTGACGTCCTCTAAGCAATGGAGGATGTCCTCGGATTCCGTGTAGCAGGAACCAACTGAGGTGGCATCAGCCTTGACTCTCAAATGGAAGGGAGCATCTACAAAAGAAAAGTGATGGTGATACCTTTAAATCTAATGGGAACCTGGAGGAAGCTCCTGCTGGAAGCTCAGGCACCACTGTTACCACTGGAAACCAGGTGGACATCAGCACCAAATCCTACAGGAAGATCACCCAAGTTGGGCTATGAGCACTGCTTCTGCTACTGCTCACCTTTCTCCTGGATCCTCACTCATCAGAGCCTGGTAGCTTCCCAAGAGCCGTGATTTCCAGTGGTGATGGACCCTGAGACTTTTATGACCACCTGCATAAAAGGCATCTTCTGTGAAACTGCCTTATCTGCTCTTGTCACAGACTTGCCTCTATTGTGAGTACAAGGCACCAGGGCTATCACAAGGGATCAGACTCAGGCAAAGGCAAGGAAGCCGGTGGTTCTGCACCCGCGTGGCTGGTATTCCCATGAGCACCCATGGGTGGTCACGCCTCAGTGTTGTTCCCACTAAGACTGAGGAGTGCGAGAAGGAAGAGCTGGCCACTGCGGAGAAGGCTGAAACCCAGGAGTAGTTCAGAGTGAAAGTCCTGCTGCAGCTTCTCAGTTAACCACCACCTAACATTGGGTCTCAGTTCAGTTCAGTTCACTCACTCAGTTGTGTCCGACTCTGTGACCCCATGAATCGCAGCACGCCAGGCCTCCCTGTCCATCACCAACTCCTGGAGTTCACTCAGACTCATGCCCATGGAGTCAGTGATGCCATCCAGCCATCTCATCCTCAGTCATCCCCTTCACCTCCTGCCCCCAATCCCTCCCAGCATCAAAGTCTTTTCCAATGAGTCAACTCTTCACATGAGGTGGCCAAAGTACTGGAGTTTCAGCTTCAGCATCATTCCTTCCAAAGAAATCCCAGGGTTGATCTCCTTCAGAATGGACTGGTTGGATCTCCTTGCAGTCCAAGGAACTCTCAAGAGTCTTCTTCAACACCACAGTTCAAAAGCATCAATTCTAACATTGGGTCTGGACTGGTGGAAAGAGGGCAGGCACCCTCCTCAACAGTTCCCTTCTGAAGACACTTCCCTCCACCAGCCCTGAAGACAGACAGTCCACAGCTCAGGCCTCTGGCAGGTAGATATAACCACTGAGTGGTCTTTATATTTTTTACCTGAGACATAATTGATAAGAATTTTCTACAGTTTGTTGTTGTCCACAGAGTCAAGATCTTTGGTGTAGTCAATAAAGCAGAAGTAGATGTTTTTCTGGAACTCTCTTGCTTTTTTGAGGATCCAGAGGATGTTGGCAATTTAATCTGTGGTTCTTATCCCTTTTCTAAATCCAGCTTGAACATCTGGAAGTTCACATTCAGGTACTGATGAGGACTGGCTTGGAGAATTTTGAGCATTACTTAGCTAGCATGTGAGATGCATGCAAATGTGCAGGAGTTTGAACCTTCTTTGGCATTGCCTTTCTTTGGGATTGGAATGAAAACTGACCTTTTCTAGTCCTGTGGCTATTGCTGAGTTTTCCCAATTTGCTGCATATTGAGTGTGGCACTTTCACAGCATCATCTTTTAGTATTTGAAACAGCTCAACTGGAATTCCATCACCTTCACTAGCTTTTGGAGAAGGCGATGGCACCCCACTCCAGTACTCTTACCTGGAAAATCCCATGGACAGAGGAGCCTGGTAGGCTGCAATCCATGGGGTCATGAAGAGTCGGACATGACTGAGCGACTTCCCTTTCACTTTTCACTTTCATGCATTGGAGAAGGAAACGGCACCCCACTCCAGTGTTCTTGCCTGGAGAATCCCAGGGATGGGGGAGCCTGCTGGGCTGCCGTCTATGAGGTCACACAGAGTCAGACACGACTGAAATGACTTAGCAGCCATTAGCTTTGTTAATAGTGACACTTCCTAAGGGCCACTTGACTTCACATTCCAGGTTGTCTGGCTCTAGGTGAGTGAAAACACCATTATGGTTATCTGGGTCATGAAGATCTTTTTTGTATAGTTCTTCTGTGTATTCTTGCCATCTCTTCATAATATCTTCTGCTTCTGTTAGGTCCATACCATTTTTATCTTTATTGTGCCCATCTTTGCAAGAAGAGTTCCCTTGGTATCTCTAATTTTCTTGAAGAGCTCTCTAGTCTTTTCCAACCTATTTTTTCCTTTGTTTCTTTGCACTGATCACTGAGGAAGGCTTTTTCAATCTCTCATTGCTATTCTTTGAAACTCTGCATTCAAATGGGTATATCTTTCCTTTTCTCCTTTGACTTTAGCTTCTCTTCTTTTCTTAGCTATTTGTAAGGCCTCACCAGTCAAAAATTTTGCCTTTTTGCATTTCTTTTTCTTGGGAATGGTCTTGATCACTGCCTCCTGTACAGTGTCATGAATCTCTGTCCAGAGTTCTTCAGACACTGTCTATGAAATCTAATCCTTTGATTCTATTTGTCACTTCCACTGTATAATTGTAAGGGATTTGATTTACATCATACCTGACTGGTCTAGTGGTTGTCCCTACTTTCTTCAACTTAAGTTTGAAGTCTTAGAGATACAGGAATAGCAAACCACCTTCCCTGCCTCCTAAGAAATCTGTATGCAGGTCAAGAAAAACAAAACCAGAGATGGTACAACATACTAGTTCCAAATTGGGAAAGGAGTATATCAAGGCTGTATATTGTCACTCTGCTTGTTTAAATCCTATGCAGAGTATATCATGCAAAATGCCAGGCTGGATAAAGCACAAGCTGGAATCAAGATTGTTGAGAGAAATATCAGTAACCTCAGATACACAGCTGACATGACCCTTATGAAAGTGAAAGAGAATAATGAAAAAGTTGGCTTAAAATTCAACTTTCAAAAAACTAACATCATGGCATCCAGTTCCATAGCTTCATGTAAAATAGATGGGGGAGCAATGAAAACAATGACAGACTTTATTTCCTTGGGCTCCAAAATCACTGCAGATGGTGATTGCAGCCATGAAATTAAAAGATGCTTACTTCTTGAAAGAAAAGCTATGCCCAACCTAGACAGTGTATTAAAAAGTAGAGACATTACTCTGCCAACAATATCCATCTAGTCAAAGCTATAGTCCTTTCACTAGTCAAGTATGAATGTGAGGGTTGGACCGTAAAGAAAGCTGAGTGTTGAAGAACTGATTCTTTTGAACTATGGTGTTGAAGCATAAGACTCCTGAGCATCCCTTGGACTGCAAGGAGATCAAACTAGTCAATCCTAAAGGAAATCAATCCTGAATATTCATTAGAAAGGCTGATGCTGAAGCTGAAGCTACACTACTTCAACCACCTGATGCGAAGAACTGACTCATTAGAAAATACCCTGAGGCTGGGAAAGATTGAAGGCAGGAGAAGGGGACGATAGAGGATGAGATGTTTGGATAGCATCATGAACTCGATGAACATGAGTTTGAACAGACTCCAGTAGTTGGTGCTAAACAGGGAACCCTGGTGTGCTGTAGTTCATGGGATCACAAAGACTCAGTTATTTCAACTGACTGAGTAACTGAAATGATAATCGATAAGAAAACATTACACACTGGTTTCCAGTGAATAGCATTTTGAATTGATATATGTATACATTTTGAAATGTTTTCTACAGGTTATCTGTTAGACTTTGGGGATAATTATTTCCAGTTGTATCTTAAATTTAACTGCACTAGAGCAGTCAGGAGGTCCTTTCTAAAAGGACACAGAGTTTTTTTGTTTGTTGGTTGGTTTTTAGTTTGGTTTAGATTCAGTTCAGTTCACTCACTCAGTCATGTCTGACTCTTTGTGACCCCATGAACCAAGCATGCCAGGCCTCCCTCTCCATCACCAACTCCCGGAGTCCACCCAAACCTATGTCCATTCAGTCTGTGATGCCATCCAACTATCTCATCCTCTGTCATCCCCTTTTCCTCCTGCCCTCAATCTTTCCCAGCATCAAGGTCTTTTCAAATGAGTCAGCTCTTTGAATTAATTGACCAAAGTATTGGAGTTTCAGCTGCAACATCAGTCCTTCCAATGAACACCCAAGACTGATCTCCTTTAGGATGGACTGGTTGGATCCTCTGCAGTCCAAGGAACTCTCAGGAGTCTTCTCCAACACCACAGTTCAAAAGCATCAATTCTTCAGCACTCAGCTTTCTTTATAGTCCAACTCTCACATCCATATATGACCACTGGAAAAAACCATAGCCTTGACTAGATGGACCTTTGTTGAAAAAGTAATGTCTCTGTTTTTAATATGCTGTCTAGGTTGGTCATAACTTTCCTTCCAAAGAGTTCAGTTCAGTTCAGTTTAGTCGCTCAGTCGTGTCCGACTCTTCGTGACCCCATGAATCGCAGCACGCCAGGCCTCCCTGTTCATCACCATCTCTCGGAGTTCACTCAGATTCACGTCCATCGAGTCCGTGATGCCATCCAGCCATCTCATCCTCAGTCATCCCCTTCACCTCCTGCCCCCAATCCCTCCCAGCATCACAGTCTTTTCCAATGAGTCAACTCTTCTCATGAGGTGGCCAAAGTACTGGAGTTTCAGCTTTAGCATCATTCCTTCCAAAGAAATCCCAGGGCTGATCTCCTTCAGAATGGACTGGTTGGATCTCCTTGCAGTC
>SJYT01020011.1:178467-199425 GCA_006410635.1 Cephalophus harveyi | reverse complement strand
GCCAGTCCAGGTCTGATGCATGATACAGGGTGCTCGGGGCTGGTGCACTGGGATGACCCAGAGGGAGGAGGGAGGTGGGAGGGGGGTTCAGGATGGGGAACACAGTCAATGTATGGCAAAACCAATAAATATTGTAAAGTAAAATAAATAAATAAATTAATTAAAAAAATAAAGTACCAGTCAAACATGTAAGAAAAAAAAAAAAAGTAAGCACTTGATTGCATTAAGCTCCCACTTCACCAAAATCGTATACACTGACTTCCCCCACTGCCACTCTGGAGCAGTCTCTCAGAGCTATCTGGGGTGCTGCCTCCCGGGCTGCAGTCCTCATTTTGCCCCAAATAAAACTTAACTGGCAACTCGCAAGTTGTGCACCATTTTTAGTCAACACAGGCAGGTAACCCAGCCCTCCTGATGGAGCAGAAAGGCGCTGAGAACGGAGCCGCTGGAAGGATGAGCAGGCGGGGAGGCTGCACTGGGAGGGGTGGCGTGGCTCACCGTGGGGTAGGCCTTGACGGCCCTCTCGATGATGTCCCGCACACTGGCCTTCATGCTCTTTTCCACCTCCCGCAGCCAGTCCTCCACGTTGCTGGACGGGTAGATGGAGAAGGACAGCTGCACCTCCTCACCCTCTGCCGAGTACATATGTGTGATCTCCAGGTCCTCCTGAAACAGCAGCTGTGGGCGGGGGCACGAGGGGAGCAGTGAGAGGGGAGTGAGCCTCAGTGTGTCCAGAGGCCTGCCCACCAGAGCCCCAGCATGGACCCCGCCTGTGTCCTCCACCTTCAGAAGGCAGCTCTTGCCTTTGCAAGAGAGCTCCCCTTGGCTGGACCTCCCCTGACTCTTCGTGGGCAGGACAGATCTGCCTGCTCCAGCTGTGGCCCCACCTACTTGGGGAAGGAGGCTAAGTCTGCCCTGCGAGTGCCCCCTATTCCCCCCCCCCCACAGGCCTGTGAGGCCTCCCTCGTAGATGAAGATGAGGACAAGGGGATTCAGAAGCTTCTGACCTCTTGGGTGTCTCAGCCTAGCCAGCACCTCAGTGGACTGCAGGGGGGCCAGGGCACACCCTGGATGAGCTGGGAGCAAGAGCTCCCCAACCCTGAGCCAAGGGAGCAGACCCTCCTCCCACAGGACCCAGGGATGTCTCTGAGGGCCTTGGATCTCATTGCCTCCTAAAAAGACTTGGGGTGAGAGAAGAGGTATCCTCCCTGGGATGATGCCCTCAGGGCACCTGAGCCCTTGGCCCAGCTACTCACCTGGGCGATGTTCTCGAAGCACTTGCGCAGGTGGGGCTGCACGGCGGTGGGGTCCTTTGTCTGGGACAAGATCTCGAGCAGCTCGTCATCAGATAGGAAGTAGAATCTGCCAGGGTGACAGGGTGAGGGCCACAGCCCTGGGTCCCAGCTGTCCCAGTACTACGGACATCCCTGCAGCCCACCCTGACAGGGTACTGGGCCCCAGCAGCGATGGCAGGCAGGAGCAGGGCAGGCGTGGGCCAGGCGTCCCCCACCTGGGGAAGGCACTCCGCTTGGTCTCCAAGTACTCGCTGAGGCCTTTCTGCACCATGTCCAGCAGCTTGTTGCAGTCCCGCAGGCTGTCCAGCAGCCTCTGGTCAGAGCACACATTGATTACCTGCAGTGGCCCAGGTCAAAGACAAAATGAAAGTGAGTGGGTCCGGCTGGGAGGCAGCACGGTGGGCTCAGAGAAGGACCCATACATGCTTCCTAGAGACTCTTAGTGAGCCTGGGAAGAGAGAGGGGCAGGAAAACTGCCCTAAGCCAGGGGCTGCCTCTGTAATTCATTAAGACACATGTACCTCAGTGTTCACTGTAGCACTATTTACAACAGCCTAGGTGGAGCTAGTGGTAAAGAATCCGCCTGCCAATGCAGGAGACCTTAGAGACGTGAGTTTGATCCCTGGGTCGGGAAGATGTTCTGGAGGAGAGGATGGCAACCCACTCCAGTATTCTTGCCTGGAGTATCCCATGGACAAAGAACCCTGGTGGACTACAGTCCATGGGGTCACAAAGAGTCAGACGTGGCTGAAGCGACTTAGCACAGGGGCTGTCTCCATCACTTGTAAGCCCCACAGGAAAAAAGTCTATGATTAAAAACTAGGGTTGGAATTCTCTAGTGGTCCAGTGGTTAGCAATCTGTCTTGAAATGCAGGGGACACAGGTTTGATCCCTGGTCAGGGAACTAAGATCCCACATGCTGAAGGGCAACTAAGATCCAATGCAACCAAATAAGTAAATGAATACTGAAAACAAACAAATCAAAAACTACAGTTAACCAAAGCCAAGGAATTTGATTTGCTGCAGGACTTGTCGGGTCCTTTAAAAATACTAATGGGGACTGCAAATCTCCAAGAGGAAAAACCATCAACTGCTGTGTTTCTGAGGTGTGTCTCAAGACTGGGGAGCCCCCTCAGGGGCACAATGGCCAAGACCAAAGCCTTGGACTCGTCCTCCAGTCTTTCTAGATCAGGGAGAGGTGAGACCAGGAACCTCTTCAGTGTCCCAGCTGCCCTCCTCCCATCCCTGTGTGAGCTCGCCTCCCGGTTCTCGTAGGCATTCTTCATGATCTTCCTCCAGATCCGCTCCATTGTCTGGTAGCGCTTGCTCTCCACCGGCAACTGCCGGTTGATGTCCTCGGAGCTGAAGATGGGCTCCAGGTAGAGCCAAGCCCGCTGACAGTTCAGCCACTCCTCCAGCACCTCCTGGACAGGGCGTGGACTGTCAGGGCCTGTGGTCCAAGTTGGGTCCTGTCCCCCATGACCGAGGCATTTCATCCCACTAGAGTTCTGGGCAGAGCACCGGGACCAGAGCCTGTGCCCATGGGGAAATTTCCAGGTGTTGCTGTCAGTCACAGTACTCCAGGGAACAAAGAGGCTGCATGGATGCCTGCCTTCCCATAGGAAACCCAAGTCACCCATAGGATGTCCAGGCCTCCAATAGAGCCAGGGGAGCTGCTCTTCCTATGAGAGAGCCACACCCCAAGCGGCACACCATGAGGAAACATTAAGAGCCCAGTGCGTGGAAGCCCAAACTAGTCTTCTCTCCTGGGAGGACTCTGAGTCTATGACCCCAGGATCTTTGCGGCGTACTGGGATTTGAGCTTGAGATCCCCTAAAATACTCTCTAAAACATCAGTCCACAAGTGAGCCCTCTTCAAGTCACCTTCCCCTTTTGCCTCCACAATCCCCTTTCCGAATCTGTCTCTTGCCTTTCCCTATCAGTGCAAACGCATTCATTCAGTCATGAGTTCATTCTCTTCCTCACGAGCTGCGTGCTGTGTCAGGCCCAGGTCAGGCCCGTGTGGGCTCCAGAGGAAACAGAGGAGAAGGTGGTCGCTGCCTTCGAGGAGCCCACCACCCTCTGAACAGCCAGTTATGCCTCTGAATCACTGAGGGCCCAGCACGTGTGATGGGCTCTGCACGGGGCACCGACCAGCAGCCTCAATAGGAACACCCCGCAGGTGGTGGGTGGTGGGGGAGTCCATGAGGGCTGCTTGATGCTGATCCCTGGAGGAGATGGGACTCCAGGCAGAGAGGACAGCAAAGGACGGAGACCCGGGGACAATGCTGATGACCTCAGGCCTCTCTGGGTGACCCAAGGAACAGAGAGGCAGGTCTTCCTGTTTCAGCTTCTGGCCTTCACTGGAGGTCTTCAAATAGCTACCAGGAAGGCCCCTGGAAGGAGCTGCTGGGATCACACTAGTAGGCCCGGCCCTGGACTGACCTCAGGGCTCTGCAGATAGCCCTAGCCACCGGCCTCGAGAGCCCTAAAGAACAGTGATCCCCAGTGCCCTGGCGCCCTCACCCCAAGGCAGCTCCAGATGAGACAGGAGTGGGAGTGGGAGGCTCAGCGAAGAGTGGGAAGGGACGCTGAGGAGCCTCCGGCCTCATGGTGTCCAGCCCGGAAAGCCCCAAGCCTGGGGGTCCCAGCTGCCCCAAGCCCAGGCAGCACTCAGTTCTGGGGCAGCTCTTGGGCTCCTCTTTAAGGGCAGCTTTGGACCAAACACTGGCCCCACCTCCAAGTCCTGAACTGCCAACTCCAGCAGCCCGACCTCAGAGTTGGAGAGCCCCAGTCTAGTCCGCCCCCTCTGACTGAGGGGCCCGTCAGAGAGCCAGGAGCCGGGCAAACCTGGGCAAGGCACTGCACCGCGTCCAGCCCCACCCGAACATCATCAGGAGCTACCTCGGGACAGGGCACTGGCAGGGTGGGGGAGGAGAGGGCAGGAAGGCCCACCTGCGTCAGCTTCAGCTTGGTCTCCCAGGAGTTGATGCGTTGCTCAAAGGGCTTCTTGTAGGGTGAGAAGGACATGCTCTGGGTCATGACGATGTGGTCATCGAGCAGCTGCGAGGCCTCGTCTGGGCTCTTGAGGATGTAGGTGTCCGTCTCCTTGTAGGGCATCACGTTGAACAGGATGGTGGACCACTCCTTCTCCATCTTGTCCAGAGCCTGGGGGTGGGGGCGGGTGGTACAAGACAGGGCTGGGTCCCCAGAAAGAGCGGGCCCACACCAAGCAGCACTGGGCAGGGAAAGGCAGGCTTTGCTCGACCAAGACCTTCAGTCAAGCCCCCTCTGTAGACTCTCATCTCGTCTAGTCAACAAGTCCCCCATGGGCCCCCATCGGAATCCAGGGCAGACGTGCTCTCACACGCTCTCATGCGTGTACTGGTATGCTGTGGGGCAGCTTAGTCACCGGTTAGGAGCTCTGGTCCCAGTTCCAGCCCTTACTGGCTAGGCCGCCTTGGCCAATGGCTGAACCTCTCTGAGCCTTAATTTGCTCATCTGCTAAGTGAGGCAATGCTCTCAGCACGTTCCTGAGGGAGGAATAACCAAGTAATAACGGGGCTGGTGGACACTGTGCCAAGCACTTCACACACATTACTCACACACTTAATAAGATGCAGCTCATCTCTGAGGTGAGGGACCCCAGGGATGGGGCCCAGGACTGTCACCTTCCCACGCCATCGGGCAGCATGTGGGTGGGGCAGGGAGGGCCTGCCGGGGGTGGCCCACCTGCTCGATGGCGTACTCCTTGCCGGCCACCTCGGCCACCTTGCTGATGCTCTCGATGTGGTCCTGCAGGTTCATCTCGAGGCAGCGGGCAAAGGTCAGGTTGGCCTTGGGCCTGACATTAATGTTGATCTCGCTGGACAGCACGTCCCAGTGCCGGTTCCTCATGCCAGGGTTGCGCAGCCCCTGGATCAGTGGGATGTACGGCTTGAACTCCTCTATGCGGGCCCGGATGTCTAAGGCCACGTCCTGGCAGGCTGCAGGGCAGGGCGGGCAGGGGTGAGAGGCAGCAGGCCGAGGTAGGGTGGGGGCAAGGGGAGCGGCAGGCTGGCTGGGGCTGCCTACCTGGGATGTCTTTGAACTGCTTCACGCACTTGTGCATGGTCTTGAAGGACTCGATGACGTTCTTCTCCAGCTGCTCCGCGTCAATGGCTGACAGGGGGTCGTTCATCCAGCTCTCGGACCAGCGCAGCCAGTCGGAGGCTGTGGTCCAGAGGTCCAGGTAGGGCTGGAACTCTTTCACCATCCTGGAGAGCTTGTCGTACTGCAGAGACAGAAGAACTGGGGCTGGGCTGGGCTGCTCCTCCGGGGCCCCCTGTGCTTCCTCCTGGCTGCTGCCCCTGATTCAGTCCCCAAGGACGCAGGCCTGGCCTCCCTTCTTCCTTCCCCCACATCTGGGCTCTGAGTGGCTGAGCCAGGTCTGTGCTGAGCCTCCCACCTTCTGCTGGGGGTCCAGCCAGCCTCCTCGCCCTGGGGACCACGGGGTGAGTAAGCTCATCTCTGCAGCCTGTTCAGTCCTGCCTCCCCCCGCTCAAATGCCAGGGCCCTGCCAGCTGGTGGCTTGTTCCAGAGGTGGCTGCAAAGGCCGCGGGTTTCTCCTTGCGCCCTTCTCAGGGCTGGGGGACAGCGTGCCCGGGGGGTAGGCCTACGTTGGTGATAGGCAAGCCAAAGATGCGCTCGCGGTTGTTGTAGAGCATCGCCAACTGCTGGCAGTCCTTCAGCTGCTTCTTGACCCGCCGCACCTCGTTGGCGATCTCATGCGCGCGCAGAATCTCCACGTGGGTGGAGAAGCCAGCTACCACCAGCTGTGGGCCAAGGAGCGAGGGATCAGGGGCTTCTGTGGCCCCACCTATGCCCATGCATCCCTGCACACATCCAGGGAACCCGAGGTCCCCAGAGCATCAACATCTCCCAGTTCTGAGAGGATTTTCTCCGGAAGGGGGTGGTTCCTGGTCCCTCACAGGCAGCTGACTGCCCCTGGTAACATGACAAGGTCAGATGAGACCTGGTGCCCTAAATGCCATGCCCACTGGGGCACCAGGATACAAGAGAAGAGCTGGGGCTCTCTGAGACCCTGAATTTCCCGGGAACTTGCTGCCTAGGCAGCTCTCTGGCCTTCAGATCATTCTTTTAGCCACTTGTTCATTTGTCCAGCAACCACGGACACAGCACCTCCTGACTGCGAGGGGCAAGGCGCAGCCCTGGAGGGGTGGCGGGTGGGGTGTGGGGTGTGTGTGTCTGTATCCTCAGCCCAGCCTCACCTGCAGCCCTTCCAGCTTCTCCTGGAAGTTGTTCTGATCCATAAGCTGGATTTTGCGGAACTTCTCCTCATCTTCCAAGTGTTGCTGCCGCACCAGCTCTATCTGCCCAAGGATCTTAGTAGGCCAGTTGCTGGCAGCCCATCTGGAGGGAGCGGGGGTGGGGAATGGTGGGGATGTCACACTGAAATCATGGGGTGGCAGGCCAGATTGAAGGGGAAACGGGGGATCCGGGCGGCAGCTGGAGCAGCCAGGGCTGGGCAACAGGGAAGCAGAAGAAAGCCTGGAGGCAGCCGTTGCCACCCTGCGGAGTGGCGCTGCCTGGCAGGGGGAGTGGTCCCAGCCCTGGGGTCGCGGGCAACGTGCAGGGAGATGCACACCCAGTGTGCCCAGTGTGCCGGAGAGAGTGGTGGCTGACGTGAGAGAAGCCATCCTGAGTTTCCCTCCTCAACCCCAGGCCTGCAGGGGCCTCAGCTCAGATGAGGCAAAGTGCCAGTCTCTAGCCTTTATTTCCTTAGTAATCAGCCAGGGATACCAGGCCTGCTTCCTTCATATCAATGCCCCCTGCCAGGCTGACCTGGGGGTCCTGTGGGCTTCAGGGATTCTGAATGCAGGCGGCCTCAGGCTGCAGGTCCTGTGGGAGGCCACCCTGGGCATGTCCCACAGAGCAGCTGACTTAGGGCTCCCGGGCAGGGTTCCCAGGAAACAGTGCCAGTCACTCCCAGGCCCCAGCCACCTGGAGGCACCCCCAGTCTGTACGACAGGCTGGGCAAGGGGTCTCCAGGCCTGAGTAAGGCTGTCCCAATCAGAGGCCATTTCCCATGAGGTTCTTGAGCTGAGGCGGGGGGCCAGTGCTCCTCCCCAGGGGCCACCCAGCAGGCTGGGCTTTGCCTTTTCTCTGTGCTTCCAGGGACCCTCAAGGGCCTCAACCACAAACAAGGGGATCATAAGCCCAGAGATCACATGTGTATCAGCAATGACAGGATAGAGGATGGAGATAGGCTGGGGGCAGCAGGGTCCCTAGACCAAGGGGGCCAGACCTCCTTCTGCCCCACTGGCCAGATGGCCCTGGGCCCATGTGGAGCCACGGCCTCTAGCATCTCAGCAGGGCATCTCTGGTGTGACCGCGTGGCCTGCAGCCAATGTGGTTCGGTACCTCTTTCCCCTTCCTCCTGCTATCCACTACCCACCTGGTGTGGGGACCAACCTCCCACTCACTTGTCATTGAAGTCTTCGGTGCTGAGGTTGTAAAGGAATTCATCCATGACCTGGTAGTCGCCCATGATCTTCACGATCCGCTCCTGCGTGTACAGGCAGCCATGAGAACCACGTGTGCCTGGGAGGTGGGAGGATAACCGGGCCAAGCTCCCCAGAGTGGTTGGGTGCTACAGAGAGGCTGCCCTCTTTCGGAGAGGTGAGGCCTGGGACGGTGGAGGAGATGCCAGCTGCAAGGCTAGCTTTGAGCTTGGGGGTCCTGGGGCTGTGGCCACCATACCTCCAACCTCCAGCCCCCGACCCATGCCCTCTGCCCTACTGACCTCCCAGACAGCAGAGCTCCGAGTCTCCATTGTGCACCCAGCCTCCCTATCCTTGGAGCCCATTGTCCTCTGTGTGTCTACCTCACTCCCAGCTTCCCGGCTCCTGTTCCTCCAGCTCCCAGTGGGCCCACCTCACCTCTAGCCCCACCAGCTTCTCAGGGACCCCCTTCATCCACTCGCGAAGCTCAGCCAGCTCCTCGATGCTGTTGGGCTTCTCGTAGATCTTGCGGCTGATGCTGCGGAATTCTTCGCAGATCTGGCAGGAGGGGGAGGGCTCTGGGGAGGCCGTGGGCCCCTCTCTTGCCTTCCCAGAGCCCTGCTCCTCCTCCGTGGTCCCCCACCCGACCACATCCTTCAGTCTGAGAAGGGGTGCTCCCTGCCAGCTCATTGGGGAGCTGAGGGTCACCTGGCATGTCCCCTCCTCCCCAGCCTCCTGCACCAGCGCCACACCCTCAGCTCTGTGAACTGATCATTTCAGGGGGTTCCTTGTGAGGGGTCCCCAGGTCTGTACAAGTCCAGGGAAATAGAGAGCAGCCCCCACCTCCTGGGACCTCTCATGGGGACCCCTGACAGGGTCGAGGCAAAGAGACTTCCAGACCCTTCCATCAACACCCCTGAGCCTCACTCTGCATGCACGGGCGCATGTGCTGCTGCAGTCGCTGGGGCCGGGCAGGCGGGCACTTACGTTATCCACCTCCCTGTGCAAGTTCTTGGCCAGGATATCCAGCATGGAAGTGGCCAGGGCCTTGCGCTTCTTGGACAGGTTCTGCTTGACGTTGTCCACGTTGATGTAGAAGGGCCCGATGATGATGCTGCTGGGCAGTGAGCCGTCCAGGACCTCTTTCTCGTGCAGGTGGGTGAGCACCACCTCCCGCACCTCCTCGGCTGATGGGCACTGCGTCTGGAAGGCCCTGGGGACAGCAGGCACCCACGAGGGGCAGAGGGTGGTGAGAGGGTGGGCGGGGGTCACCCAGACAGGCAGACACATTCCAACGCGTGCACACACTTGAGGAAGGTGTTGACATCATTGTTGTTCAGCTCCAGGTACTTTCTGAACTCCCTGGCGTAGGCCTGCAGGGGGATCATGGCCTTGCGCACGGCGTTGGTGATGACGGCCCGGAGCTCTTCTACCAGCGGCTCGTGAAGCCCCACCGACTCCAGCAGGGGGTCGCCGCTGATGAAAATGTCCTCCATCACCAGCTGGGGGCGAGGGGGAAGGGGCGCAGGGCTGCATGAGCCACGGGGCAGGTGGGCAGAGGGGTGGGAGTGTGGCTCAGACTGAGTGGGCAGGAGTCTGGGGGTGGTGGTGCGGGGACAGTGTTTCCTGTTGGGTCCCCTAGATGGGGCTATGGACTAACACGCGGAGGGAAGCCCTGTGATGCCCACTGAGCGGCAGCATCTTCCTCTGCCTTCCCTGGCCCAGCCCCAGGGCAATGAGACAACCACGTTGCTGGTGGCTCTAAGCAGCAAGGGACAGAAGGGGGGACCGGGTTACAGAGGCTCTGGCGTGGCGGGCTGTGCTGTGACGAGGAATGAGGGCTTTTGGGAAAGGGTCTCGAGGGTGGAGGTGGGTTTGTGTCTATATCCTGAGGGGAAGAGAGAGGTCAGGAGCTGGGTGGGATCTGGCAGACATGGCTGTGGCAGGAGTGAGCGAGCCTCACTCCAGTCGCAGGTCTGACCCTTTGCAGCTAGGTGAACTGGGGCTTCTCCAAGCCTCCTCTACAGAATGGGAATGCTAATGGTTCCCAGTTCGGCTGGTGGTGGGGACTAAATGAGCTATTCAAGAATTACAGGGCTGAGCACGCTGCCAGCTGGGTGGGAGGCCCACGGCGGAGGTGAGCTGCCTGGGTGCTACGGCAGCACCCAGGCCCGAGTACCCACTGTACCTTCTCCAGCTGGGGCACTGTGTGGGTGGCCAGGATGCCCTTGTCAAAGAGGGTGAGCAGAGAAGTCTCAAACTGCTCCAGCGGCGTGCTGTAGTGCACCCCCGAGGTGTCCAGCATCAGGTCCACGATGAACAGGGGGTTCTTGCGGGGCCTGTAGGAACAGTGGCCGGGGGGAGCGGGCTGGGGACTGTGGGCAGGGGCCTGAAGAGGCACGCACACAGGAGGCACAGCCCCTGCCTATGCTGCCCGTCTGATGGCTCCGGAGCTTCTCCATGAGCAAGACTTGCCTCTGCCCTCTTCCCAGAAACTGCCAAGTTACCAGAGAGAAAGACCCAGACCAGCCAGACAAGCTCCTCTGTTCGGGTCACTTGCCCGGAGGCCCAAGGGCACGAGGGGGAGGGAGGACCTCCACGTGGTCCTGAGGTCATCAGGTCAGGTCAGCCAGACCCTGGGCGCTTGTGGCACCCACACCTTCCCTGGGAGCCCACCAACCTTAGCTCCAGATGCCCCATCACAGGCAACGACCCTCAAGCCTGGATCCCCACTGAGCCTCTCCATGCTCTGGATTGCTACCACCCTGACCTTGAATGACCATCTCAGACATTCTGTGTTCCCTGCCTCCCACCAGTGCCCACAAGGGCTCAGTGAACCCTAGGAGCCAGCCTTGCCTCCTCCTCACACACGTCTGCCCTCCCCCAGAGCTGCAGCCCATGCGCTGCCCCAATCTGCCCTACCAGCCCATCGCCCTGTGTCTAGACAAGGGCCAGGGCCATGGTCCGACTTCCCTTCTGCCTCGCTCATCCTCACAAAACCAAAGCATGGTTTGGGGATGTAGTGCAGATTGTTACTCCCCTCTGATGGCTGCTGACCTCATTTAGAATAAACCCAGCCCCCGACCACGACACCAGGAGGCGCTGCATCGTCTGGCCTGGTCCCCGCAACCTCTCTGGTGTCGTCCTCCCCAGCTCTCCCTGCCTTCCCCACTCCAGCCGTAGCCGCTGGCCTTTCCTTCCGTGACAGCTCCAAGTTCTCTCTCCCTTCCATGACTCTGCCTGGTGCCCCTTCTCCAGCATCCCCTGACCGGGTTTCCTCTCATCCTCAGTTCTTGGCTCACATGCCTCGTCCTCCCTGACCCCCTGCCAATGCCGCCTCTCCCAGGTCCGTCACAGCCTCCGCCAAGATCAGCAAGGACTCTATCTGTTTATTTCTTTGCTTGCTGTGTGTGCCCAGGTGAGAGCAGGGGCCGTGCCCTTCTTGTTCCCCTAACCTTGCCTAATTCATGGCAAGTGCTCAGAAAACATTTCTCGGGCTGTCTTGGTGGTCCTGTGGTTAAGAATCCGCCTGTCAAAGCAGGGGACACCGGTTTGATCGTGGGTCCGGGAAGATCCCACGTGAAGTGGGGCAATTAAACCCATGCACCACCACTATGAAGCCCACGTGCTCTAGAGTCCGCGCTCCACAAGAGGAACCACCGCAGTGAGAAGCCCAAGCACTGCAACTAGAGAGCAGACCCCGCTCACCTCAACTAGAGAAGGCCTGCGTGCAGCAGCGAAGACCCAGCACAGCCAAAGATAAAAGTAAACAAGTAAACACTTCTCAGCTGGGGAACTCAGTGACTGACTGAGAGATGGAGGTCACCAGAAGACACACCAGCCAGAGAGGCGGGGACACCCCCCAGCAACCTGCGGAGCAACCCCTACCCCTGGCACCCAGGACCTGGCAGAGCTGGGCCCCCTGACCCTGGCGGCCCCAGTCCCCCCAACTCTGCACTGCCCTAGCCACCGGCGCCTGAGAAAGAACAGTTCTGGTGTCGACAGGGTGGCTCCGCCCAGGCGAGCCCTACCTGTAGGGGCTGTTTATTAAGTCTTCGCCCCAGACCATGTCGTCGGCGCAGTCAAGCACGCTGCAGCAGGCGTCGTTGATGAACTGCGAGAAGCTGGCGAGTGAGTCCTGCACCAGGAAGCGCAGCGTGTCCTGCAGCATGTACTTGAGCAGCTCCATCAGCTTGCGCAGCTTCGACATGAGGTACACCTCCCAGTTGGTCTCGTAGAGGTTGTACCAGCCTTTGCTCATGTCGCGGAGGCTGCTGCGCATGGCCACCTTAAGCGTGCTGATCCAGCTGTCCTTCAGGAACATCTGCACCTGCGGGGCCAAGGCTGGCATCACAGGGCCACCTGACGGAGGGGCCTGCCGCCCACAGCTGCCACGATCGGGGGGCCCTCTCGGCTCAGATGACCATCCCCCCACCCCAGCTTACTGCCAAGCTCTGCCAACCAACACCCCCTGCCCGCCTCCCCACCGGGGACCAGGGCTTGTAGGGGAGGGGAGAGGGAAAGGAGGGAGGGGCAGCAGAAGCCTGGTTTTCCCACCAGTCAAGGGAGAGACGGAGAGACACGGAGAATGAGGCACACAGAGAGAGCAAGGCACAGAGTGGAGCAAAGAGAAGAAGACGCTTTCCTCCTAGTCCTGCTCATGCCTGTCTCCCTTGACACTGCACACCCCCTGCCCCTCACACTCTCATGCTCAGGTAGAGACAGGGGTGTATGGGGTTCCTGCTCCCCTAAGGCCAGGAGTCTGCTTCAGACGCCTCCAGTGCTGGACAGAGCATGACTAGAAAAGGTGCCCAGCCTGCTTGTCCTCTTCTGAGATGAACCACCCCCTTGGTGGCCTTCCCAGTCTCCTGCAAGGTCTGGGAAGAGGCAAGGCCTGCTTTCAAGGTTAGCAGGAGCTCTCAGCTGATGGACTCCCAGGCTTCCCAGGGCCCCTGCCTGTGTCCAGCGGCTCCGAGGCCCTGGCCTGCTGCCGCCCTCCGTCCCCTGGATGCCTGCGCACCTGGGAGAAGGTCTGCGACTGGATCTGCTCGAACTCCTCCAGGCGGCTGTACTTGGAGAGGCTCGAGTGGAAGAGGGACATGGTGGTCACCTTGTTGCACTCGGCCCGCACCTTGCTGAGGGCCGTGATGACCTCCGACCGTGTGAGCAGGGACACAAAGGTGAAGTCCGCCTTCTGTTCCAGGAAAGGGTACTTGGGTACACTCACCAGTCCTGCCGGGGTTGGGGGGAACAAGGCCCAGTGTCAGACCAGCCTTGGATGGACCAGGGATCAGGGACAATCTCCCAGGTAATGATGGGGAGACAATTCCTGCTTCCTCCCTGGAAGAGACACCCATGTCCCTGGAAACTCTTCTTCCCCATCATCTACCTGGGTGACCCCAAGGCCCTGCAGTGAAGTGCCCATTCTGGGATGGATAAACCAATTCCCTCCAGGTGACTCTGGGTCACAGGCCCCTTCAAGGTTGGTAAGAACCATGGGCTTCCTCCCCAGCTCCTCTCACTTACCCTGCACACAACCCCTGGGCCCAACCATTTACCCAGTCACTTCTGCACCAGACTTTTCAGAAGCACTTTTTTCCACCACCACCCGCTCCCTGACCCTAAACCCCAGCTCTCCAATCAGGTGGGAAAAGAAGGGGATAAGTTCTGGGGACATGGAGGTCCCAGAGGGAGGGGCTGGAGGGCTCTGGCCAGGGGTGGCCAGGGGACCACCTCTGCCCAACCACCCTCACCTTGCTTGGGCACCTTCTCCTCCTCCTTTGTAGGCAGAGTCACGTAGGAGAACGTCTCCGGCTTGGAGGAGACGATTTTGTCAAAGTTGATCTTGTTCATGCTGCGCTCGTAGTCCAGGCTTATTTCCCTGGAGAGGTTGCTGAGGTGCTCCAGAACCCTGCCCACAGGAGTGGAGAGGGCAGAGTCAGCGAGCTCCACACACCCTGCCACCCGCATACAGCAGGCCGGCTGGGCTCATGGCTCTGCCCTGCCACGGACCTGGGGATATGGGTTTAGGTGTCCCCTCTGCATTCTCGGGTGCGCCTTTTTAATTTATAGCCAAAGATATTCTAAATGATACAAAACTTAGGAAATGGAATTATGGACAAGCAAGGTAACGATGGTGACATCAATTCAACTCTCCCAGGATACATTTTTTTTAAAAAAGAAAAGGAAAACCAAAGCAAGAAGAACAAATAATATTTACCAAAACCTACACCTTTAGCATAACTAGAATAAACAGAACATCCAAACTCACATTATCTTCAAGCAGAAAAACATCAACTCTCACTCACACTTCAGCTGCAAGCCTTCATGGAGAACAAGGGAAGCCTGAAAAAATCTGCAGGGAGGGAAGTGTGGTAGCCCCAAGATGGATCTAAAATCCCTTCAGAAAGAGAAAATGTTTCCTAACTGCAAAAAAACCAAACTAGGTATATCAGGGCGCTTACTAAAAGGGACTTAGCAGCGCTTGTTCAAGGTAGGAGTCTCTGAAAGGCATGACTTATAAAGGGGGAAGGTAACAGGAAAGGGGTCTTTTGGAGATTGGGAGTGTGAGGCAGCTAGAAAAACAAGTGAAAATTAGGAATCCTGCAAGAGAGAACAAAATCCTGGAGGACACACGACTCTCCCCGCCTCTCTACCCGCAACATAGACACACACACACACACCATGGCCACGCATTTTTTTAAAAAATTAATAAGCCAGTTTGCTAATATAACACAAGAGGGCGCACTGGAACTAAAAATCTTGTGCATCTTTCCAAATCCATGAAATGAGTAGGTGAAAGACTATATGTATATAAAGCTACTGTAAGAAAAAGAAAACACCTTACTTGATGAAAATTCTCACATACTTTTCAACAAAGATAAAGCAGAGGAAAACGAATACAACACTTCAAACTAAAGTGTATCTTTTCAAACACGCATTTGGACACATGAAAAAATAAAACATGGGTATAGACAAATAACAGGAAGAAATGACATTTAATTGGACTCAGTGAAAAATAGAACTAAATTATCTAATGAAGGAAAGCTAAATTATTCTAAGGTATCCAAGGAAGAATACAGTCAAATTTAAAGGGTAATAAAATACATTTATGAAAATTAGGAATATAACCAAGAGAATAAAAATGAGAAGAAGAAAGAACAGAAAAGGATCAGAAAGTTGTTGAATTAAAACCAGGCAGAGTGGCCCTGACCCTGCAGCAGGCCATCGCCGACCCATGTCTCCGCAGGAGACTCCTGGACATTCACAGCATACTCTATAACTCTTATGACCAAAATCAACTGAAGCCTGGCAGGAAAGACAAAGGTGGCATTTAGGAGGTGTCTATCACAGTCCAAGAGAGGATGATAGTTAAGTCTGGACTATGGAGATGAAAGAAGGCGGGAACTGATGAGGAAACTCAAGGTCAGAGAAGTGGAACAATTTGCCTGCACACATGGAACTAATAAGGGGCGACCCCAGCCTTTAAGCTGTTATCACACTTGGAAACCACAGTGTTACATACATGGTCATATTCAATTCTCTGTCCATAAGACCCTGATAAAAACTCTGGACCCCGGGGATTAAGAGATCAAGCCCTGAGCCTTTGGAGTGGGAGCACTGACTCCAAGACCCTGGACTACCAGAGAACTAACCCTCGGGAGTATCAAACAGTGAGAACTCACACAAAGGAAACCACTTGAATACAAGACCCGGCATCACCCAACCACCAGTAGCACTCTGTGCAGGACATCTCATCTAAACAACAAACAAAACAAAAATACAAACCCAATCATCAGCAGACAGGATTACCATCAGAGGCAGAACAAACAGACAAACAAAAACTCGGCACAAATCTCACCCTATACGAAGCTTACACAAACCACGGGACCAAACCTCGGAGGGAAAAAACCAAAACCAAGAAAGAATTCAACCTTGAAGCCTGGGAAAAGGAGACCTCAAACACAATAAGTTTAAAAAAATAATGAAACGGCAGAGAAATACTACACAAATGAAGGAACAAACTAGAAACACAGAAGTTCAAATAAATGAAGAGGAAATAGGCAAACTACCTGGAAAAAAATTCAAATAATAATAGTAAAGATGATCAAAAACCTTGAAAACAAAACGGAGAAAATGCAAGAATCAATTAACAAAGATCTAGAAGAATTAAAGAATAAACATACAGAGACAAACAACACAATTACTGAAATTAAAAATACTCTAGAAGGAATCAAAAGCAGAATATCTGAAGAAGAATGAATCAGTGAGCTGGAAAATAAAATGGTGGAAATAACTTCTGAAGAGCAGAGTAAAGTAAAAAGAATGAAAAGAACTGAGAACAGTCTCAGAGACCTCTGGGACAATATCAAATGCACCAACATTCGAATTATAGGGGTCCCCAGAAGAAGAAGAGAAAAAGAAAGGGTATGAGAATATTTTTGAAGAGATAATAGTTGAAAATTTCCCCAACATGGAAAAGGAAATAGTTAATCAAGTCCAAGAGGCACAAGAGTCCCACCAGGGTAAACCCAAGGAGACACACGCCAAGACACATATAATCAAACTAACAAAGACTAAACACAAAGAAAGAATATTAAAAGCAGCAAGGAAGAAGCAACAAGTAACATACAAGGGAAACCCCATACGCGTAACAGCTGATCTTTCAGCAGAAACTCTGAAGGCCAGGAGGGAATAGCAGGATATATTTAAAGCACTGAAAGGGAAAACTCTACAACTAAGATTACTGTAACTGGCAAGGACCTCATTCAAAATTGATGGAGAAATAAAAAGCTTTTCAGACAAGCAAAAGTTAAGAGAATTCAGTACCACCAAACCAGCTTTACAACAAATATTAAAGGGACTTATAGAGTCAAGAAATACAAGAGAAGAAAAAAGATCTACAAAATTAACCCCAAACAATTAAGAAAATGGCAATAGGAACATATATGTCAATAATTAAATATAAATGGATTAAATGCTCCAACCAAAAGACAGACACAGACTGACTGAATGGATACAAAAACAAGACCCATATATATGCTGTCTGCAAGAAACCCACTTCAGACCTAAAGACACATATAGACTGAAAGTGAGAGGATGGAAAGATATATTCCATGCAAATGGCAAGCAAAAGAAAGCTGGAGCAGCAATCCGCATATCAGACAAAATAGACCTTAAAATAAAGAATATTACAAGCGATACGGAAGGACATTACATAATGATCAAGGGATCAATCCAAGAGGAAGATACAGCAATTGTAAATATCTCTGTACCCAAATATAGGAGCACCTCAATACATAAGACAAACATCAACAGACAGAAAAGGAGAAACTGACAGTAATACAATAATAGTAGGAGACTTTAATACCTCACTCACACCAAAGGACAGATCATCAAAACAGAAAATTAATAAGGAAATACAAGTCTTAAATGATGAGATGAGATGGATGTTAGATGAGATGGATCTTATTGATATCTTCAGGACATTCCATCCAAATGCAGAAGAATACACCTTCTTCTCAAGTGCACATAGAACATTCTCCAGGATAGATATCTTGGGTCACAAATCAAATCTCAGTAAACTTAAGAAAACTGAAATTGTATCAAGCATCTTCTCCAACCACAATGCTATGAGACTAGATATCAATTATGGGAAGAAAAAAAAACCTAAGAAACACAAACACATGGAGATTAAACAACATGTTTCTAAATAACCAACAGGTTACTGAAGAAATCAAAAGGGAAATTTAAAACTTTCTAGAAACAAATGACAATGAAAACACAACAACTCAAAACCTATGGGATGCAGCAAAAGCAGTTCTAAGAGGGAAGTTTATAGCCATACAATCCTACCTCAAGAAACAAGAAAAACATTGAACAGACAACCTAATTTTACACCTAAAACAACTGGAAAATGAACAACAAAAAATTAGTAGAAGGAAAGAAATCATAAAGATCTGAGCAGAAATAAATGGAAGAACCAATAGAAAAGATTAATAAAACTAAAAGCTGGTTCTTTGAGAAGATAAACAAAATCGACAAACCGTTAGCTAGGCTCATCAAGAAAAAAAGAGAGAAGAATCAAATCAACAAAATTAGAAATGAAAAAGGAGAGGTTACAATAGACAATGCAGAAATACAAAGGATTGTAAGAGACTATTATGAACAACTATACGGCAATAAAATGGATAATCTGGAAGAAATGGATAGATTCTTATAAAAAGTTCAATCTTGCAAGACTGAACCAGGAAAAACAGAAATTATGAACAACCCAACTACAAGCACTGAAATTGAAGCTGTGATCAAAAATCTCCCAAAAATCAACAACCCAGGACCAGATGGCTTCACAGGCGAATTCTATCAAACATGTAGAGAAGACCTAATACCTATCCTTCTAAAACTCTTTCAAAAAACTGCAGAGGAAGGAACACTTCCAAGGTCATTCTATGAGGCCACCATCACCCTGATACCAAAACCAGACAAAGACAACACAAAAAAAGAAAACTACAGGCCAATATCACTGATGAACATAGATGCAAAAATCCTCAACAAAATTTTAGCAAACAATTCAGCAACACATCAAAAAGCTCATACACCATGATCAAGTTAGGTTCATTCTAGGTATGCAAGGATTCTTCAATATATGCAAGTCAACCAATGTGATACACCATATTAACAAATTGAAAGATAAAAACCATATGATAATCTCAATAGATGCAGAAAAAGCCTTTGACAAAATTCAGCACCCATTTATGATTAAAACTCTTCAAAAAATGGGCATACAAGGAACCTACCTCAACATAGTAAAGGCCATATAGGACAAGCCTACAGCAAACATTATTCTCAATGGTGAGAAACTGAAAGCATTCCCCCTAAGATCAGGAACAAGACAAGGGTGTCCACTTTCACCACTAAATTATTCAACATAGTCTGGAAGTTCTAGCTACAGCAATCAGAGAAGAAAAAGAAATAAAAGGAATCCAGATCAGAAAAGAAGTAAAGCTCTCACTGTAGATGACATGATACTGTACATAGAAAACCCTAAAGATAGTATCAGAAAATTACTGGAGCTCATCAGTGAATTTAGCAAAGCTGCAGGATACAAAAGCAATACACAGAAATTCCTTGCATTTCTATATACTAACAATGAAAAACCAGGAAGAGAAATTAAGGAATCAATCCCATTCACCATTGCAACAAAAAGAATTAAATATCTAGGAATAAATTTACCTAAGGAGACAAAAGAACTGTACACAGAAGATTATAAGACACTGATGAAAGAAATCAAAGACAACATAAACAGATGGAGAGATAGTCCATGTTCCTCGGCAGGAAGAATCAATATTGGAAAATGACTATACTACTAAACGCAATCTACAGATTCAATGTGATCCCTATCAAATTACCAATGGCATTTTTCACAGAACTAAAACAAAATATTTCACAATTCATACAGAAACAGAAAAGACCCCAAACAGCCAAAGCAATCTTGAGAAAGAAGAATGGAGCTGGAGGAATCAACCTTCCTGACTTCAGATTATACTACAAAGCTATAGTCATCAAGACAGGATGGCACTGGCACAAAAACAGAAATATAGACCAATGGAACAAGATAGAAAGCCCAGAAATAAACCTATGCACCTATGGGAACCTTAATTTTGACAAAGGAGGCAAGAATATACAATGGGGCAAAGACAGCCTCTTCAATAAATGATGCTGGGAAAACTGGACAGCTACATGTAAAAGAATGAAATTAGAACACTTCCTAACACCATACACAAAGATAAATGGATTAAAGACCTACATGTAAGACCAGAAACTATAAAACTATTAGAGAAAAAAAGACATAAATCAAAGCATGACCCACCTCCTAGAGTAACGGAAATAAAAAAACAAAAGTAAACAAGTGAGACCTGATTAACCTTAACAGCTTTTGCACAGCAAAGGAAACTATAAGCAAGATGAAAAGACAACCCTCAGAATGGGAGAAAATAAAAGAAAATGAAACAATAAGCAGCTCATACAACTCAATGCCAGAAAAACAAACCACCCAATCAAAAAGTGGGAAAAAGACCTAAACAGATATTTCTCCAAGAATGCATACAGATGGCTAACAAACATATGAAAAAATGCTCAACATTGCTCATTATTAGAGAAATACAAATCAAAACCACAATGAGATATCACCTCACACCAGTCAGAATGGCCATCATCAAAAAGTCTACAAACAATAAATGCTGGAGAGGGTGTGGAGAAAAGGGAATGCTTTTGCACTGTTGGTGGAATGTAAATTAATACAGCCACTATGGAAGATGCTATGGAGATTCCTTTAAAATCTATGAATAAAACTACCATATGACCCAGCAATCCCATTCCTAGGCACATACCCTGGAAACCAAAATTGAAAGAGATACACGTATCCCATTGTTCACTGCAGCACTATTTACAATAGCTAGAACATGGAAGCAACCTAGATGTCCATCAACAGATGAATGGATAAAGAAGTTGTGGTACATATACACAATGGAATATTACTCAACCACAAAAAGGAATGCATTTGAGTCAGTTCTGATAAGGTGGATGAACGTAGAAGCTATTATACAGAGTGAAGTGAGTCAGAAAAAGAAAGATAAATATCATATTCTAATGCACATATACAGAATCTGGAAAAATGGTACAGAAGAATTTATTTATAGGGCAGCAATGGAGAAACAGGCATTGAGAATAGACTTATAGACATGGGGAGGAGGTAGGAGAGGGTGAGATGTATGGAAAGAGTAACATGAAACTTACATTACCATATGTAAAATAGATAGCCAACGGGAATTTGCTGTATGGCTCAGGAAACTCAAACAGGGGCTCTGTATCAACCTAGAGGGGTGGGATGAGGAGGGAGATGGGAGGGAGGTTCAAAAAGGAGGGGATATATGTATACCTATGGCTGATTCATGTTGAGGTTTGACAGAAAACTACAAAATTCTGTAAAGCAATTATCCTTCAGTAAAAAAATAAATTAAAAAGAAAAGTTTTATTAAAAAAAAAAACAGGTTAATAAGAAGCAACATGATAGAGAGAAAGATAGGATGGAGTCTCTGATGAAAAGAAAACAATGGAACAGAGCTAATATTTAAAACAACAATTCAAGAAAAATTTCCAGA
>SJYT01020011.1:141992-177941 GCA_006410635.1 Cephalophus harveyi | reverse complement strand
CAGTACTTTGGCCACCTCATGCAAAGAGTTGACTCATTGGAAAAGAAGCTGATGCTGGGAGGGACTGGGGGCAGGAGGAGAAGGGGACAACAGAGGATGAGATGGCATCACTGACTCGATGGACGTGAATCTGAGTGAACTCCGGGAGTTGGTGATGGACAGGGAGGCCTGGCATGCTGTGATTCATGGGGTCGCAAAGAGTCGGACACGACTGAGTGACTGAACTGAACTGAACTGAACTGTTGCACAGGAAATAGAAGGTTAGCAGATACTTAATACTACATTAAAAACCAACAAACTGGAGAGTAGAAGGTTAAATAAGGAAGGAGGAAATTATGAGCACTGTAAAAGGATAAGCACAAAAGAAACCAGTAAAATGAAGGTACAAACTGTCCTAAATACCAAAAGAAAAATTTTAAGTAAAAGAACAAAGAAAACGCATTATGAGGAGAAAGAAACAGTATCGTATTATAACACTCATAATAATTTCAATGTGAAAGAACATGACAGAGATGAGATCAAACGTATCAGCCGTATCCATAGAAGTGAATGGGCTTGACTCACTTTTCACAAGAAAAAAGATTTTTAGTTTGACTCACAAAGTAAGACCCAACTATGTGGCGATAACAAGAGACCTACCTGAAACAAACTAATTCAGAAGGATTGAAAATAGAGGAAGGGGCACAGATTATATCTATATACATATATTTAATGGAAACAACAGCAAAAAAAAAAAAAACCCCACCAAGTTACAATTCTGATATCAAGCTAAATAAAATTCAGGTCAAAAAGCATTAGACCTGATCAAGGATACTTTTAAATGCTAAAAATATCAATTTATAATGATAATATAACACATTTCTCTCACTGGACAAGAGTAAATGAAGATGCAGAAGATGTAAATAATATAACTAATAAGGTAGATTTTTATGGAGTATATGTATATATAAAACTTTTGTACCTTAATAATAGGAATATACCTCTTCTCAAGTGCAAATGGAATATTCACAAACAGTGATTACATACTGTCATACAGAAAATACCAGCAAGTTCTACATAGTAGAAATATTATAAATAACACTCTCTGATCTCAATACAACAAAACTAGAAATTACTAACATTTTAGCAAGTGGTTTCCATATGGAAAAAAATTAAAACCTTATATTAAACTCTATGATGAAATAGAAAATAAAAATCAAATTTTTGTAATTAAAAAAAATGAAGTACTACATATCAGAATCAGTGGACTATTGCATTTTTAAAGTTATCAGAAGAAAATTCATAGCCTTAAACCCATTTATCAACAAGAATGTAAATAAGTGAATTAAACGCCCAGGACAAATACACAACATGCACACAAACTATGAATATAGCAAAACATAAGCCAAAAGAAAGGAAATAATAAAAATAAAAGCAGAATGATAAAGATGTAATAAAGTCAATCAAAATTAATAGTCCTAAATCCTATGTTTTTAAATTAACAATCCAAACAAATCACAAGTAAGTTAATAAAGTAAAAAAGAGAACATAATTCTACAAAATAAGAGGTGACTAAAGGAAGACAATGTTAAAATGAAAAAGATTTTAAATCATATTGCATATTTCTATGCAAATCTATATTAAAATCTAGACAACATGATAATTTTCTAGAGAAATAAAATATAACAAAATGGACTCCACTGGAAAAAGAAAGCTTAAACAGACCGATTTCTGTAGAAAAATTAAGTTACAGAAAATCTAAAAAAACACCACATCCAAAAGGTTTATGAAAGGATGACCACATAGCCCCAGTGCAATATAAATTGTTCCAGAGTACTGAAGGAAAATGTCAAAATTCTTTATATGAAGTAAGTATAACTTTGCTTCAAACCTGTTAAAGACAGTACAAAAAAATATTACAGACCAACATCACACGTCAATGATAAAGTTCTAAATAGCTTATTAACCAACAAAACTAATACTACATTAAGAAATGATACACCATGGCTAAGTGACATTTATTAAAGGATTGCAAGGTTGTTTCAATATTCAGTTTAGTTCAGTTGCTCAGTTGTGTCCAACTCAATATTAGAAAATCAATTAATATAATTCACCATAGGAATAGATCGAAGGAGACAAACATGATTATCTCTATTGGTATTTTTAAATGTATGACATTTTCAATACATTTAAATGTATTTAGAGATATATGACAAAAATTTAAGAAAACAGAAATCAACAGGTACATTATTAAGTAAACAAAACCCCAAAGCTAGCATTTTTCTTAACGAAGAAACACTAGAGGTATTTCCACTAATATTAGGAACAAGGTAATGATGCCTACTGTCTCCACTACTATCCAATATTGTTACTGGAGGAATTAGAGACTGCAATTAGACAAGAGAAAGTAATTAGAAGACTGCATGCAAGCTAAGTTCCCCAAAGCTAGCATTTTTCTTAACGAAGAAACACTAGAGGTATTTCCACTAATATTAGGAACAAGGTAATGATGCCTACTGTCTCCACTACTATCCAATATTGTTACTGGAGGAATTAGAGACTGCAATTAGACAAGAGAAAGTAATTAGAAGACTGCATGCAAGCTAAGTCGCTTCAGTTGTGTCCAACTCTTTGCGACCCTATGGACTGTAACGCTCCAGGCTCCCCTGTCCGTGGGATTCTCCAGACAAGAATACTGGAGTGGGTTGCCATGGCCTCCTCCAGGGGATCTGCCCAACACAGGGATCAAACCTGTGTCTCCTGAGGCTCCTGCATTGCCAGCGGATTCTTTACCACTGAGCCACTGGGGAAGCCCAATCAGAAGAAAAAGAATTGGAAAATAATAAGCAAAATTATCTCTATTTCTAGATAGTGTGCCCTGAGGAAGCCCTAGAGAATCAATGATAAACTCAAACAGTAAATGATTTCAGGAAGGTAACAGAATGTAAATTAGTACAAAGAAATCAATCAATAGACGTAAATAGTAGAGAAAGCCCATTCATAACACCAACAAAGAAGAGAAAATATTCTATTAACCAAAAAATTCATTTGGGTTTTTCCCTAACACTGTATGGAAAAATGCAAACCAAATTTTTTGGCCAATCCAATACTTAATGAGTAATGTGCAAAACCTACATGAATAAAACTTCAAAGCACTCCCAAAAGACACAAAGGTGGACTTGATTAATGGACAAACATACCTTGTTCTTGGATTGGTCAATTTAAGATCCCAAAGACATCAGCTATACCTAAGGTAATTTAAAAACATAATGCAATCCCAATAAAAATACCAAACATTTCCGAAACAAACCTAGAAAAGCTGATACTAAAGCTCACATGGAGAAATAAGCATGGCAATTCCCTATCAAAAACTCAACAACTTTTTTTTGCAAAAACATAAAAATCCATCCTAAATTTCATGTGGAATCTCAAGGAACCCCCAAATAATCAAAACAAACTTGAAAAAGAAGAACGAAGTGGGAAGACACATTTTTCAATTTCAGAAATAACCACAAACCTACAGTTATCAAAATATGTGGTACTGGCATAAGGACAGATTGATAGACCAGTGGAATAGAAAAGAGAGTCCGGAAATAAACCCTCACATAAATAACCCAGTGATTTTCAACAAGGGTGCCAACATCTTTCAATGGGGAAGACAGCCTTTTTAATACATTGTACTGGGAAAACTGGATATTCACATGCAAAAGAATGAAGCTGGACCCTTACCTAAGACCATATACAAAATTTAACTCAAAATGGATCAAAAATCTGAACATAAGAGCTAACACTGTAAAATTCTTAAAAGGACACATGGAAGAAAGGTTCATGACGTTGGATTTGGTGATGATTTATACATGATGCCAAAAGCAAAACAATAAGGAAGAACTGACAAATTGGACTTCACCAAAATGAAAACCTCTGTGTCCTAGTTACACAAAAGACACTATCAACAGAATAAAAAGGCTACCCACGGAATGGGAGAAAATATCTTCAAATCACATATCTGATAAGGGATTAATATCCAGAGTACATAAAGAACCAAAAATACAAGCAACGAATTTGAATACACATTTCTCCAAAGAAGAATATACAAAACAGCCAATAGGCACGTGAAAAGATGTTCAACATCACTAAGCATTCTGCTGCTGCTAAGTCGTTTCAGTCATGTCCGACTCTGTGCGACTCCATGGAAAATGCAATAGAAATCACCCTTTAGAATGGCTACTACAAAGAAAAAAGCCCAGAGAATAACAAGTGTCAGTGAGGATATGGAGAAATTTGAATCCCTTGTGTCCTGCTGTGGGAATGTAAAAAGGTGCAACTGCTATGGAAAACAGGATGGTGGTTTCTCAAAAAAATTAAATACACGGCTTTGCNTCACCCTTTAGAATGGCTACTACAAAGAAAAAAGCCCAGAGAATAACAAGTGTCAGTGAGGATATGGAGAAATTTGAATCCCTTGTGTCCTGCTGTGGGAATGTAAAAAGGTGCAACTGCTATGGAAAACAGGATGGTGGTTTCTCAAAAAAATTAAATACACGGCTTTGCCAACACCACTGATGTCACCTGGAGCCACCCTGTACCACCCCACCATGGTCAACCCCACAGTGTTCAACATTCACTGTCAATGTGAGTCCTTGGGCCATGCCTCCTTTGAGCTATATGCAGACAAAGTTCCAAAGACAGCAGAAAACTTTAGTATTCTGAGCACTGAGGAGAAAGGATTTGGTTATCAAGTCCCTACTGTCACAGCATTATTCCAGGATTTATGTACCTGGGTGGTGACTTCATATCCTGTACAGGCACTGGCAGCAAGTCAACTACAAGAAGAAATTTGATGCTTCCCTGGTGGCTCAGAGGTTAAAGCTTCTGCCTCCAATGCAGGAGACCTGGGTTCGATCCCTGAGTCAGGAAGATCCCCTGGAGAAGGAAATGGCAACCCACTCCAGTACTCTTGCCTGGAGAATCCCATGGACGGAGAAGCCTGGTAGGCTACAGTCCACGGGGTCGCAAAGAGTCGGACACGACGGAGCGACTTCACTATACTATACTATCACCCTGAAGCAAAGGGTCCTAGCATCCTGTACATGGCAAATTCTGGACCCACATAAACAGCTCCATTTTC
The DNA here is from genome assembly GCA_006410635.1 of Cephalophus harveyi. NCBI lineage: Eukaryota > Metazoa > Chordata > Mammalia > Artiodactyla > Bovidae > Cephalophus > Cephalophus harveyi. The sequence goes on along the minus strand of SJYT01020011.1, from coordinate 172,834 downwards.
CATGTACACTATCAAGGTTGGGTGGTTGGGCTGCAAGCATGTGGTCTTTTGCAAGGTGAAGGAGGGCACCAATTCTGTGGAAACCACAGAGTACTTTGGGTTTGGCAAGCACCAGGTTTGGCAAGACTGCCGAGAAGCTCGCCATTGCTGCATGCGGATAGCTCTAATAAATCTGACTTGTATTTTATCTTAACGACAGACCATTCCTTCTCCCTGCTCGTAATAGCCTATAATCTTTGTGCTCTCACTGCAGTTTTTTGGGTTTTATGTTTTCCTTATCCCCTCCAAGCGTAGCTGAATTACAGAGTTGAGTTTATGATAATGAGACAAAAACCAAACAGCAACAAATAGAATTACCACATGATCTAGTAATTCCACTTTTGGACAAGAAGTGGAACTCCACTTCTTCTCAGGAGAATAGAAAGCAGGGACATGACGAGATCTTTGTACACCCATGTTCACAGCAGAATTATTCCTAAGAGCCAAAAGGCAGGAGCAATCAAGTGTCCATCAACAGATGAATAGACAAACAAAATGTGGTATATATGTACAATGGAATATTATTCAGCCTTAAAAAGGAAGGGAATTCTGATGTGTGCTACAACATGGATGATACTAGAAGACATTATGTTAAATGAAAGAAGAAGTCACAAATGGACAAGTAATGCATGATTCTACTCATATGAAGCACTTAGGAAGTCAAATTCATAGAGGCAGAAAGTAGAATGGTGGTTGCTAGGGGCTGGGTGAGAGGAGAAGGGGGTCTTATAGTTTAATGGGTGCAGAGTTTCATTGCGGGACAATGAACATTCTGTGGATGGAGGGCAGTGATGACAGAATAATAATGTGCACATACTTAATGCCACTGAGATGTACACTTAGAAATGGTTAAAACGGTGAATTTTATATTATGTATATTTTCCCCACTATTTTTAAAAATAAATCATTAAAACAAACAAACAAACATGCAAGAATTGCCAGAAAAACACTGAAAGGGAAAAGCTATTAATACAAAGGGGGAATGGCCTGACAAGACATTAAAACACAGTGTAAAATATCTATAATTAAAACTGTAGTACAAGTGTATAAATAGACACAGAACAATGGAACAGAACAGAAACTTCAGAAATAGACCAAAGTACATAAGGAAATTAGTGTCTAAAGGTGGCCTCTCAAATCACCAGGTCAAAGATAGAGGTTTCAACAAATGCTGATGGGTATTAAAAAAATGTTTAATAAACACTAGTCATTTGGAAAAGGATAAACTCTGTCCATACCACACACCATTCATGAGGGTGAATCAAGGATATAATAGGCAAAAGCATGAAACCATACAAGTTCTAGAAGGAAACCTCAATATAGGGAAAGACTGTAACTATGATTCAAAATCCAGATGTAATAGAAGAAATGGCTAATAAAATTGTTTACATATTTTTAAGTTATACTGCAAAAATTACCATGTGTTGTGCTGTGCTTAGTCGCTCAGTTGTGTCTGACTCTTTGTGACCCCATGGACTGTAGCCCACCAGACTTCTCTGTCCATGGGGATTCTCTAGGCAAGAACACTGGAGTGGGTTGCCATGCCTTTCTCCTGAGGGTCTTCCCAACCCAGGGATCAAATCCACGTCTCCTGCATTGCAGGCAGATTCTTTTCCATCTGAGCCACCAGGAAGCCCCAAAATTGCCATAAGCAAAAATAATATACAACTGACAAACCAGGAGAAAATATTTACAACAGGTATCACATAGCTAAAGAACCAATATCCCTAATATATAAAGAACTCTTAATATTAGAGGGAAAATACCCCAAAACCTAAAAGAAAAAAAAAATGAGCAAAAAATGTGGACAAGTCACAAAAAAGATATAAAAATTGCCTTTAATCATATGAAAAGATTCAAAAGACATTCAGCCTTACTTGTAATACTTACAGACTTACCTTCCAGACTGGCAAAAAAATTTAATAGTATAATAAGCAGCTCACTCTTGACAAGGGTGTGGGGAAACAGGTACTCTCACACATTGCTGGTGGGCGTACAAAATGCTTATGGAGGAAAAGCTGGTGATCAGTAAGTACTTACCATTTTGCCTAGCGACTCCACTATGCAGGAGACCCAGGTTCAATCCCTGGTCAGGAAGATCCCCTGGAGAAGGGAATGGCAACCCACCCCAGTACTCTCGGAGTGTGGGAGAATACTAAAACTACACCTCCACCAGTATCAGTATACAAGTGCATAAGAGCATTCATTTGTAGCACTGTTTGTAATTGCAAAACGCTGGAAAGTACCTAAATGCCTGTGTATTAGCAAATGGTTGAAGAAACCGTGATACATGGTACATCCACACAACAGAGGACTACGCAGCTATAAAAAGAGAACGAACTGAAAAGGACTGATTCTCAGGATGCATCGTAAGTGAAAGAGGCAAAATAGAAATGAGTATCTACAGTGTGCTGCTCATCATGTAACGGGGGGATAAGAAATATATATATGAGAATATCATTTGTGCAAAAAGAAACATAGAAAGGATAAGCCAGGAACTACTGACATTGGTCACCTATGGGTGAGAAGACAGTAGAAAAGATGGGAGATGTGGATAGAATGAATAAGGGTGAAGAGTAACAAATCTCTGAGTATATCTTTTTGAATAATATATACTACTGACTATGTTTTATATATGTGTATATATATTACATATAAAAAGAAATATATACATATGTGTGTACATTTTCTATATATTCAATACACACTTACTACATATAATGTAATATATGAATTATATATATTCTGTAATATAATATACATATACTTATATCATGCTTATATTTTATATATACACATATATGTACTTATTTATATTTATAAAATAAATGGACCAAGCTATAGTTCATCAAATGAATGAATCACACTCAGGAGGATGGGGAGAACTAAACCAAGTAACTTCTGAACCTAGTATTTGCACCGAATGCCCCTAGGCTAAAAAGAGAAAAGGAAACTAAACAAATATCAAAGATTACTTATCAGAGCTTACCCTTCAGAGAGGACGGATTAGCAACTGAAATTACTTTCTGTGTATCCTAGGTCTGAGCAAATAATACACTATGAAGAATAGAAGCCAATTTTTTTTTAGAAAAAGTAAAAAAAAACAAGTACAAGTAAGAACGAGGCCTGTGGTTTGAAGTAAATTGGAGAAGGCAATGGCACCCCACTCCAGTACGCTTGCCTGGCAAATCCCATGGACGGAGGAGCCTGGTAGGCTGCAGTCCATAGGGTCTCGAAGAGTCGGACACGACTGAGCGACTTCACTTTCACTTTTCACTTTCATGTATTGGAGAAGGAAATGGCAACCCACTCCAGTGTTCTTGCCTGGAGAATCCCAGGGATGGGGGAGCCTGGTGGGCTGCTGTCTATGGGGTCACACAGAGTCGGACACGACTGAAGTGACTTAGCAGCAGCAGTAGCAGTAGTGAAGGTATCAGTATGAACTCATGATTTTTGATAGATCAATAGGTAGATATATAATAATTAGACATATGTGTAGAGGCTATATGTAACATAATGTAATATAACACTGTAATATGATATAATATAAAATAAATAATATGTATAGCTTAGGTCTATCTGCTAGGGCCTCAAATCATTGATTTCCCAGGAGCAATGAGCACATCTTAACGCCAAAATCTTGTCTTCTAAATGCAATTTCCCACCAAGAGGAACCAGGGCCCCTTGGAGAAACACCTGATTTCAGGGCTGGGTCTGGGAAAGTACAAGATGACCCTGGAACTTCTTGCTGTGCCAGAAAGTAAAGACATGCTCAAAGAATAACAGAAGCATGAACAGGACACAGGAAGCGGCCTGAAGAGCTCCCACTGGCCAACTCTGAGCCAATCTGAGCATGAAAATTAAAAATGGTAGTAACAGATTATAACCTTTGGAATAAAATTAAGAATTCATGAGTCCATATTGATAATGAGAGCTGAACAAGGCATTGTTCAGGGTCCAAGAAGTCCATAGTATAGTGGGCAAGACAGCCCCAAACAGATGAGCATGGAGGGAGCACCCCTCACGTACAGGGCAGCACAGCTCCCTACTGGACCGCTCCCTGCAGGAGGTGCTGCTGGGGGTGGGGAAGGGTCTGGGTGGGGAGGACTCACGAGGGCCCTTTGCGCATCCGAGGCGTGCTCATGGCCCACTGCTTGATCTTGCTCAGGCTCTGCTCACTGACGAGCCGCTGGCCCTCAGAGGGCATGCAGTCCACGTACAGGTTGTACAGCAGCAGCGCCTCCGTGTGCTTGCGCAGGGTGCTGGCCTCGACCACACGTTGTGCGAACACACGTGGGTCCTCAGCACAGAAGAGGAGCTGGATCCTTGGCACCCAGTACTGACAGATCAGGAGGGGTGGCCTTCCTGGGGTTGGGTGGAGGGACAAAGGAACGGCCAGTGGGGCCCCCTGGGCAGGAGCACCAGATTCCAGCCCGGCTCCGGCACTGACGCACGGTGGCCCTGAGCCAGTGACCCCATCCTATCTGTGAAAGGGGTATGACAGTGCTCCCTGCGCTGCCCACATCACAGGTTGGCATGGTTGGATGCGAAAGTGCTTTGTTAACTGTGAAAAGCTGGGCACAGACAAGGGCTTTCACAGGGGCGGGCTACTCAAGTGCCCATGCCTGGACGCCACATCCAGAGTGGACATCACTCATTGATGGGCCTCGGGCTGCTTCTCAACACGACACTGAAGACAGCACTGCCAGCTGCCCAGGTGACGTATCAGATAATGGCCAGCTGCCCTTCCTGGGGTCTCTGAGTGGTGGGTCCTCTGATCCTCACTGCCTGGGGGACAGCCAGCCACAGGACAAGAGAGCAAGGGGGAATTCAGACCTCAGCTGGTTATGCCCTGGGCAGGGGCTGGCCTCAGTCACAGGCCAGGCCGGGCCTGAGCTGGGGGTCTGCCTGCGGCAGGGGCAGAGACCTCGTACCTTCAGGCGTGACTCCTCCATTCAGGATAGGCTTCCCCATCTCATCCCGCACTAAGCCATCCTCACTCGTCTTGTGCACTAGGTACAGCTTCTTCTCCTGGTCGTAGTCCAGGACACCGACATTGCACCATTTGTACTTGAGCTTCTGACTCTTGGGGTCCTCTGAAACAGGAGGGGAGTCCATCAGTGCTCCCGGCTGTGGGGTGGAGTGAGGCTGCTGCATCTGGGCAGTGGGTGCTAGGAAAGGTCTCGGTGGTCCCTGATCTGGCCTCTCTCCCGCCACACTGACTCCCTTTCTCTGGCTGCAGCTGAGTGGGGGGCCTGCCTCCTCCCAGCTGAGCTGGTCTCTGCATGGCTCCATCAGGGCAGCGAGAGACACAGGCCAGCAGGGCTGGGATCAGGAGGCAGGAAAGCCTGAAGCCAACAGATTCGGTTGAGGATCTAGCTGTAAAGCTCACCACATCCCAACTGGACCCTTTCAAGGCCGAGGGAAGTCCTGAGGCTGTATGTGGCAGTTGAGCCCCAAGCCCCTCCATCAGAGCAGGACAGGGTAGAAGACCACGGCTACCCTGCAACGGCTTCAGAGTGGGCCTTGGGGCCTGTTTGGTCAGAATGCACCCACGCCCTGGGCTGAAATTTTTGACTCCTCTCGCTCACCTTCTGCCACTGCCCTCCTCCCTCATCCCTCTCCAGCCACAGTGGACGTCTGGCTACTCCTGATTCTAGAGCTGGCTCCTGCCTCAGGGCCTCAGCGGCGGCTGCGCCCTCTATCTGGAACAGTCTCGCCCACATCACCTCGATGCTGGCTCGTCCCCTGCTAAGTGGCTTTTCCTTGGAGAAGCATCTCTGCCTAAAATAGCACCTTTGCCCCCGGCACTCTCTGACCCTGTCTGCGTATCTCACAGAGCCTGAAGTCATACTGTGTATACATCCTCTCCGGGCCGGAATTCCCAGGAAATGCCCCCACTGACCCAGACCAGGCAGGTGAGGACAGGTGTGATAAACCTCACCAGCTTTGGTTCTGTTTGACTTTTCCCTTTTTGTCCTCATTAGTTTCCTTCCTGAAAATGCTGACCTGTTCTTGGCTCAACTTAGAGGGAAAGATGTCACGAGAAGCCCCCAGCAGAAAGCAGAGGTCCCTGGCAGAAAGGCTCCCGACCTGCCCCTCCTCCCATTAGAGCGGCCACTGAGGGCCCGGGCCTTGTGAAGCGGAATAGGCAGAAGTGCCTCGGGGAAGCCACTGCCTGGTGCATTTAAGGTTAATGCAGCCCCAAACTTTCCACTTTTATCACCAAGTATCAGAGATCTGGGAACAATTGAGTTAAATTATTTTTGTAATTAAGTCCAAAGTAAAGGGATCATTCTGGGTTTCTTGTCTAGTTCAGAGAAATTGATTCCAGCATTAATGCGTTTTTAAATTGAAACACAAACTTACAGCTTGCACAATGGACCTGCTGTGGGCCCCCTGGAGGCTGAGCAGTCTGAGAACCAGCGTGGCTCTTAGAGACCTGTCCCCGGCCTGGGCACTGGCCTACTGGGCTCACTCCCCACTCCTCAGCGGCATACCACGCACGGGGCAGAGAGCAGAGAGGCCCTCGCCCTGCACAAGGGGACGGCCACCTTCAGTCTCAGGACCCGGACCTTCCTAGGATGCCTACATGGAGACTAGTCACGCAGGCCAGCCTGGCTCTGCTCTGGACGGCAGCGGACTGGAGAGGGTCCAAGGCTGCCAGGGCAGACCTGGGGCCAAAGGAGGGACAGACATAGACAAGTTTAAGGTCTGGCAGAAGTGTGCAACATTACTGTGGGAATGTGCGTGTGGGTGTGACAGCGGTTGTGAACGGGTGACTGTCGGCATGTGTTTGTGTGGCGAAAATGTGCGTATGACTGTGTACGTGTGTGTGAGGGATGGTGGGTGAGCGTGGCAGTGGGCTTGTGAATGTGTGTGTCTGAAAGCAAGTATGTGAGTGTGTCATAGTGTGTGTGCTGTCCGTGCAGAGGCGAAAGCCAAGAGGCCACAGATACAGGTGGGGCAGAGGAGTTTCTGGGTGATAGAGTGGGACTGTGCCCCTTATTCACACTTGAACATGTCTAATAAGCCTGCCTATTTTTCATTACCAATAAATAGAAGACTTTTTTTTAAGACACCACCCAGCTGTCCCCTCTCCAGCCCACCAATCCATGGCATCCCTGGCCCCTGCCTTTCCTCCTCTGCAGCCAGCCCGCTGGCCTGTATCCCAGCTGGGAGGGAGGCCTCAAAATATGGGGCCACCGCCTCCCACGGTTGAGGCCCAGGGCAGCCGAGGAGTCTGTGGCTGGGATGCTGCCAGGACAGCATGGTGCAGACCAAGATCCTGTCCTCCCTGCCCATGCTGGCCCTGCTCACCGTGCCCCAGGAAGTCATCGGTAGGCAGGAGGGCTTTGCCAGGGACAGGTTTCCTGTTCTGAGACCCTGGCTCCAAGCCCATGTTGATCCACTCGATGGGAGTCCGGCAATCAAACTCCTCGTTGTCAAACACCTGGGAGGAAACAGCAGGTGCTGGGCAGAGGCAGCTCGTCCTGGCGGCCCCTGTGGGCTGAGCATGCGAGGCTAGCGGTGCCCAAGTAGCCTCCTCCCTGGATGCAGATGCTGACGTCTGGGGACCAGGGGCCCAAGTGCCCCCTCTGCTGCTCACAGGGCTCTGTGAAAGCCTGTCCAAACAAGCTACCCTGAGGTTCAGGCAGAGGGGTGCCTGGGGACGCAGAGCAGGCCCTCTCTCCCACTGGCCAGGACCACCCAGCTCAGGATCGGTGGAAGAGGCGGTCCTTGGATCTTCCTGAGCACCCACCCTCACTCGGGAATGATGGAGATTCGGGTGGTCAGGAGGGTAATGTGCATCAAGATTCCACTCTGTCTCCCCGACGCACTGCCAGGCAAGAGACAGTCAGGGCCATGGAGAGCAGGGCAGGGAGGCGGGTGAAAACCAGAGCAGGCTGTGCTCTCTCTTTCTCCTCCCTGGACTCCATTTCCCCACAGAACTCCAAAGAGGCTACACCTGCGCCCTCCTCTATACCCCAGCTCTCTCCAGCCCAGTGACCCCAGACGCAGTGGTCAAAGGGAACTGAACACTACCCACAGTCCCCCCGGGCCGCTTCTTGGTGCCCGAGGAGGGGTCGGGGATAGGACTCATGCACAAAGGCTTCCCCAGTCTCCCAGAGAAGAAGCAGAGAATCAGCATCCCATGGGTGCTGGGCAGCCCCCCGCCACCATGCCCCAGCCTAGGACACTGAAACTCCCCCTGTGGACCAGATGTCCTGTTTGACACGCAAGTGCTTGTCATTGCCAGGGGATCCCCCTTTTGAATCTGACCCCTCTGCTCGGGTCCTGCACCCCCATCTCCTGACCATCAGCTCTCCGTGGATGCTGGACTCACCTTCAGTGGGAGATAGATGGGGAAGAGCGGGTCGTGACCCTGCTCAATAGTCTGGGGGTTGTGGGGGTCTGGGTGCCTGGGCATGAGCTTGTCGGAGTCGATGCCTTCGTTGGCCAGCAGCTGCTCAATGTCCAGGCTCAGGTAGAGCTGCTTCCTCCTGCCCGAGGGAGACGGAGGGAGCTCATGACATCTCAGCTCTGGTGAGTCACCCCCTTGGGTGTCAGCAAGGGCCCATGGAGTTGAGGCAGTAAAGGTGGGGCTCAGGGACCCCTCCAGGGCCCTATGCTCTCTGGAACCCATGAGGAAGTGGTGTGGTGGCTGGAGCCACTCTCCAGGGCCCCAAATACCCTTGCATCCTGCCTGCAGTCCCACCACATTGACTTAAGAGCCACCCTCCTTGATTTCACAGCAAGGAAAGCAATGTGTTTCCACTAAGAAACCAAAGGGCTAGAAGAGCTGGTTGGAACACTTGCAACACAGACCCATCAAGGTAACCTCTGCCGTGAGGATGGTCACCTAGCTGCCTACCATCCGTCACCGCGTGCGGTGGGCAGATGCCACCTCCCGCTGCCGACGCAGCCATACCTCTCGATCTCGATCTTGCGGGGGCACTGTCCCGACAGCACCATGTAGGGCACCTGCACTTTGGGCTCGTAGGCCTGCAGCGGGAAGTCAGTCTGGGTGAGCAGCTTGGTGGTGGACCCGATGTGCTCGCGCTCCAGGCGCTCCTCGAAGTCCTCAGAAACCTCAAAGGTTTGGACTGTGGGCAGGGGCAGGGGCGGGGACTCAGGCTGGGGCCTGACACCCAGCACCATGCTGGGCAGGGAACAGGCATGTGGCTTTGGGGCAGGGGGAATTCAGAGTGGGCCTGAGGCAAGGAGAGGCCAGATGTACACTGAGAGCCCCGGGGGATCCTGAGCCTGGAGGACAAGGGGCTCTGGCAGGCCTGTTTTGGGTCGTGCTCTCCCTGCCCAGAGCCAGTCTCCTTGATCGTTCTCCTCCATGCTGCCCATGACCCTGGTGCCAGCGGCTTTTGCTCAAGCCAGGTGCTGAATCAAACTACCCACCAGGATTACAGCTGGACAGGAAGGTGAAGTGGTAGCTCCCTGCATGTCTGGGTGGGTTCCTGTCATCCCCACCTCACAGGCCCTGCCAAGCATCTCGGGGTCTGAATGCCATGCACTCATGGGACTGCTTCCAGACGTAAGGCATCCTGGACACTGTAGGAGAGGGTAGCACCACCACCCTGCCCCCATGGGATCCCCCAAGTCACAAAACGGCCATCCCTCCTCAGACAGGCTTCCGTTCCAGTTCTGAGGGCAGGAGCACTGGGGAGAGAGACCCACTGGTGGGGTGACATTTCAGTTTCCCGAGACTCAAGATGTTAAGTGGGAAGGAGAGTGTCAGGCAAGCCAGAGAGGTGGGGAGGGGTTGTGGGGAAAAGCTCTGGGGGACGAGCCACCTTTCCCAGGGCCGGGTGGAGGGGGGGCCTTTAGACTGCTCAGTGATGGCCCCCAGCCACTCCCCTGGGAGGTCCTAGTAGCCCACTGCCTGGGCCTCACATCTCTGGGGTCAAGATGTAGCCACATTGCAGGAGGGTCCACCTTGGGTGTACCCACTCTACAGGCTCTACAGAAGCTTCCAGAGGCTGAGCAGGGGCCATCCCTCTGCAGCGAAGTCAGCTTTTATCAGAGCTGTTGAGTGCTGAGGGAACCCCACGCTATCAAAAAGCCCTGGACTGGAGGCAGTTTTCAGATCCCTAATCATTTGCTCTTGAGCCTGTGGGTCCGTAATACACCCCACCCCTAAAATCCTGAGCTTCTGGGCCTGGCACTGCATCTCAGGGGCCAAAGAGGAGCCAGGATGAGGACAGCAAAGCCCAGCCCACGCCCCTGACCCCGCCCCTGCAGGCCCAGAGCGCTAGGCATCTTCCTAGGCCTCCGCACAGCCTTCTGCCAAGAACCCTCACTGCCTGTGCCCCTTCGGGGCTGCTCTTCCTCATGTGGGTGGGGACACAAAGCTGCTGACCACCCCTTCTTCCATCCCCGCCCCCACCATGGATGGTGGGAGCACCATTCCCAGTCCCCCACAGCCCTTGATCTGTCTGTAACCATTTTCTAGGCCACAGATACTTGTGAAACTGCTGACGGCAGTAGGCTGCATCCTCAGATCACTGCACAGAGGCACAGACATGTGATGTTTCCTCTGCCACCTCTGGGGAGTCACAGACCAGCCCCCCCAAGAGGCCTGTGGGTCCCAAGAAGGCGAGTCTGGACAGTGCCAGCACACAGCCAGGCCTCTCCTGGGGGTAGAGATGAAGGGCAGACAGCCGGGACCATGGAGGACCTGGGCCTGATCGAAGGGAGTGTCCTGCCTGCTGGCCAGTCAGGAGGGGCCCCACCCAATTCCTCACTGGGTAAATTCCCCTTTCAGGGCCCCTCCCTGCTCATTGCCTCTCTTGAAGCCACCCTCTGCTTCCTTCTGCCACTGGGGGCTGCCCTGCACCCTGCAGGCCTGTCCCAGACCTTATAAGACTCATCACGGAGCCTGAGAGGAGCATCCTTCTTCCCCTCCCCAGCAGTGACCTTCCCGGCACGTTCCTGCTCCAAGCCTTGTTTCTGGTACTGTGGCCAGAGCTGGATAACAGCTCAGACACAAGCTTGAACTCCTCCAAGCCCGTGTTCCAGGGGAGGCAAGAAATATACCTGTCAATTTCCCACTGTCCCCATCCAGGCTGAGAAAAATGAGGCTCCAGACCTCAGCAGCCCCAGTGCATCTGGGCACCCTTGCCACACAGAGCTTTGCCGAGAGTAACGACTAAGCAACTGTGCTTCACTGAGCACTCACCAGGAGCGGGGCCCTTGCAAAGCACCGTGTCTTATTATCCCCATTTTAACAGTGGAGGAAATTGAGACCCTCAGCCAAGAGCAGCAATCTCCCTCAGGCCAGAGGCCTGCTTTTGAAGGCACCCACCCACCCAGCCCCGCTGGGCACTGACCTTCTGGGGTGAACTTGTCAAGGTCGGCCTGCCACAGGAGGTCCAGGTTTGTGCAGGGGCCATGGCACACTTCCTGAAACCAAACCCCACAGTCTTGAGGAAGCGTAAACATCCTGAGGACAGGCAGGATCTGGAAGGACCTCCAGGGCCAAGTGTCTTCCCTGAGCCCACTAGGCTGCCCTCCAGGGGCACAGGGACAGGGATGGGAAAGAATCAATGGAGAGGAATTTGCACAATTCCTCATTCAGAGGCCAAAGTGGGTGGCAAGCTATGGACACCTGGGACACCCTGGTCCAACCCACTCTGGTCATGCGCAGGCCCCCTCCTCTATCTGAGAACAGTCCTGGCGTGTGTCTAGGGGCTGGGCCACAAGACAGAGGTCCTCTGCCTAAAAGCATCCTAAGGCTGTACGGGACCCGCGGGGCTCTTTTCACCCTTCCCTGGTTATATCCCTTCCCTTCTCCGTCCTCCCGGGCCCTCCATCTCTCTACTCCTCTACATGGGCCATGGCCTGTCAGGGATCTCCAATCTTTGTACCTTCTGTTCCCTCTGCCTGGAACACCCTCCAGACCCCATCCTACCCAGCAAATTCATACCTATCTTGTAGATCTAAGCGGTACATGACCCTGTCCCAGGACCCCCTCCCCAGCCAGAGTTGGGGGCAGGGGTGGGGAAGTATTTCCCCACCAACCCACTGCCCCATGACACTGGGCATATGGATGACGATCCTCGTGAGCTGTCACCAGGGATGGATGGGGAGATGGGTGGGTGGGTAGAAAACTGCTAGACTGATAGGCGCATGGATGGAAGGACGGAAGGAAGCAAGGGCAAATGGAACCTACAAGGAAGGTTCAGGCTTGGTAAGGGCACGGCTGCCACACTCACCCCAAGTTTATCCAAGCTTCCGGGGCTGAGGATGTCAGAGTAGAACCCGCGCTGCTTCATCAGGGGGTACTTCTTGTCAGTGCCTGTCAGGGGCAACTTCCGGGGCTGCCCCAAGTCTGAGTGCATGGGTGGGGTCACGGACTGAGGTAAAGGTGGGGTCTTAGGGTCAGGGCTTGGAGGAAGTTTCTGTGACCCAGAATCTGGTCCCTGAAGAATCCTCCCCAGGTCACGCTCCAGGTCTTTCAGATTACACTCGGGGCCCGCAGAGGTCCATCTGCACTCTCGGCCCTGAGAGGCCCTTCCCGGGCTGTGGCCGTCTCTGTTAGGTGGCTCCATGCTGCTTTCTCAGGGTGATGTCCCAGCCACAGTTCCTAGGACAAGACACTGACGTCCACTGGGCCCTGGTCAGCCTCAGCTCATCCCCCAGGGGCACCAGAATACAGGGATGTCTAGTCAGCCACCCCAAAACATGCCCCAGCCCCAGGCATGGAGAACAGAGAGAGGAGTACTCTCCTAATCCGAGTAATACTCAGCCGCAAAAAAAAAAAAAAAAATGCCATTTATAGAAAGATGGATAGACCTAGAGATTATCATAGTAAGTGATGTAAGTCAGACAGAGAAAGACAAATACCGTGTGATATCACTTACATGTGGAACCTAAATATGGCACCAATGAACCTCTCTATGAAACAGAAGCAGACTCCAAACATAAAGATCGGGCTTGTGGTTGCCAGGGGTTGGGGGTAGGGCTGGAGGGAGAAGGATGGACTGGGAGTTTGGGGTTGGAAGATGCAAACTATTGCCTACAGGATAAATGGACAATAAGGTAATACTGTATAACACAGGGAACTAGAGCCAATCTCCTGAAAACGTGGAGTGAAGGCCGCTCAGTCGTGTCTGACTCCTTGTGACCCCTGGACTATACAGTCCATGGAATTCTCCAGGCCAGAATACTGGAGTGGGGAGCCTTTCCCATCTCTGGGGGATCTTCCCAACCCAAGGACTGAACCCAGGCCTCCCGCATTGTGGGCAGATTCTTTACCAGCTGAGCCACAAGGGAACCCCTAGAATACTGGAGTGGGTAGCCTCTCTCTTCTCCAGTGGATCCAATCCCTTAGGATAAACCATAATGGAAAAAAATATGTTTAAATGGCTACATGTATATAAGTGTAAGCCATTTTTTAAAATGGCTATATGTATATGAGTCACTTCGCTGTACAGCAGAGACTGGTACAACACTGTAAATAAACTATACTCAATAAAAAAAACTTAAAAAAAAAAAGGCAGTCAGTCTACAATTATCTCAATAGAAATGTCAATTTAAAGGACGGCATCTCAACAAAAGGAAACAGAGGCCTGGCCTGAATAAGGCCCCCTCCCACTGCCCGGCCCCATTTCCCACCTGCTGCCCACAGGAGCTATGGGACAGGCCTCTCTTCCAGCGGCGTGTCTGGCACTCCGTTATCTCCACTTTAGCCTGGTGGGACTGGCCAGCGCAGGCCCCTGTTAGTTCATGGCAGGGGAATCTCGCCTGGCCTGACCCGAAGGGTGGGGCGGGCAGCCAGACTGTCTGGGGCAAGGCTACCCAGCAGTGTCAAAGCATCCTGCAGCTGCTGGAGTCCATTTCTAAGAAGGGGGTGGTGAGTTGGCAAGACCTCTTGAAGGCGCAGGAAGCGCAGATGGTGCTCTGGCAGCAAGCCCCACACTGCGAGGCCAAAGGCCAATCAGCTTTCCACCAGTCAAGCATGTCCCACCAGAACTCTGCTCCCTGAATCTATTCCCTGGTGGCCAGCCGTCCCCCGGGGCAGGTGCTGAAAACGACACTGAATCTGGCCCACCTGTCTGACTGTCGCCAGCCCTTCCCAGAGCATCCTGAAGACAAAGGACCCATTGGGGCTCGGCCCCATCATGGCTGCAAATCCACAGGTATCTGCTTCATCTTTGAACAAAGTCACCAAACAGAAAGAGCATGCCTTCGAGAGGCTAGGTCAAAGCCCCACACAAAGGCATTCCATTCCCTAGTCTCCCTGGTTCTCAGATAGGCTTGAACATGTGTGACTGTTTCCTGGTGTGTTACAAGACTGACAGGTGCAGAAGCGTCCAGGAGGCTGCAGTGTTGCTGGGGGCAAAAGGAGCCAGTGACGCGTGCACGTGCTGCCCCTGGGGCCTTTTCCCCCTGAGCAGGTTGGCAGTGGGGCGTGCATTCAGGCATGTCCCAAGACAGAAGATGGGAGAGAGGTGCAGACTCAGAGCCCTGTTTCCCCTCCATCCCTCGGCCCCACACAAGGATCAACGGATCCCTTCCAACCTCACCCGGCTCTGGACACCTGGACTTCACCAGTGTGCACAGGACCAGTGACAGACAGACAGGCAGGCAGACAGAAAGACCCCTGCCTCCTGTCACCACCTCACAGGTGACAGCAGCCTGCACACGGGAATGACTGTGGCTGGTAAGAGAGAGGACACGGTCTCCAGCAAGGCCTCTCTTTTGTGTGAGGGAACTGGCCGGGAGGAGGGCGAGGCGGCCCTGGAAGGTACAGCTCTGGGAATGGTGACTGGCCCTGGGAGTTTAGATGTAGTTCACACATTACCTTGTTTAAATCTCTGAGGTGGGAACTGAGACTATTCTCAATTCTCAGAGATTCAGAGGTGGGAAAAACGAGGCTCAGGAAGGGTAAGTGACCTGCTCAAAAGGCACTACTGGAATGTGAACACAAGTTACTGTTTCTCCAGGAAGATTACCTGGGAGCCCTGCTGGTGTGAGTCAGAGGAGGCTTCGGGGTGGATTCACAGACATTCAACCCTGTGTGACCTGACCACCTGCCGGGCACTCAGCTAGACGGACACAGATGGACAGCTACTACTAGAATCACCAATCCACAAACAAGGAAACTAAGGTCCATAGAAGTTAAGAAACTCGGAAAAGGCACACAGCCCAGAAGTGGCACAACCATAATAGAAACTGAGGTCTCCGCCTCTAGCTAGCCTAAAGATCCTTGTCCTTGGCTTCACAACAGTGGTTCTCAAACTGTGTGCCAAGGAGCCCTGCGGTTCAGCAAGGTGACTGCCTAAGCACGAGGGCTTCTGAGCCCCCCACCCCTGAGCCAGCCAACAAGAACTCTGCGCTTTTATCTGTTTCACATATTAGGGAGGGTTCTGTTCAAGCTCAAATGCAACAATTTTCAGGTAGCACTCATCTCTGGAACCTCAGCATCTAGCAAGGGACTAGGACGGGCTTGGCACATGGCAGGTGCCTAGAACGCATTTGGTGAGTAATTGCGCGAACGACTGAATGAATGGGGAAAGTAAGGGAGGACATTGATCGCTGTAAGCCTTGTGAGACAGCTGCAGCAGCACTCTTGCCAATTTACAGATGAGACACTGAGGACCAAGAAGACTAGACAATGGTCAGGCTCAGGAGAGGGCCTGGATGGCCGATGAGGACCAGAAACCTGGCTCTTTCCCTCACGGGAAAGGAGGAGGAGGGGGCTACACTCTCAGCATGGGGGTGGAGCAAAAACATAAAAATTTAAAAAGTGGTCTCGTCAGTATGGAATTTATCTACAAGATTGTTTAAAAGCGTGCCCCACTCCCTTGCCACTGACCGAAGACAAGAAACCGCTTGCAGGCTCGTGGGCAGGGATGTGAACCCTGAGCCAGGAGGGCGCCCTCCTTGCTGCATACCTGCCCCCCGCACCTTATTGAGGTCCCCCTGCAGGTGTTGGCCCTGCCATCCCTCAGGCCCACCGACCGACCTACCGACCTACCGGCTCCACCGCAAACGGTGTGGGGTCCGGCTGCCCGTGGCTATGGAAAGACGCTGGGTCCGTTGCTAAGGGGCGGGACCATCCGGGAAGGCTCGCGGGAGCTTCCATCAGTAAACCTCCGCAGGTCTGCACTGGTGCCCCTACACAACGCAGGACTTGGTTCCTCCCGCCCAGACTCGCGCAGCTCGTCCACCCTGGACTGGGCCACCTCCCGACGGCTGGATGGGGGTCGTCGGGAAAGCATCGGCCGTCTAGGCTCTCAAATCCAGCCTCCATTATCCATCTCCCCTCCCAGACTTTTCTAGAGAAAGAGACAAAATGGCCAAAAGCTGTTTTCAAAGTGTGAACAACTCTAAAGGGTCCACTCTGAATCCTGGTTAAAAAAAGGAAAAAAAGAAAAAAAACACCCCAAGTTATGTAAATAACATGGGAAGAATAATTGGAGAAATTTACAAACTGAAATTTGTATGTAAGGCACAGATGTCAGAATGATGGTCAGTTCACTGTGGGAAAGGGTTGTTTCTGGTCCCCTACCACCACCACCCAAGACTCAGCTTAAACACACACACAGGCACATTCCTAGAGACTCAACTTAAACGCACACATACCCACCTGCAACTCCACTTCAGCCCTCCTCCAGGTGGGCAGTGGATGTGCCCAATACTGAGAATTTGGGGATCTGAAGATATATAGATCCCCTCTGTACCCACCAGTCTTTCCATTTTTCTATAAGAACAGGTGGATTACAAACCAAAGACAATGTAAAAAATAACTCCTCCTCAACCTGAGAATCCCTGCCCAGAGCCTTCTCAGAACTGGCTGCATTTCATAGATGGGAAAACTGAGGCTTGCTAAGACAGGTTAGTATGGGGCAGGGAGCATGGTAGGACCTGATGCTCATTATGTATGCACATACCCGATTTTATTTGATGTTTTGGTAATGCTGACTTGGTCCCAGGCCTGTGCTGGGGCTTAAGTATCCAGATTTGAACTGTACCCTGCCCCTGCCATAAAGTGTCTACTTAGTGGGAGAAAGCCAGAGTGACCAGGTCACAAAGAACCCAGAAGCAGGGTTAAAGTGGTGACTAGAGACAATGTCAGGGAGCGCTAGTGGTAAAGAACCTGCCTGCCAGTGCAGGACGCAGGCTTGATCCCTGGGTCAGGAATATCCCCTGGAGGAGGGCATGGCAGCCCACTCCACTATTCTTGCCTGGAGAATCCCAGGGACAAATGAGCCTGACAGGCTACAATCCATAGGGTCACAAAGAGTCGGACACAACTGAAGCAACTCAGCCCACACACACTGAGACAAGAACTCAGACTTTGCAATGATGTCTGCTTCCTCTGTCCAGAACATCTCTCTCCACCAACTCCTATGCCTGGCCAACTCTTACTGATCCTTCAAGACCCAATGCTGATAAAACCTTTCCTGAGCCTGAACAATGGATAACTTTGCTTTTCTTGTTGGCATTCACACAACAGATACTTGGTGACCATTGCAGAAAGAAGGAAGGAGTGAGGGGGGTTGAAAGCAGGAACAGCCCCAGCTTTTCGAGGGGACAGAGACCCCCAAAGCCCTGTTTGGGGCAGCCTGGCTCCTCAGAGGGCTAGGGCTAGGCTGTGTACCCCACTCTAGCTTGTGGAGAGGCACCTGCTTCTCTTTTGCCTGCCACTTCCTGCACTGGGTACAGCTTTCCAAAAAGCTGCAGTACCCATCCTGTTGCCAGGGCAACATCAGCCCATGGTGGGACGTCAGGGATGACAGGGGCAGAGCACTAATCCTGGAAAGTTGCCAAGCAACGCAGCGGGTTGGTGACATCATAGGGGACACAGTTTCTGGACAGATGGACAAGCCACTGCAGAAAGGGTCCACTCTCAGGACATCGAGCTCACAAAGTCACTCACCCCCTACTACGCAATGGTTTTGGCTATATCCCTCAACTGGAGGTGGGCTTGAGTGAGGGGAGCAGGGAGTGATGCTTTCCCCAGCAGCCCTGCCAGGTCCACCCTGCCCCTCTGCAGGGGTGGGCAGTGGGTATGACGGCCCCCTTCCTCGGCAGGGGACTGTGGGTCAGTCCGTGCCCTGCTGGGTCTCAGGTGCCTACCCTCAAATGCCATCTTCTCCAGTGGCAGGGCCTGGGTTCAGCCTTTGATCTTCCTGTCCTGTCCTAGAAGCCACTGTGTCCAGTCGTTCCCTGGGAGAGAAGCAAGGAGCTGAGCCATGACCCCACCCTGTGCTCCTGCCCTTTTTGTGGTGGGAGGGCAGGCTTTCGCCCTATTATATAGGTTGGAAGGGAAGCCAGCCTTGGTCTTGTTGGGGATAGGCTGGGTTCCTGAAAGAGTTGCGGGGTGGGGCTTGGGCAGGTTGCTTAGGGCACCCTGGCCCAAGCCCATGCCTTTGGGCCAGGGGTTTGAGGAGCACGGCCCGCCTGGCGCCCCCCTCCCCTGTGCCTTCCTGCTGGCAGTACTGAGGCCAGAAGGAATGCTTCAGTAGCTGTAGAGATGAAAGCCTTGCGTGAATGGGCAGCAGAATGGGCCCTTCACATGGCCAACCAGCCAGAACAGAGGGTCACAGGCACTCAGACAGGGTGCCTGGGGCTACCTGCTCTCCACCTGCCCCCAGCTGACCTCTTGTACCCCAGGATCTCTCTCTGGTTTGCTTGGCCAGGAGCCCTGAGCTGATGCCAAGAGAAACCAAGTCACAGGCATGGAGGGAATCAGAGAGATGGCTCAGCTTCGTCCCGGGCCTCCCCGCTCTGCCACTGGCCAGCTGGCCTCGGCAGCTCTCACCAGCATTTTCTCTGATGAATAAAAATGAAGACAAATTAATTCCCCTTTCATCCACATGGTCAGCCTGACAGACAATACCGTGAAAGCCCGGAGCTCAGGGAGGAGTGGAAAGGAGTTCTGGGGGGGCTGGAGGAGTGAGGACCACTCGGTCCCGAATGCTCCATTCTCAGTCCAAAGCCTCTCCCACCTATATCCATGTGGCGCTTCCCAGACACAGCCTCCTCCTTTGGGCTTTTCTACCACCTTCCATCTCATCTCAGGCTACAGCTCCTGTAGAAGCCCTCCCTGGTTGCCACAGAACACACTCACGTTCCCTCAGGTGAGCAGAGCCAGGACCGCTCAGTAGGCAGCCATGCAGGGGTCACTGCTGTATCCCCCAGCGGAAAGGCAGTCTGTGTGGTGGGGACCAGGGCCACTGCTCCTCCCAGCGGTCCTCCTGGCAGGAAATGACTAGGAGACAGAGCCTCCACGTCAGCCCATCACCCTGAAGATGCCGCTGACAGCCCCCCAGCTGCACGTGAGCGCACTTCACATCCTCTTCCCCAGCCCCGCTCCCCGCTCTGGCCTGCAATTCCAGACCGTGCCAGTGAACCGGGTCCAGGGTGCCGATGTCTGTTCCCCAGGAGCAGCAGCCAGGAGGGGTTCCCGCCAGCCCCTAAATACTTGGGCCAAAGCTCCAGATGACAGAGCCCGGGACAATGATATATTTCACAGGACATTTCCATGGGGACTGAGTTGCTGCAGGGAGCTGTTCATCACAATTAGGTTCTGAGCGCCTCTGATTTCCCCTTGGCCCCAAGTAGCTCACTGAGCATCAGCAGAAAGACCTCTTGGTAGAGTAGGTGGCCTCACCCATCTCAGTCGTGTGACCCACCAGGTACCCCCACCCCTCCTGGGAGCCTGAGTTTACAGAGTCGGGGGACCTGACTACCATTCTGACCTTTTGCCCACCTCTAGAAAGGTCTATGAATAGGGCAGGAAGCCTGATTTCTGCCGCCAATTCACTGGGCAAGTCTCTTCTCTTGCCAGGCCTTCATTCTTCCATCTGCACAGTGGGGAACACAAACCTTGCTCAGCTCTGCACCTTGGCCTCCTGTACAGAATGGTGTGAGGGACACCAGGACTGTTACCCTAACCCAAATACCTCTTTTCTTGGCAAAGGCTTTGTTCTTTCCAGACCTCTGAGAGGAAGTGTGTAAGAAACTCTGACAGTCAGAGCAGCACTATTTACAACAGCCAAAACATGGAGACACCCTAAACATCGTTGACACAAGAATGGATGAAGAAAATATAGTACATATAAAATGAAATACTACTCGGCCATAAAAAAGAACAAAATAATACTATTTACAGCAAAACGGATGGACCCGGAGATTATCACACTAAGGAAAGTAAGTCAGAAAGATAAATACCATATGACATCACTTACATGTGGAATCTAAAATATGGCACAAATGAACCTATCTACAAAGCAGAAATAGACTCACACATAGAGAACAGACTTGTTGCCAAGCGAGCGGAGGGTTAGGGAAGGAAGGACTGGGCGTGTGGGATCAGTAGAGAAAAACTACTATATATAGGATGGATAAACAACAAGACCCTACTGTATAGCACAGGGAACTACATTCAATATCTTGGGAAAAGCCATACTGAAAAAGAATGTCTAATATGTATATAAGTGAGTCACTTTGCTGTACGGTAGAAATTGGCATGACATTGCCAATCAACTATATTTCAATAATAAAAATTTAAAAACAGAAAGAAATTCTGACAGGTCAGCAAAGATAGTTTGTTCAAGAGAGGGAGTTTCTCATTATCAGAGAGGTGGGGCCAGTTAGTGGCGACGGCCCAGGGGTGTTCAAACAGCTAGGGTGGCAGCTGCAGCTGGCAGGCTCCTTGGCAACCTGCTCCCATGCTGCAGATCCACAAACAAGGTGGCAAGAGGAGAGGGGGCCTCAGCCTAGGTCACAGCAGAGTAGGATGGGAACCTGGGGCTGTCCTGCAGTGTGGAGGGCGACAGGGGCCACAAGCCAAACTCCAGCGACCAGGGGCCCCGCCTTCCCTCTCCAGGAAGGGGATGGGCACCCTCCAGAGCTTCCCACTCCACCCATCCCCTTGAGCCTCTTCTGTTCCACCATCCAGTTGGGGAGGGGACATCAGAGTGCCAGGTATCAATCGTTCCCAGAATCTCCGTGTCCCTAGCTGAACTGTGTGAGTCACCAGGGGCCCGCCAGGCCATCCTCTGGCAGAATTCCCTCTCCCCGTGGGAGGGGGCTCCTGCACCAGTGTCCACTTTCCCTGATCCTCTTGACCTGCCACTCAAGAAGCTGGCACTGATAGGTCCCCTGCCCAGTACCCTGTACCCATGAGGGGCCGCTGGGAAATGTCATCTCCACCTCTAGACAGTGGCTCTCAAGTGTGCAGGAGGCCTTCAGGTCTCCACATGGTCTAACAGAGGTGACCCTCTTCTTTCTTTTCTCTCCAACTCAGCCTTTCAACCCTGAGCCAGCTCTGGGAACATCCTGGCCTCAGATCTCCTTTCAAGCAGAAGGAATTTACCCTTGGAGGCCCTGAGGGTAGGAACAGTTGCTTCCATTTTACAGATGAGCAGACTGAGACCCTGGAACGGAGGCCTTGTCATGGACACACATGCTACTGGTCAGGAAGAGCTGGCTTGGCAGTGGGACCCTCGGCCCTGGCCCAGGGCCCACTCTGCTACCTCTTCCTGGTTCCACAGCCCCTCTTGGCTGGCCTGCAGAGCAGGCAGCTGGGCTCGGGGATGGGCAGAGGGTGCCTTGGGGAGGGCGCCTGGGCTGGGGAGCAGGTGTGGTGGGGGGGCAGCAGGTGCAGGATAATGGGGCCACCGGGGAGGCCGGGGGAGCAGGTGCCACCGTGGGGGGTGAGGCTGCCATTGTTCAGGCAGCTCTGGTGGGCCCCGTGCAGGAGCGGCATCCCTGTGAGCCCCTGGGCCACCCTGGCTTGCTCAGAGGTCGTCCAGATGCCTGGGCACAGGCACAGAGCCAAGCCCCTCCCCTGGGTCTCAGCAACCCGCCAGGTTGCCATGACAACAAGTACTTTCATCCTTGTCCCTTTGTCTGGTCACGGTCCAGCTTTTGTGACCAAGCCATAATCGGGAGGTGGAGAGAAAGGGGCCTTACCTCCGGACACACTCAGCTGGGGTAGAACTGTGAACCCGAGACAGAGGGACTGGGGGCAGGTTAAAGCGGAAAGACTGGGCTTTGCCGGCCAGCGACCCCTGGAGACTCCGCTCCTGGCTGCTCACCACACCCTGAGAGCTGGGTCTGTGGACTTGGGAGTGACCTGGACCCCAGGCTCTGCTATCCTCCCCCTCTGCCTCATTTTCCCATCTAGGAATGGACCACTCCCCTCCCTTGGTGCACTACCGCTCTGGGAAGCAAGAGCATGGCTGAACCAGTTGGATAACTTCCCTGAACAACTGAGGAAAATGAGGCACAGAGCCAAGCTGGGCCGTGGCCTGGATCACACCACAGAGAGCAAGAGGAAGAGCCAGAACCTCAAGCCATTAGGCCTCAAGGCCCAAATGGCAAACCACCCCACTGCCATCCCTTTCCCTGACTCCTCAGTGGGCAAGAGCCTAGCCACCAGGACTTGGCAGGGCTGGGAGCAGGCTATGGTGGCCCAGGCCCCACCATCTGTGTGACCGTGAGCAAGCCTTTTTTCCTCCTGGAACCCCAGTCTATAAATCTAGGGGCGTCGAGTATAATGGGGAGCCCATCCCCCCAAAGCTGGGGTGAGAATGAAGCAAGGCTCACTCTATAAAGCCAGCTGCATGCCAACCCCACAAACACCACACATCCTCCATGCCCAACATCACTCCCTACCCAGAGGACTTGACATCCCCATGTCCCCACCCTGCCGCCTGCTCTGGGCCTTTGCGCCTGTGGTCCCCACCTGTGCAGCTCTCTCCCCTCACACAGGCATCTGGAAGTCCCTGGCCACTGAGAGAGAATGTGCGTGTGTGTGCTCAGCTGTGTTCAACTCTTGGTAACCCCATGAACTGTAACCCGCCAGGCTCCTCTGTCCATGAGGATTCTCCAGGCAAGAATACTGGAGTGGGCTGCCATGCCCTTCTCGGATCACTGCCTAAATCTACAGGAATCCCCCAGAGGCAAGTTCTGATGTTCAACAGGGGAAGCCCTGAGCAGAAGCAGAGCGTGTTCCTGGGATGCGAGCTCAGCTCTGGGATGGGGTGGCACAGAAGGCGGGGAGTGGGTGGCTTACAGACTGGGCTCTAGCAGCTTTTCTCCTTCCTTCCTCAGCTGGCTCTTCTGATCTTTGAGGGGAGCCAGGAATTCCTGCAAGCCCCCTGCCCCAGGCTCACCACCGCAGTTTCGTGGGAGGAGTCTGAGCACCTCAATAATGATCAGCACAACCTTGAAGGTTTGGAGTGAGCTTCTGTAGGGTCTGCCAGAAGGGATGGGATCTGGGGCTCTCTCTGCAGGCCTCTTTGGCTCAGGACAGACCACCCCACACCAGGGCAGCCTCACACACATGACTGGGTCTGGTGATGTGACCCACAGACAGCTCCAGGCAGACACCTCAGTCAGGATGGGCCTTCGTCCCCTCTTCTCAGCCACCACTGATCCCCCTGAATGAGATCTGAGTAGAGGGCCACAGGAAAGGGGCCTAGCTTCTCCTGCAGCTGGAGTGGAGTGAACGCTGAGCAGAGAACCGATTCAAAACAGCAGGGACCCAGCCCCACATATCAACAGAGCCCTGCCATCTCAAGACAATGTTACTTTCTCGTCGCATGAACATCTTTCTCTGGGATTAGCTCTGCATCTGTGCTGGATGTGAGGGGGCCGGCGGCAGGGCCTGTTTCCTGAGGCCACTGGATGGGTGCTGGGCCTGGGCTGAGGTTGCAATGCTGGCAGCCCACACCCACAGGAGGACGGTGTCCACCGTGGTTATTCATTGTTGCTCTGGGTTAGGAAGCTGTTACTGAGAAACTCGTGTCATGAGGTTTAAACATCATGTCACTTAATCCTCACACCAGCCCTGGAAGATGGTGTCTATCATTGTTTCCCCTTTTACAGGTAGGGACACCAAAGCTCAGAGATGTTGAGCTTGGGAGAGGGGATCAGCAGACCCACCCGAGAGGCTGAGGAGGGGAGAAGGGCACAACTGAGGCCACTGTTAGCTAGAACAGTGCAAAATACAGATTTGGGCTCAAAATAAGGCATTTTGTATAATGGCCGGAGCCAAGGAACCAGGCTATCTAGGTGGCAAGTAACATGCGTGGTAAGAGGCAAGGAGTAGCTGGAGTAGGTACCTCATTCAGGAATCAGGATGGAAACAGTCCCGCCCAAAGCGCCTGGGACCTTAAGGTGTCCATCCCAGCCTCACCCCAGCCCTGGAGGGCAGAGAGAAGGCAGCACCTCCCAGTCACGGGGCGAAGGATGGAGAGGGACACGCTGCCCAGAACCAACGCCCTGTTGCCTCATCTCCAGGAGTAGCTTCCAGTGTCCAAAGTATGCTTTAGAGGGAAGTTTCAGTGGACCAGGGACAAGGCACAGGGGAGACTGGGAGTGAACACTCCAAATTCTGCATCCCAGGTCACTTGCTCTATCCCAGCCCCACATGGTGCGGACGATTCAGAGCTCAGGCCCACGCCCAGTTCCGCTCCCTAGGGAACTGACAGCTCTTCTTCCCCTCCACCACCAAACTCCAGCAGTTCTACTCCTAAACACCCTCCAAATCAACGCCCCCTCCAGATCCACAGCCATGGCCCTGGCCTCCTCCTCCCTGGCCTCCTCGCCACCAGCCGGCATTACCAGTTCCTCCTACCAGCAGCCCTCCTTAGACCCCTCCACGGCCCTTCCTTCTCCCCACGTGGCACCACGTGCTGCCCTCTGCCCAGAGGGAGGCTCCTTGAGTTCCTGGTACACATCAGGTGCCTGCCCGCTTCTCACCTGGCTCATACTCATTGCAGCTCAGGCATGTTCCTCCCAGGTCTAGGTTAAGCATCCCTGTGCTCCTCTAGCCATGACAGAACCATGCAGCCACGGGCATTAACATGTCTGCCTCGCGAGCTCCCTGGCGGTCCGGTGGTTAGGACTCAGCGCGTTTACTCCCAAGAGCCTGGTGTTCAATTCCTGTTCAGGGAACAAAGATCCCACAAGCCACAAGATGAGGCCAGATATATATACATATAACATATACATATATAATGTCTGCCTTCTCAGAGAGACCACAGGCACTATGGGCAGGGTCAGCCTGTCTGGCTCAGCCCCGTGTCCCTAGTCTCAGCCCTGCTGCCCGGCACAGACGAGATGTGCAGTGACTGACAACCAAGTGGATGAATGAGAATGCGGTCAAGGCTGGGAGGGCTGGTGTCCCAGCTGGGGTCGGCTGGGCGTAGAAGCCACAGCAGGAAGTGGGCTTGAGGAAGACTTCCAGGATGGGAGACTGACTGAGCCAGCAGGTCCTCTGCAGAGGCCCCTGGACCTGTGCGGCCCCTCTCCTGCCCTGAGCTGCAAAGAGGTGTCATCTCTAACAGTCACACATCTGCCAGGAAGGGGCAGGAACGGGAGCCTCCAGCCGAAGGGAGAGGGTGATTTAGGTGGATTCCTAGAGGTCTCATACACTGCCTTTGAATCATGTGTTCGCTTTCAGCAAAGCCATTTAACGGTCTCCTGGGGACCACCATGGGTGTGAGGGAATCCAAAGGTCCAGCCATGGGCCCCCCTCCCTGTTCAGCTGGAGGGCAGATGCCCATCGGTGGCTTTGTACAACCCCAACCCCCAGCCCCGACCCCCTGTGCAGAGAACCAGCAAGCCTGAGAGGGCAGGAGGTGTCCCTGGACTTGGCTGACCTTGAAGCTTCTGCTGTCTGCGGGTGGTCCCAGGCCAGCCTTCTGCTGCCGCACACTCCTGGCTCAGTGGCCGCCTCCTGAACTCCCTGGCGGGCTTCCAGGCCTCAGAGGAAGCCACCGCCTTTGCCACCACCATTACTGCTGCCACTGCTGCTGCTGTGAAAATGCAATTACAGCAAACAGCCGCTGCCTCGCTTGAGCCTCACCATCCACACCTGGAACTAATTAACTTAATTAGGCCTTAATGAGCTACACTGGTCGGAAGGCCTATTTTTACTTAATTATCCCCTAATGCGCTTGGCATGGAGGAGCCAGGGACCAGGAGCATGGCTTTGGCGGTGGCAGCCACCTCCTGTCCTTGCAGAGGGACACCCAGGAGTCATGCTTGCTGGCCAGGAGTGAACCCCCAAAGAGCTGCAAGTCTGGGAGTCTTGGAGGTGAGGCAGGGGCCACACCCAAGGGAACAAGTGCCCCAGCCCCGGCACCATCACTGCGGCCGCCTGGCTTCAGCTGGGGCTGAAGCCACCCTGGCCTCCCTCAGCCCTAGCACATTGCCCTTTGCCATCTGCTGCATCGTGCCCGCACCACATGGTTCTCATTTTCTGACCCCCCACTAGAGTACAGGTTCCGCGAGGGCACAGATTTCGTGTCTTGGTCCCTACTGAATCCCCAGCCTAGAACAGCACGTGCCTGGCACACAGCAGGGATTTTCTGTTGAATGGACGCTGAGGGAATGCCTTGATGAATGGCCAAAGGCCTCAAGCTCCCCGGAGCCCACCCATACACCTCACGCCTGAGGACAACATCCCCACACCTACCCTGGCCTCCCAGTGCTCACACTGGTCCTGCCACCTAAGTAAATCTCCCACCTGCCCCAGGCCCTGCAGGTGCCGTGTCTCCTGACCAGGGAGGGACAGAGCTGAGACCTCTCCTGTTGGAACTTGGCTCTTCCTGGCACTTATCTTTGCCTACCCTTTGGGGGATGCTCCTTGGGGCTGGGTCTGTCTGAACGCTGAGGCCATGGGCCCCTGGAGGTGGTGACTTCATCTCTGCCTGCTCATTGCTTTTCCATTTAACCCCAGCAGCCTGGCCCAAGGTGGCTGGCCCGCAGTCAGCCGTCAGAGGACAGTCGGCCTCGCCTCGACCCTATGGCTCTAGACCCAGCAAGGGGCTTAGATGAGAGCGGAGTCCAGTCAGCTGCAGTACCGCCTGTAATGACAGCCTGTAAGACAGGCTGCTCCACTGAGCAGGGAGGTCTGCGATGGCCCCCAGAGCCCAGGCCTCCCGGACAGGATTCCCCAGTTCAGAAGGGCAAGGCGCCCAGTCTGGGGCAGTTGGAACTACTAGAGCTGTCTCCCCAGGGTCCCAGGACCTCAGGGCAGGGCACGGGTGGGACAGAAAGAAGTGGGACAAAGTAATTTGGAGGGAGGGAAGATAGATGTCATGTTCCTTGTGTCCCAGCTTCCTGGGGACTCTGGGCAGTCCCAGGATGTGTGAGCTCATAGACTCTCGCTTCACACAGGGAAACAGGTCTGAGGGACAGCACCCGCCCAGGGGACCCGGCCGGGACCTGATTTAGCTTCCCGCAGCCCTCAGCCCTGCCATCGGACAGTGGTGGCACTGACTGCCATCTGCCCTCACTTCCCTGCCCTCCCCCACCTGTGGATGGTTTCTGGAGCGTCAGCACCTGCCTCCTGGCCTTGTGGAAGGCAGGGGGTGGGAAGGGCAGCGGCAATTGAGGGGGCAGGACTGGGGGCCCTCGGTGGTTTCCTGCCTCCTCCTGGGAAAAGGCGCCAGGGGGCAGGGGACCTCCCTGAAACTGACGGTGAGCTGCCCGTGCTTAAGGGGTGTCTGGAAACGCTGGGGCTGCCACTTGAGTCAGCACTGCCATGACTGGCTTGAACACCTCCCTGGCCCCAAGCTTCAGTATACCCATGAGTCCCACAAGGACAGTAGGAATCCATCCAGGCCTTCCAGTCTGTGACCTCGAAGAACCACCGTAAGGGCCCAGGAGGCCAGTGGCTCCTGTGGGCAGGAAAATCCTGGAGAGAGAGGAGACAGCTTGATGATGGTACTCTTTCAGACAGAGACCCTGGGGACAGAGTTCTAGACTGCCCAGGCCCCTCATTTCAGCTGCCCCAGCCTAGCCAGAGCCGTGGCTGTCGGCGGGGAGTAGGGGAGGCGAGAGAGGGAGAGGCTTGTGATGGGAGAGGCTTGATCAGGGATGCCATCAGCCCTGGAAACTGCCTTTCTGCTCCCACCGACTCTCCTGTCCTCACCTGGCTGTCGGCTGCTGGCAGTCACCCCATACACACACGCAGCGGCCGCTGCCCGTCTCCCTCCCAAGCAGCGGCAGCTGCTGTGGTCTCCATGCTGGAACCAAAATTGAATGAGCATTTTCACAATGTCGCCTCCCGCTGACGGCTCCTAATTGCATGTTGAAGCCATGCAATGGAGCCCAACTCACACTAATTATGTCATTACCCTAATTAAGTAAATACTGTATGTGCTAATTGGCTGAAATCTCTTCAGTGGGGGATGGGCAGGGGGAGAGGAAGCCCGTGTCCCCTGGGCTTTCACATGGATGCACTGGGGCTAACAGATTCAGGTTCGGGGGGGTACTCCTCCCTAAGTTTGGCAGATCCTGCCATCACCCAAGTACGATTCAGGGAGGACCCTCAGCTGCGGCCCAGGACAGGCTTGCCCATGCTCCAGGAGAGCTGGCAGAAGATGGTGGACAGGTGGTCAGAGACCCAGGCTGAAGGCCTAACTTTGCCCTGACAGACTGGTGGTCGTGAACAACCTTCTACCTCTCTTCAGTGGATCCTCTTGCCCATCTCCCACCTCAGGCAGCCCAGAGCCTATGGAACCTCAGACGTCGGGGCACAGGGGCATCAGAGGGGCTTAATGTCCAGGAAGGATTAACCAAACCACTGTCATCCAACTATACGAAATATCAGTTATATGCCCAGCCTGGGGCAACAGGAAAGATAAAGGCTGATGACTAAGCAAAGCCCTAGGCTCTGAGGACAGGACCAGTGTGAGCCAGCAAAAGGAATAAACAGGGCTGGCAGGTGAGGTGGAAGACATTCTAAAGAAACCTGAAGGCTTCCTGGAGGAGGAGGACTTCACCTATGAGAGAGAGGAAATTGGGACCTCAGAGCTCAGATAATCTTTCAAGGTGTGTTTTTTTTCTTTTTTTTATGTCAAACTTGTTAACCATAACTTTCAGGGGAGGGTTGTTAAGGGAGAAAAGCACAGCCATCCAGAGTGGGGCTCCCAGATGGGATGCCAAGCCACTTGGGGACACAGGAGGAATGCCAGCCCCAAGTCAGGGACAGTTGCGTCAGCCCCAGTATGACCAGAGCCTTCACCCCGCCTTCTCTAAGCTGATCACCGTGGACTTGCCGTCAAGTGACGGCCCCCATCCCTCCCCTGTCTCTCACGAGGCTGTGGGGAGGGTCTCCAAGGCCATATCAGCTGGGCCTCCATCCGCTGGATCTTGTCAGGCCCAGCAGAGCCAGGTAGCGCCCCATCTGGCAAGTGCGCCCAGGTACCGCAGTGCGGGCATCCCTGTTCTCCCAGCTCCACCCTACCCGCCTGCTGCCACCTCCGTAGACATATGCTGCGGCTCCGCACCCAGCAAACACCACATGCTCACTTTGGTGGGCCATGGCTCCTTGCCTCCCAGGCTGCAGGGAAGAAAAACCAAGAGGGACGCAGGGCCGAGCCCTGGACCGGCCCAACTCCCAAAGCTGCCCCTGGGCAAGCCCTTCCAGCTCCCAGGCCTCAGGCTCCCAATGGATGATGTTCACTCATTCATTCCCTGTCCCAGGGTTCCATTCATCTGACATAACATGGTCTGGGCACCTCTACGCTTGCTCCAGGAGACAAGACACAGATAAGAAACCATCCTTTTAGCCATGACATCTTGATCTCAAATGGCTCAGGAAAAAAATTACATAGAACTAGGCACATGCACAGAGCAAATGGAGAGGGAAAGCGAGGCAAAATACTAGCCATATTTGACACGGCTAGAGGGTATATAGGTGTCTTACACTACTCTTACTTTGACAACTCTTCTGTAAGTTTGCATTTATTTCGAAACACATAGTAGAAAGAAGGAAGGGAGGAAGGAAGGTCCTTTCACTTTATAGGATTCCAGGCTACTAGAGCAGGCGGCTGGACCTGTGGCTGTCTTTGGAGGAGAGCTTCAGTAAGGCGTGGAAGAAACGGGGCTAGGCAGAGTCTAAGGGCATCTGGCTCCTACCCTTCCACGCAGCATGGGATGGAGGCTGACTCTCACCTCCTCTCCCCGTCACAGCTTCAGGCAAGCCCCCAGCTCCCTTCTCTTTTCCTGCTCTTCAAAGCCTGCAGACCCTCCAGTAGAAGGGGAACTCGCCCTGGTCAGAGGTTTGGGAGGGCCTCCTGTGGCTCAGAGCAAGGACGGAGGAGACTGGAGCAGCCCAGGGTGCTGGGCCTGGGACCAGAGAGGGACGGGACAGGAGGGCTCCAGCCAGGCGCACCCTACGCCCCGCTGCCCCTCACAGACTATCACAGGCTTGTGCCCTGGCTGACTTCGGTGTCCTTGCCTGTCACAGCAGCTCTTGGCGGCAGGAGGGGAGCAGCAGGAAGTGGTTCATTATTCCATCCTTCATTAGGTCTGCATTGGGCAGCCCGGGAGGAGAGGAACCGAGGGATGTGCAGGAGGGGGCCTCTGCTTCAGATGGGCCTGTGAGGGGGCTGCGGCGCTGGACCCGCCCCCTGCAGCCGCCTTCCCGACGCCCCCCTCCCTCTCCCCTGCTCCCCTACTCCTTTCATTCTCACTCCTCCCCTTCCCCATTGTGCCTGCCAGCCTCCCCACCTCCCTGGGGGGCTCCCCAGGGCTCTCCCCTAAAAGGGGACCTCCCCTACGCAGGTCTCCAGCCAGGCTTTGGACAACCACCCAGCGTCCCCTCCCCCCAAAAGGCAGTGCCACCGGCATATCCCCGATGTGTGGTCAGTCAGCGGCAGAACGCAGGGCGGACTCCCGCCCGCGCCCACCGCGGCCCGACCCCTCTCCCCGTGACCTCAGGCTGCCACTTCGGGGCCTGGGCCGCCCCGAGCGGACCTGCCCTCCATTCAGGACGCTCTGTCCGGGACGCTCCGGGCGGCGGCACC
>SJYT01020011.1:117379-141367 GCA_006410635.1 Cephalophus harveyi | reverse complement strand
AGCCAGTGCCGTGGGCCCCGCCCCCTTCTCCCTGGAGCTGGGGAAGCGGACACAGCGTGCCTCTCACACTTCCCCAGAGAGGTGAGCAGGGAGGCTCTGCAGGCGGGGTCGGGGCTGGGGGGTGAGGAGAGGGAGGAAAGGCCAAGACTGTGACGGGGCAGGGTAGGGGGGCGGCCCTTGGCCATTTGGTTAGGGCAGGGTCAGATCCTACAGCTCCTTGAACCCCCAGGAGCCAGCAGTGGACAAGGTCGTGGTGGGCAGAGCAGCTAGGGGCATTTGTCGCCTAGGACTGGGCAGATGGGGCACTTGCTTCTGGGGGCCTACTCTCCCTGGCCCAAGCCCCCTCATCTGAGCTGGTGAGAGCCCCTCCCAGATGGAGGAGTACCACAGGCAAAGAGGCAGAATCAGGGCTGGAGGCCCTGAGCCCACCCCACCCCACCCCACCAGCCTCTCCAGAACAGGGCAGCAGAGCCCAGGAAACGAGACAGAAAAGCCTTAAGACTGGCCCCCTGGTTCCCCAGTGAGGGGCTGGCCGTCAAGACACCCCTGTCTCGGGGAGAAAGGCCAGCCCTCCACGCCTGGGCACAGCTCACCCCAGCTCTATGGCCCCGCTCTCTCTGTCTCTCTCTCGAGCAGCCGCCTGCCTAGGCCACAGGCTTCCCCACCACTCAGGGCATGTCGGTGCCACCTTCCTGACTCCCCGTGGCCCCCACACCGCCCCTGTTCTCCCCAGCACACTGGATTCCTCTCACCCAGAGAGGGACTCATGGCCTGGGGTCAGGCCAGTTCTCACCCACCCAGCCTAGGCCTCATCAGGTCTCTTACACATGATTCCGGTGGACCAGGCTGCCCCACCCATTTTTTTCTGAGCCCTCATGGGCTCGCTCCCAAGCTGGGCCAGCTAACTGTAGCTCCAGCTGAGCCCCCAAAACTGGTTCTGTCATCTCCCAGGACACTGTGCACCCCAGCAGCCATTAAAAGCCTAAGTACCACACCCTGCCAGTGACAGTCCAGTGCCAGAGGCTGGGAGTCACTCACTCAGCCTGTGACTGCCGAGGCCTCCTGGGCTCAACCCTGAGCCTGCATGGAGGAGGGCCCGTCCCTGAGGACTCCCTGAGCTTCTCCTGGGAAGAGGCTAAGACCACTCTCTTCTCTCCTTCTGTCCCTGACCCCTTTCCACAGAGCTTTGCTGCCCACATGCATCTGCTGCCACCACATGCCCAGAGAACTGAGGATAAGAATGCTGTCCCCATTAAACAGAAGGGAAAACTGAGGTCTAGGCAAAGAAAACTGGCATGGCCAGGATAAGGACCTAGGACCTGATTCCCACTCCAGTGCTCCTTCTCGGTCTTTCAACTGCCGCCCTGGAGAAAGCCTACTGGAGGGTGTGGTGCCTACGCTCACGAAAGTCCACCCCACAAATCCTCACACCCTGATGGCATTCCCAGTGACACAGGGCTAGGTTACTCCCAGGGGTATCTGAGCCAGGGCCTCCAGCCTTGGTTTCAAAGCAGGCATCTAAAGGGTCGCCCGGGCTGGCTGAAGGCTGCCGGAATGAGGCTGCACAGGGGAGGGAAAGGGGGAGGGGGCTCCCAGGCTTGGTGAGGTGCTCTCTCCCACCTGCCGCACCTTGCCCACACATCACCCACCCCGTGGTAAGGAAGGCCTCGGCGTCACTGTCCTGACACAGCCTCCTGGCATCACTCATTGCCAAAACCCTCGTGGGCCTGCCACCACCGTCAGTGAAGTGCACCCCCAAGCCGGGCACATGGGGCCCTTGGCCACTGGCCTCAGCCAGCCTTTATGGCCGCCTCGTCCTCGTCGATCCTGCATCACCATCTCCCCAACATTCTAACCACATCACATTGTGTGTGCCCCCGACCCACTCTAAGCGTGGTTCATTGGTCCACTCAGTGACCGTCTGTGGGTTGAAGTGGACGCATGCCTGCCTACACATGTCCCTGGCGGCATACACACAGCTGTGCACACAGATGCAGACACACACCTTTGTGTAGAAGCCCACCACTCAACCGCGTGTGGCTTTCTGTCGAATCACACACACAAAGGAGCTGTGAAATCTAAGCCAAGAGGGGCTGACAAGTCTGTTCTAAGGACCCCTAGACGGACCAAGTGGTAGAGAATTCACCTGCCGACGCAGGAGACATAAGAGACGCTGGTTCGATCTCTGGGTCAGGAAGATCCCCTGGAGTAGGAAATGGCAGCCCACTCGTTATCTTGCCTAGAGTAGCCCATGGACAGAAGAGCCTGGCTGGCTACAGTCCATAGGGTCATAAAGAGTTGTACACGCCTAAAGAGACTTAGCACGCACACAGACGGACCAAGCATGATCATGTCATCATCCCCAAGCCCCTGGCGGGGGAACCAGGGAAGCAGGAGTGGACCTTGGGCTCTGGCTGAGCCCGTGCCAGGCCCCAGGGTCTCTGAGCCCCAGAGGGTGGGCAGAGGATAGTCAGGAAGGTCCCAAGCAGGTTCCCATTCTGGCTCTGTGGCAGACATGCTGTGCTTCCCCAGACAAGCCACCTTCCCTCTCTGTTTCACCGGGTTTTATAAAACAGAGGGATTTGGGTTAGCAGACACCTAAAGGCTGGCCAGGCCCACTGCCCAGCTGCTCTCGGCCCATGCTAGCTGCAGACAATGGAAGGGCCTGTGAGGGCAGCAGCCAGGGAAAGCTTCTGGGGCCGGAGATGAGGGCAGCGCGGGGACAGCAGGAGCCCGAGCGGGAGGGACGGAAGCCAAGAGCCAGGGCGGGAGCGGTTCCTACGGCCCACAGCTGAGGGTTATGGAGCAGATAAGTCCTACAGAACACTCACTGTGTAGGTATTTCACATTTTCATCTAGATTGCAGTCAAATATATCCTTTCTCATCTAGGGGTTACCAAATGGGCAAATCTAATGGCTTAGGCCCAATCCAGCCCCCGGCCTCCCAGCCCCCACAAACACAGGCTCAGGGCAGGGGCCAAGGAGGTGACACGGGGGGAACTTCTGACCAGACCGCACCCACACTCAACCCCCTCAGCAGGTGAGTAAGCAGCCACGCGTCCAGGAAGCAGGACTGCCCGTGCTGAGGATGTCCGTGCATACACACAGATGCACTCCTCCTCCTGGGATGCCGGCACCAACACCTGCACGCCTGCATGCTACCACCCACACACACACACACACACACACACACACACACGCATGCACACGCTGGGGGACATGGTGGACGGATCCTCGGCTATAGCCCCAGCCTTCGTCCTGCTCTTGCGGGGAACCTGGTGCCCAGTGCTAACACTCGTGTCTCACAGGGAGGACTGAAGTGGAATCAAGGCATGTCTAGAGGGTGCCAGACGTGCACCGGGGCACAGGCTCAGCCATGTGAGGACAGTACCCCCAAGACTATGAGCACCCCCTGCCATCGCCCCAGCCAGAAGAACCCTGCTGCCAGGATAGAAGGAAGTGGAGCCCCAGCATCACAAAGGGGTGCCAATTCCCATCCCCTAAATCTCCCTGTCCCCCAAAACCCAGTTTACCTGCTCACCTCCCTGCCCATCCCCAGCCCACCAGGAACCACCTGCACGCTGCAGTCTGGAGTCCAAGTACGAAAGGAGGCTCTTCCCAGAGGCAGGGGATGCCAGCCCTGGCCCCGAGTCCCTCACAGCCTCAGAGAGGAGGGCATGGCTGGGCTGGGGTGGGGGCCAGCAGGAGCAGCCCCAGGCCTCGCTGTTCTCTATGGCTTTTTATTCCTATGTGATTCTACTGCTCACTCATATAGGGATTGGAGCCGTGGCGCACGGCGGGGGCAGCCAGCGGAGGGCTCGGACACTGAACAAAGAGGTCCAAGGAGACCAGGACAGCAGCCCCCGTCTCCCAGCGCAGGCTGCTAGCCTGGCCTAGGGAGCCCCTCCCCGGGTGCTCCCCTCCCCAGCCAGCTGGAACAGGGGGAGGGGCTGCTGAATCCCAGCACTGGAGACCCCCCCCACACTGCAGGCTGGCACCAGGACCCGGACTGCGTCCCCAGAGGAATGGCTGAAGGATCTGGTTGGGGGCGGCAGGGGCGCGGTTCGGCTGGGAAAAAGGGCCTGGCACAAGGAAACAAGACCCAGTGTCCTGTGTGGCTCCCTGGAAAGACAAGGCAGCTCAACCAAAGAAGGTACAGTCTGGCTAGGGACTGTCCAAAGACAGAGGGAGGGAAGTCCTTGGTGGGGCAGGCAGCAAGCAAGTGCCCAGCGAGGAGACACCTCAGCAGGGAAGCCACCGCGGGGAGTGACAGCAGCACTGACACCCTCAGGCCTGCCCTCCCTCAGTCTCTGCTCACCCACATCAAGCGTGCCGGGCTCAACCCTCCCAGGCTCCTGTGTAGGTGAATCGGGTGCCCTGCAGAGACAGCACAGCCAACTCCTGCAGGGCCCCGGTGCAGGGGCTACTGGCCACCACCACTTCGCTCCCGGCAGCCCCCTGCTGGTCTGTGCTCTGCGAGAAGATGCACTGAACCTGGAGCATGGTCCTTTTTATTTTCAGTCCTTCCTGCTTCACCCCACAGAAGAAACAGGCTTGGGAGCTGAGCAGAGGGGCTGCCTGGAGGAGAAACTAGGAACAGCGAGCTGGCCAGGGGCCTGTCCTGGTCCTCTGGGGTACCTGCTGCCATGGCTGAAAGTAGGGGTGGAAGAGAGCCCCCATCTGCCTGGCCCCTGTGAAACTGGACACAGAGAAGAGGCCCTGGTTGGGAGGTAGCCACAGCCAAGGGAGAAGGGGCCCTGAAGCTTGGTCGGGGCCTGGGGACCAAACCTGGTCTGTTCCAGGACGCTGCCCTGCAGGCCTCTTCTGGGTTCCCCAAAACATGACCTACATCATCACTGCGGATGCAGGAACAGGAAGTGGGCATCCATGACATTGGTGCCGGTCAGCCCCGTGTGCAGCAGGTGTGCCCCACCCTGGAAGCGGCAGAAGAAGGTATGTGAGTCATTATGGGCTAGGAAGGTGGCCACGTCCAGACCCTCAGCGGCAGCTTGGCTGGTAAGCTCAGGCCTGACCCAGGCCCCAGCTGCCTCTGTGGGCCCATCCTGCCCATCAGTGCCGCCACTCAAAAACAGCACGCCAACAGCCCCCAGTGGCCACTGTCCCAGCTCCACTCCAACACGCAGGGCCAGCTCCTGGTTGCGGCCACCCTTGCCTGAGCCCTGCAGCTGCACCGTGGGCTCGCCACCAGCCAGCAAGCAGACTGGGCCCCGAGCGCCCACCACAGCCTCCAGAGCCTCCTTCAGCTGCAGATCTGGGAGCTGGAGGTCAGCTGCTAGTTCACAGAGTCGTTCATCCTCCTCCACAGACGCTCCAGCGCCAGGCAGGGCGAGGCGGGCTCCAGCGACTCGGGCCAGCAGCCCGTAGAACTGGGCCACACTTTTCACATCACCCTGTATGGCTGTGCTCAGCACCACAGCCCTGTATCCCAGCGCCTCAGCCTGCTTCTGAGCCTCGGCCAGTGCCAGTGCATTGGAGCCAAGGATCACGTTGAGGACGTGACCACAGGTGTGTGGCCCGTGGGGGTCAGAGTCGGCCCGGGCCAGCACAGTCTTCACAGAACGTGGCAGGGCAGCGCGAAGGCCGTAGCGACTGAGGATGTGCAGGCAGTCTTGCACGCTGTGGATGCTGGCCACGGTGGGGCCGCTGGCAATCACCTCCAAGGGGTCCCCCACCACATCTGACAGAATGAGGCTCACCACCTGCGCAGGGGTCGCAGAGGCAAGGCTCAGGCCCACCTGATCCTCGCCTCAGGGCCCGAGAGGACAAACTGCCTTCTAGACATGTCTTCACACCACCCAGTGCACTTCCTCACCCACTTCTAACCCCTCTCAAGTGGGCGTGCAAAACACCCAGCCCTCTGGACTCCCATACCAGGCCTCTGCCCTTCATCTCCCTGGCACATGTGGGCCTGGTTCCACCAGCCCCTACTGCCTGGCGAAGAAGGGCCCCACACACCTGGGCAGGGTAGGCGGCCTGAGCCAGCCCCCCGCCCTTGAGCTGGGACAGGGCCTTCCGGATGGTGTTCAGCTCCTGGATTGTGGCTCCCCGGGCCGCCAGCAGCTTGGTTAGCGTCTGCTTCTCCTCCAGCGTGACAGGTGGGATGGGAGCGGGCAGCAGGGCTGAGCCCCCCCCTGCAGAGACAGTGAAGGCTTTGGGCAGAGGGCACTGCGACTTCCCGACCTGGGGAGCCGGCAGGCAGTGCTCGCTTAGGGATGTAGCGGCTAGAAAGGGGTTAGGGTGCCCCCATGTGGACATACAGTGAATGCCCACACAGTCACCACAAGCAGGGCACCTGAGGTTGAACTCTGCCTTGGGGTAGCCCAGGTCCCAGCAGACACTGGAAGAACTATTCCTTAAGACCCTGGAAGAGGAAACAGACCTGGAGGAGACAGCGGAAAACGAGGGAGGGGACTCAGGGGGCTGGAAACCGGGGTTCTAGCCCCAGGTGACAATGGTGCCGATGGCAGCCGCAACAGAGACGTTTTCCTTGCGAGACCTCAGCGAGTGGCTCCCTGTGTGCCCTCTCACAGTTATCTGTCAAGGCGAGTGGCTCCCTGTGTGCCCTCTCACAGTTATCTGACAAGGTCGGTCGAGCAGAGGGCCCCACAGCTCAGGGGAGGCCGCCAAGGAGTCAGCCACCCAGATGCCTCTCATCTGTGACCGTGAGGGCTCTGACCAATGGTTCCTTGCACACCTGATACTGGAAAACCTCCTCGCTGCCGCACACACACACACACGCACGCACACACACACACATGCACACATACACGCACACAAACACACGCTGTCCTGCACGCACGCACGCACGCTGTCCTGCATGCACGCACGCACGCATGCACGCTGTCCTGAGCCAGCGCGGCACCCTCACCTGAGATGAGCACGAGCAGCAGGTCATCGGCTGTGAGGCCTTCGGCCAGCTGCCTGATGGCCAGCGCAGCCCGCAGAGCGTCCCGGTCCGGCAGGTTGGCCTCCGCGCCCTCAAATACCTGGATGCGGCTGTGTGGCTTCAGCAGCATCTCCCTCAGGAGAGAGAGAAGGGAGAGCCAGAGATGTGGTGGGCTCCGCGTCCCGCCTGGTTTCTCAGATGCACAGGTGAAGGGGATATGAACAAGGACACCCACTGACACCCACCCTGGAGCCAGGCCTCTCCCAGAAGAAAGTGGAAGCTAGTGAAGGAAGGCGGCCCTGATCCAGGCTGAGCCTGGGCCCAGGTTCCCCTCCAGACGAGAACAGCGCCCCCAGGTTCCTTACTGCTTGCCGGCGTGCTCCATGGCCGCACGGATCCCCTTGGGAACACTGATCACGCCCTGCACAAGATGCCGGCCCAGGAGCTCCTCAGCTGCAGCTGCCATGCCCAGCACAGCCTTGCCAAAGCCCACCAGGTAGAGGTTCTGCCTCAGCTGAAAGCTCCGGTCCCGCACCTTCAGCTCTCCACTGTCGGGGTCCAAGGACAGGGCCCGCTGCAGCATGGGGCCCGGCAGCACTGCACCCACAGTGCTCTCAAACAGCTGCCGGGCCTGCTCTGCCAGAGCCATGCTACTGGCCGGGCGGGCCAATGGGCGCCCCCAGAGGAGTGGGCCCGAGGGGGCTCTGGCCAAGTGACGCAGGACCTGCAGGGCTGCAGCCATGCCCCACGGCTCTCAGCACCACGTGGCGTCCATGGCTGCCTAGGAGGAAGAACGCACTGGTTAGGTTGCTGCAAAACCAGAGACAGGAGGCTTCAGGGCCAGTGGACCCCACAGCTGCTTGCTGCTGCTGCGGGAACGGGCCATCTGCCAGACCCAAGAGAAGCCCTAAGGTCCACAGCTGTCTGATCTCACGCCAGTCTTCTGAGCCCAGGCCTGCAGTCTAACCAACCACGTCCTCCTCTTCTGCAGGCCACGCGCCAGCTCTCTGGACACCCTGCCCAGAGTCCAGAGGTCCTGTCAGCAGAGCCCTCCTCCTAGACCACCTCCTTTGGCTGAGAGTTAATCATTCACAGAGGAAGAAATTACTACCCGTGGGCTTCCATCCTGCCTCTTTTCCACCTCCTGCACTTCTGAGCCTCGCCCAGGGCAACACCCCTTTCTGGCACTCCTTCCTTGCCTCTTTACCTCTTTACTTCAGTTGCAACAAAGCTGCTGGCTATGCCACCAACTAGAGCCCGGTGACCTCCAGGCTGCTGTGTTTCATTATCTCACAGGCCTGGGCTGGGGAGCCTGGAAAGACTAAGTCTGTGCAGGGAGGCTGTAGATTTGTCAGGACACTGACAAGCAGGTCCAGGCACATCCTTGGGCCACAAAGCCTGAAGAATCCCACGCTCAGGGCCAGCCCAGGAACAGCTTCAGGTTCAACTCTGACTCACAGTAGAACCTTAAAAAAGTCCTTAGACACCACATGACTCCAGGTACAATGGGGCCCAATCTGCAGGACAGAAAGGATGCCCTTCCACCTACATGGCCAGACTCACCCTTGCCAAGAACATGCCTTTTGCTCTAACGTAACAAATCTTGGATCACACCACCCACAGGGGTGAGAGCCGCGTGGCTGGGGCAGGCAAAGGGCAGGCTCCTACCGCTGAGGCCAAATAGTCATTTTCCCCACTGGGCACGGTAAAAGCCAAAGAAGAAGTGAAGGTCAAGAGGTTGCGGAGTAGTTTAGGGACAATAAAGTGCTAAAGAGCTCATCTCTAACAAGGCATTACTTTAATAAACTATAAATTTATTTTATAGCTATAAATTAATAAATGCCCAGCATACATGCTGACTGCAGCAGCAAGTGTGGGCGGCGCAGGGGAGTCAGGCTCCAGCCCTACCACAGGGACGGCTCCATTTCTCTCACTGGGTCTCCTGTGCAAAAAATGAGAGGTGAGGTGAGACATCCCTGGGCTCTCTGAAGCTGTCCATTGTTAACACTGAAAACCTCGACTGCAAGCATCACTTTATCCTACACCAAAAAAAACCCCAACAACCTGGCAATGTCCAGCCTCGGATCACTTAGCCTGCATGGAGCTCAACTTTCCCATTAAGAGAAGACACACCGTTCCCAACTCCAGCTGTGAACAGGGGAACACGGAGGGAGCTGCCGGGGGGATTGAAAGCGGGCCCAGCAATTGCTGGGGCTGGCCAACGAGTACGAGCCATAAAAGCGGCTTAGCATGTAGCAATAGCTGATTTTGATGGTCTGGACGAAATCTGTACCTGTTTCCCCCATAGATATAGGCCTGCTGCTGCTGTTAAGTCACTTCAGTCGTGTCCGACTCTGTGCGACCTCATAGACGGCAGCCCACTAGACTCCTCTGTCCCTGGGATTCTCCAGGCAAGAATACTGGAGTGGGTTGCCATTTCCTCCTAGAGGATGCCAATTGGATATCAGAACCCAAGGCAGGGGGCGCCCAAGACTAAGGCGGCCAGAAAAATCACAGAACATCCAATCAAATTTCAATTTCAGATAAATTAGGAATTGTTAAAAACTAAATATGTTCTGTACAATATTTGGGACATATCTATACTACTGACTCGATGTACGTAGTCTGAGTGAACTCCGGGAGTTGGTGTTGGACAGGCTTTGATTCATGGGGTCACAAAGAGTCGGACACGACTGAGCGACTGAACCGATACCAAAAAGTATTTGTTTATCTAGTTAAAATTCAAGTTTAACTAGACGCCCTGCATTTTTATTTGCCAAATCCAACAACTCCACTTGGAACACCGCCTCTCCTAAAGTAAATACGACTGAGCTCCAGAAAGTCGTAAATACAAAGCCGACCCGCCTTGACACCTCCCCGCCACCAAGCGGGGCTCTAGCCCTTTCCCCGCCTTCCCCTGCCTGCCCGGCGCCGGAAGTGACGTCACCCGCAGGCCGAGGCCCCAGGCTTTCCTCAGGGAAATGGCTGTCGCGTAATGCCCGAGAAAATAAGAGCCCGCTGCCCCTGAGCCAATGGCCGTGTGACTCTGCAGGTCCTCACGGTACCAACTTACCGCCTAACCATTCGGCGACCCGAGGTCTAGCCCCAGGACCGGAAGTGCTCTATGGGGGCGGAGCAGGATCCGGAAGTGTGGGGGCGGGTTGAGGAGCCGTTGTCGAGGGGCGGGGCGAGCGGGAACCAGAGCCGGAGCTGGTCTTGGCTCCGCCCTGCCCTCCAAGAGGCTTGGATGCAGTCACCTTTAGGCCTCAGTGTCTTCATCTCTACAGTGGGATAATAATCGCCACCTCGCCGATTGCTGTAATCCGCCCACTCCTTTATTCTGTACGATTCAATCAGTCGCACATACGTTACAACTTCCTGTTAGGTGCTGGGCATTGGGCAAAGCAAATGGACTGAGAATCACTACTTACCCACAGCGGACTCCTCCTGGAGCCAGATGAAATCATCCCCGCCACCAATGTACTTCCACAAGGCATTCGTGTTCCCCGCCTTCTTCCTCGGGCTACCAAATCACAGCTCTGATTCAGCAAGAGAGTTCCAGAATCAGCAAGAGAGTGATTCTGGAACACACAAAGTGCATGTGAACACGAATGACCCTAGGCCTCCCGCCCTGTCCCAGCTCTCACCCTGGACCCAGCTTGATAGTGGTGTCTTGCTACATTCAAAAAACAAGTCCTGACCAGACTCAAGGACACAGACGAATACATTGTTTTTACCGATGTTTTCTTGAGATCACAAATTATACAATAGATTTCTTAAAAGCCTTAAAACATATTTCTTCCCACCCGCTCTTTTCTACCACATCTCTCTTTCCCTCTCCAAACCATGCTCTGCTCTTTTCAAGAAGTCTTCCTCCCCCACTTCCTAGCTATCTCCCTGGGGTTTTCTTTCCTTTATAATAGAGGACCTTTTGTGCGTGCGTGCTAAGTCACTTCAGTCGTGTCTGACTCTCTGCAACCCTATGGACTGCACCTTCTAGGCTTCTCTGTCCATGGGATTCTCCAGGCAAGAATACTGGAGTGGGCTGTCATGCCCTCTTCCAGGGGGTCATCCCAACCCAGGAATCCAACCTGCTTCTCTTGTGTCGCCTGTATTGGCAGGCAGGTTCTCCCAAATCTTCACCAGCTCATCATCACAACAAAGGCAACTTCAAGATTTGCTCTTTTTAGGTGTAAGGAAATTGTACTTAAAATTTAAGTTTTTCCTTGCTTGCAGTAAGCTGTCTTCATCCAGCCATGTGTTTATTCAGTTTCCGAGTGCCTTCTATGTGGGCCAAATGCTCTAGCTGCTGGGATGAATAAGATATCGTACTTTAGTTTGGAAACTTTCTCTGCTTTTATAATTACATTCCCTCATTTTGGGGGAGGTGGGGAAATGTAAATTTGAGCATCTCTTGTTATTCAGTGCCAGAGACCCATAAACAGACATCACTTGCTGTGGTTTTCTGTCAGACTGTCAGCAGGAGACTAATTATATCCATTTTTTAAATCCCTATCCCACCCCACTACTCACAAGATGCATTTAACTGTGAGATTCAGGTGTCCACTGGACTGTGAGCTCCTGGAAAGTGGTGAAAGTTGCACACTCGTCTCCGACTGTTTGCGACCCCATGGACTACACAATCCATGGAATTCTCCAGGCCAGAATACTGGAGTGGGTAACCTTTCCCTTCTCCAGGGGATCTTCCCCGCCAAGGGATTGAACCGAGGTCTCCCATATTGCAGGTGGATTCTTTACTGAATGAGCCACTAGGGAAGCCCAAGAATACTGGAGTGAGTAGCCTATCCCTTCTCCAGCCGATCTTCCCAACCCAGGAATCAAACCTTGATCTCTTGCATTGCAGGCACATTCTTTACCAACTGAGCTATGAGGGAAGCCCAGGAAAGTGGTAACTTGATCTAATTAATATTTGCATTTCCACTGCCATACATAAGACCAGACACATATACAAGCTGACACTTTTATTTCTTCTTCTTTTTTCAATGAATAGACAATGGGAATTCCCTGGTGGTCCAAGGGGTTAGGACTGGGCACTTTTACTCCCGGGGCCAGGTTTGTCCCTGGTAGGGACACTAAGCTCCTGGAAGCCACGCGGCATAACCGACAAAAGAAAGGAACAGGAAAACAGTGAAACGCTCAGCTACAAAGTACTGCAGACCCTAGGTGGAAAAGATTTCACAAAAGGGAAAGGGATGATGGTGAGTGGAGGTAAAAGACTTCGTGAGGCAGTGGGATTTGGGTCTAAGAAAACAATCAGCCTCATCAGAATGCTTAAACATACCTTGTTAGTCGGCATGAATATGTCCACAGTCTTAAATACACTTGGCAATAAGTATCAGTGTCAAAATGTGCCAAGCAATTGTAATCCAAGGAAATGATTGGTGATGTGGACAAAGATGGTGTAAGGAAGGAAAAAGCTTTTTCCTCTAACCTCTTAGGTTCATTGACGGAGGCCCTAAAGATTAAACCGACAAATGATAGATTAACAACAGAAAAAGGTTTATTTCATATGGATGGGAGGGACCTGTGTCTTTACTGTACTTTTGAGGGTTTTTCGGTAATCCGGACTCTCGAATATATAGTAAAGAATTGTCCCTCACTATTTAAAACCTCTACATCGTTCTGTTTTCCCCAAACTCGAAGAGCCCCATTATTTAGTACCCTTTCATTTATATTCCCCCTTTGATTACCTTCTATTCCTAACGATTTCATTACATACAAACATTTCTAAGTAGAGTCACAACCGAGGGGTAGAGGTTCATACCCCCGCAACGGAAAGAGTACTTTGACTCGGGGAGGTTTCATGTAAGGGAATGGCTCAAATACCAATTGGAGAGATAGGTTTTGGAATAAGGAAAAGAACTGGGTAAACTGGTGTTAGGAAAACACTTTACTTCGTGGAGGACGGTATAGCCACCCGTTCTTCACAGTGTCGGTAGTCGCTAAAGACCGGAGGTTTACACTTATTCCGGAGGGTTTTTCCTTGTGTTACGGAAGTCAGGTGGTCCACTGAGCTGGGTGGTGTCGCTAACGACTCCAGTCACTTGTTCTTCAATTCAGACATTTGATAGTTCTTTGTCCTAAACCCCCGAAAGGATCACCGAGTAGTGAAGTACCGTTTATCTACCCCTTTGTCACCTTTGTCACCGACTGACAAAAAGACCCGAGGTTTTAGTGACGTCTACCACTAAAGTCGGTACTATAATTTTCTGCGAATGAGGAACCTTCCATTCAATACTGGTTGGATCTATCGTATAATTTTTCGTCTCTGTAATGAAACGGTTGTTTCCAGGCAGATCAGTTCCGATACCAAAAAGGTCACCAGTTCATACGTACACTCTCAACCTGATATTTCTTTCGACTCACGGTTTCTTAAGAACGAAAACTTGACACCACGACCTCTTCTGAGAACTCTCAGGGAACCTGACCTTCTTCTAGGTTGATCAGGTAGGATTTCCTCTAGTCAAGACTCACAAGTAACCTTCCTGACTACGACTTCGACTTTGAGGTTATGAAACCGGTGGACTACGTTTCTCGACTGAGTAAACTTTTCTGGGACTACGACCCTTTCTAACTCCACAGGAGGAGAAGGGGACGACAGAGGATGAGATGGTTGGATGGCATCACCGACTCAATGGACATGGGTTTGGGTGGACTCCGGGAGTTGGTGATGGACAGGGAGGCCTGGCATGCTGCGGTTCATGGGGTCGCCAAGAGTTGGACACGACTGAGCAACTGAACTGAACTGAACTGAACTGGTGGCTCAGTGCTAAAGAATCTGCCCGACAATGCTTGAGTTCAGTTTCTGATCCAGGAAGATCCCACGTACTGTGGAACAACTAAGCCCATGCGCCACAACTACTGGGCTGTGCTCTGTAGCCCGGGAGCCACAACTACTGAGCCTTCACGCTGCAACTTCTGGGGCCAGA
Organism: Cephalophus harveyi; assembly: GCA_006410635.1. Lineage (NCBI taxonomy): Eukaryota > Metazoa > Chordata > Mammalia > Artiodactyla > Bovidae > Cephalophus > Cephalophus harveyi. Next base: position 127,510 of record SJYT01020011.1, on the reverse strand, counting down.
GCGCCCTGGAGCCCGTGCTCCACAACAAGAGGAACCACCACAGCGAGAGGCCTGTGCACGCCGCAGCTGGAGAGTGGCCCCCTGCTCCCTTCAACCAGAGAGGAGCCCGTGCAGTAACCAAGACCCAACACTGCCCGAAGTAAATAAATAAAATTTAAAATATATATATTACAATAAAAGAAACAGGATTTGGCCCCAGATAGCTGAGGCTCACATGCAAGGAAGGAATTCAATAAGCCCAGAGGCTTGCATCTTCCCATACATAGAAGAACACTAAATATCTTTGCTTGATACCTGGTTTTCCTTACTACTTAACAATCATCTTTGATGTTCAGACCGCCTGCCCCTTTTGTTGCAAACTTATATATAACCTGACTCCCTCTCCTGCCTCCAAGCAGTTTTCTCAGGGGTATTGAGATGTTGTCTGCCGGGCTCAAAGTCCTTAACATTCCCTCCAAATAAAATAACTCTCTACTTTCAGGTTGTGACTAATTTTGTAGTCAACATTTTGCTACTTGAACTCTAATTAGCCAGAGTCAGATGACTAAAATTGCTGTTGCTGATAATGTAATTGATGCACTAAAATTGCTGTTGGAGATATCATCATTCGTGTACAAACTCGGGTTGTTGCTCCAGGGTAAGATGAACTAACAGTCCCCAAAACATGAACCATCTGACCAGAAAGTGGTAAACCAGAGAAATCATGGTTCCCAAAAATATGATTAAGAAATGTCATAGAAACGTGTCAAGATGATGACTAATCTCGGCTTCTTTGTTCCCTTTAAAAACACTGCCGGGACTTCCCTGGTGGTCTGCACACCTGATACAGGAGTCCCTTTTCGATCCCTATCAGGGAACTATAAATAGATCCCAGAAACCAAAACTAACTAAGACCCAGCGCAGCCAAATAAGTAAAATAAATATTTAAAAAAATAAATATATGGGGGTTTCTGTGGTGTCTCAGTGGTAAAGAATCTGCCTGCCAATGCAGGAGACATAGGTTCAGCCCTAGTCTAGGAATATCCCACGTGCTGTGGAGCAGCTAAGCCCATTCACCCCAGCTATTGAGCCTGTGTCCTAGAGCCTGGGAAACGCCATCACTGAAGCCTGTGTGCCCCAGAGCCAGTGCTCCAAACAAGAGAAGTCACACAACGCAACTGGAGAGTAGACCTCTCTCCGCAGCTAGGGAACAGCCCAGGCAGCAATGAAGACCCAGCACAGCCCGAAAAACAAAGACAGAAAATAAAATTATTTTTTAAATAAATAAAAACACCCTTAACTCAAAAACCAAGTTGCACTGGCTCTGAGACTTCTCTCCCACTCTCTTGCTTATACCCTGCGATAATAATACCTTACTTTGTTGCACACACCCTCTGCCAGAGTTTGGCTTTCTGTGCCATGGGCACAGGGGCCCTTGCTCCATAACACTCACAGAAAATTTATGTCCCCCTTTTAGGTAGAAAGGAAGAGGGCAGAGGGCCCTTCCTGAATCTGCTGTTTCTCATATTCCTTCAGTTCAAAATAATTCTGCCAAAGTATCATACCTGGGGGGAGGGCATATTCTGATCCCCTTCAATGGACATGAGGAGATATTCAGCCCAAAGATATTATAAGCATAAAGCAATCTAAACATCTATTGATAGAATTTATGCAAATAAATTACAGTACTTCTAAACAGACCTTAAAAAATAATAAAAATTTTAATATTATTAAGGCTACATACATGGTACTTTTTGTAGCATGACTGTTTTATGACTAAAAAGACTGTTGAAAGGGCCATTTAAGTAGAATTTAAGCCCTTCTCTGTCACTGCTACCATTATTCAAGCAAGCTGAAGGAAAGAAGGCTATGGATTGGGATATATTACTCATAATAAACTCAGGGAAAAGTTTAACTGAATAGACTCTTTCAGGGTAAGCTTTAATTTAAAGACTCCCTTTTAGAACGGAGGAGGAGGTCATTCATGGGTGACGTTGGGTCGTCAGTGACCAGGGAAAGGTGGTGTGAATGAAAAATACTACCTGTCATATTAGTAAACAAAGAATCAAGGAATGTTGCAGCCATCAAGCTGTCACATTACAGCTGCCCTGACATGAGCCCTGAGGGAACTCAGAATGGAAACCTAACACCGGCCATCAAATCATCAGACACAGTAGCCCCCTTACCACCGCCATTGGGCACCCTGAGGAACAACAAACGCTGTTGTTCAGCCACTAAGTTGTCTCCAGCTCTTTGAGACCACGTGAACTGCAGCATGCCAGCCTCCCCTGTCCTTTACTGTCTCCCAGAATTTGCTCAAACTCATGTCCATTGAGTCGGTAATGCCATTCACCCATCTTATCCTCTTCTTCTGGCCTCGTTCTAGGTAGTCTTTTCCAGTGTGTCAACTCTTTCGATCAGGTGGCCAAAGTATTGGAGCTTTAGCTTCAGCATCAATCCTTCCAATAAATATTCAGGGTTGATTTCCTTTAGGATTGACTGGTTTGATCTCCTCGCTGTCCAAGGGACTCTCAAGAGTCTTCTCCAGCACTACAGTTTTAAAGCATTGATTCTTTAGTTTCTTTACTGTCCAGCTTTCTCATCTGTACATGACTACTGGAAAAACCATAGCTTTGACTCTACAGAGCTTTGTCAGCAAAGTGATCTCTCTGCTTTTTAATATGCTGTCTAGGTTTGTCATAGCTTTTCTTTCAAGGAGCAAGCATCTTTTAATTTTATGGTTGCAATCACCATCCACAGTGATTTTGGAGCTCAAGAGAAGAAAATCTGTCACTGCTACCACTTTTTCCCCATCTATTTGTCTTATAGTGATGGGACCCAATGCCCATGATCTTAGTTTTTTGATTGTTGAGTTTTAAGCTTTTTCACTCTCCTCTCTCACCCTCATCAAGAGGCTCTTTAGTTCCTCTTCATTCTCTGCCATTAGAGTGGTATCTTCTGCATATCTGAGGTTGTTCATGTTTTTTCTGGCAATCTTGATTCCAGCTTGTGCTTCATCGAGCCCAGCATTTTGCATGCTGTACTCTGCATATAAGTTAAATATGCAGAGTGACAATATACAGCCTCGAAGTACCCCCTTCCCAACTTTGAATCAGTCCATTTTCTTTCAGTTCAGTTTAGTCACTCAGTCATGTCTGACTCTTTGCGACCCCATGGACTGCAGCATGCCAAGCCTCCCTGTCCATCACCAACTCCTGGAGTTCACCCAAACTCATGTCCATTGAGTCAGTGATGCCATCCAACCATCTCATCCTCTGTCATCCCCTTCTCCTCCTGCCTGCAGTCTTTCCCAGCATCGGGGTCTTTTCTAATGAGTCAGATTTTCTCATCAGGTGGCCAAAGGATTGGAGTTTCAGCTTCAACATCAGTCCTTCCATGAACACACAGGACTGATTTCCTTTAGGATGGACAGGTTGGATCTCCTTGCAGTCCAAGGGACTCTCAGCAGTCTTCTCCAACACCACAGTTCAAAAGCATCAGTTCTTTGGTGCTCAGCTTTCTTTATAGTCCGACTCTCACATCCACACATGACTACTGGAAAAAACATAACCTTGACTAGATGGACCTTTGTTGGCAAAGTACATCTCTGCTTTTTAATATGCTGTCTAGGTTGGTTATAGCTTTTCTTCCAAAGAGCAAGTGTCTTTTTGTTTCATGGCTGCAGTCAACATCTGCAGTAATTTTGGAGCTCAAAAAAATAAAATCTCCCGCAGTTTCCACTGTTCCCCCATCTATTTGCCATGAAGTAAAGAGTCCCTTGGACTGCAAGGAGATCCAACCAGTCCATTCTGAAAGAGATCAGCCCTGGGATTTCTTTGGAATGAATGATGCTAAAGCTGAAATTCCCGTACTGTGGCCACCTCATGCGAAGAGTTGACTCATTGGAAAAGACTTTGATGCAGGGAGGGGTTGGAGGGGCAGGAGAAGGGGACGACAGAGGATGAGATGGGTGGATGGCATCACTAACTCGATGGACATGAGTCTGAGTGAACTCCAGGAGTTGGTGATGGACAGGGAGGCCTGGCGTGCTGTGATTCATGGGGTGGCAAAAAGTCGGACACGACTGAGCGACTGAACTAAACTGAACTGAATGGGACCAGATGCCATGATCTTCGTTTTCTGAATGCCAACTTTTTCACTCTCCTCTTTTATTTTCATCAAGAGGCTTTTTAGTTCCTCTTCATTTTCTGCCATAAGAGTGGTGTCATCTGCATATCGGAGGTTATTGATATCTCTCCCAGCAATCTTGATTCTAGCTTGTGCTTCATCCAGCCCAGCGTTTCTCATGATATACTCCTGTCTCTTATACACATCTGGAGGATGTAAAACAAGATTAGCGATACATGCAGACCCTGTCCCGGTCTCCATATTCCACAAAGGCTCCCAAGCGTACGTGCTGGCCTCGAGGATCTTTTTTGTACAGTTCTTCTGTGTATTCCTGTCACCTCTTCTTAATATCTTCTGCTTCTGTTAGGTCCATAACATTCCTGTGATTTATTGTGCTCATCTTTGCATGAAATGTTCCCTTGGTATCTCTAATTTTCCTGAAGAGATCTCTAGTCTTTCCTATTCTATTGTTTTCCTCTGTTTCTTTGCACTGATTATTGAGGAAAGCTTTCTTATCTCTCCTTGCTATTCTTTGAAACTCTACATTCAAATGGGTATATCTTTCCTTTTCTCCTTTGCTTTTCGAGTCTCTTCTTTTCACAGCGATTTGTAAGGCCTCCACACATAGTCATTTTGGTTTTTTGCATTTGTTTTTCTTGGGGATGGTCTTGATCTTTGTCTCCTTTACAATGTCATGAACCTCCATCCATAGTTCATCAGGCACTCTGTCTATCAGATCTAGTCCCTTAAATCTATTTCTCACTTCCATTGTATAATCATAAGGGATTTGATTTAGGTCATACCTGAATGGTCTAGTAGTATTCCCTACTTTCTTCAATTTAGGTCTGAATTTTGCCATAAGAAGTTCATGATCTAAGCCATAATCAGCTCCCAGTTTTGTTTTTGCTGACTGTATAGAGCTTCTCCATCTTTGGCTGCAAAGAATATAATCAGTCTGATTTCGGTGCTGACCAACCGGTGATGACCATGTATAGAGTCTGCAGAGTCTTCTCTTGTGCTGTTGGAAGATGGTGTTTGCTATGACCAGTGTGTTCTTTTGGCAAAACTCTACTAGCTTTTGTCCTGCTTCATTCTGTACTCCAAGGCCGAATTTGCCTGTTACTCCAGGTGTTTCTTGATTTCCTACTTTTGCATTTCAGTCCCCTATAATGAAAAGGATGTCTTTTTGGGGTGCTAGTTCTAAAAGGTCTTGTAGGTCTTCATAGAACCTTTCAACTTCAGGTTCTTCAGCATTACTGGTCGGGGCATAGACTTGGATTACTGTGATATTGAATGGTAGTATTCCCTACTTTCTTCAATTTAGGTCTGAATTTTGCCATAAGAAGTTCATGATCTAAGCCATAATCAGCTCCCAGTTTTGTTTTTGCTGACTGTATAGAGCTTCTCCATCTTTGGCTGCAAAGAATATAATCAGTCTGATTTCGGTGCTGACCAACCGGTGATGACCATGTATAGAGTCTGCAGAGTCTTCTCTTGTGCTGTTGGAAGATGGTGTTTGCTATGACCAGTGTGTTCTTTTGGCAAAACTCTACTAGCTTTTGTCCTGCTTCATTCTGTACTCCAAGGCCGAATTTGCCTGTTACTCCAGGTGTTTCTTGATTTCCTACTTTTGCATTTCAGTCCCCTATAATGAAAAGGATGTCTTTTTGGGGTGCTAGTTCTAAAAGGTCTTGTAGGTCTTCATAGAACCTTTCAACTTCAGGTTCTTCAGCATTACTGGTCGGGGCATAGACTTGGATTACTGTGATATTGAATGGTTTGCCTTGGAAACGAACAAAGATCATTCTGTCATGTTTGAGACTGCATCCAAGTACTGCATTTCAGACTCTTTGGTTGACTATGATGACTACCCCATTTCTTCTAAGGTATTCTTGCCCACAGTAGTAGATATAATGGTCATCTGAGTTAAATTCACCCATTGCAGTCCCTTTTAGTTCCCTGATTCCTAAAATGTTGACGTTCACTCTTGCCATCTCCTGTTTGATCTCCATTTTCTTTAGTTAACAGTTATCTTCTGGAGACTTCCCTGGCAGCCCAGTGGTTAAAGCTCTGTGCTTCCAAAGTGGGGAGATGTGGGCTTGAATTGAGAAGTGGAATATTTCCTGCCATATCAGTAAACAAGGATGTCATCATCATCAGTGATTGGAGCCCTCCACTGTGAGCCAATGAACTCTGAGGGAACACAGGAATGGGAAAAAAAAAAAAAAAACTGCCATCTAGTAACCGTCAGACTACAGCTGCTTCTTAAGGTTAGCCCCAAGGAAACTCAGGATGTGAAAACACAGGAACTGGCCCCAGATAGCTGAGATATATATATCAAAGGAATGATTTCAGTGAGCCTGAACTCTGGTATCTTCCCATACATAGAAAAGCGCTAAATTCTTTTACTTGGGTTATCTCATTTTCTTTAATTAACAATAATCTTTTGATGTTCAGACTACCTACTTTTGGTGTAAAACTTCTGCTCCTCCCCTCACCTCCACAGAGCAGTTTTCTCAGGGTATTTGAATGCTGTCTCCCGGGCCTGAGGTCCTAAAAATTCCTCTCAACTTTTAAGTTGTAAATATTTTTTAAGTTGACAGATTCCTGGTTAGGGAACTAAGAATCCACATGCCATGCAATGTGGCCAAAAAATAAAAATAAAAAACAAAACAGTAATCTTTTAATGTTCCAACTACCTGGTTTTTGATGCAAAAACTCATATATCCTGGCTCCTCCATTGCCTCTTTGGAGCAGATTGCTTCAGCAGAATCATCTGAAATGCTGTGTCCCAGGCTTAATGCCTCAGTTTTGTCCACTGAATAAAACATAATACTCAACTTCAGCATTCAGATTGTGAAATTTTTTTTTCAGTCAATAGTGGCAGTAATGACACCCATCCCCACTAACAGTGCTGAATCTCAAGAATTCATCATGGATAAAGAACTTGGTCCCTATAAGCCTTAAATCTCCCCTTATACCATACACTGGTTCAAGGGGGTGACCAGAAGTAGTGAAGGGTGCATTTTGGGGAGAAAGGTGCTCAATCTTGGGCTTTCTGACCTGGAATTTTGCTGTAAATAAATCCTGCTCATGGAAGAAGCTGATCACAGAGGGCATGCTGCTATTTGAAGTTTCAGTTGCCTGAGGAGGTTTGAGGTGTTAGTCTGAGACCTTAACGCAGCAGAGCCAGGAGCCCTGTCTTTAAAGCACTGATGTCTCTGTTGACATTTGTCCTGTTGCCCTCCAACCTCACACCATGATGGTGGTTAATAGTGTGAACTAAGAAAGCCACCTACCATGTCATTAAACAAAGAATGTTGCAGCCATCAAGCCAACACATTAGAGCCACCACCCCATTCCACCACCACCCCCGCCTCCGCCCTGCCCCTCCATGGTACACCCGGAAAAGACTCAGGATGAGCAAACCCAGGATACTGGCTCCAGATAGCTGAGATGTATATCAAAGGAATGCTTTCCATGAGCCCAGACTTTACATCTCCCCATTCACAGAAAAGCACTAAATTCCTTGAGATATACGATTTTCTTTAATGAACAGCAATATTTTGATGATCCCACTACCTGGTCTTCGTTGCAAGTCAGTCAGGTAGTCAGTTCAGTTGCTCTGTCGTGTCTGACTCTTTGTGACCCCGTGGGCTGCAGCACACCCAGTTTCCCTGTCCATCACCCACTCCCAGAGCTTGCTCAAACTCATGTCCATTGAGTCAGTGATGCCATCCAATCATCTCATCCTCTGTTGTCCCCTTCACCTCTTGCCTGCAATCTTTCCCAGCATCAGGGTCTTTTCTAAATAGTTCTTTGCATCAGGTAGCCAAAGTACTGGAGCTTCAGCTTCAACATCAGTCCTTCCAATGAATATTCAGGACTGATTTCCTTTAACATTGATGGATGTGATCTCCTTGCAGTCCAAAGGACTCTTGAGAGTCTTTCCAACACCACAGTTCAAAAGCATCAATTCTTCGACACTCAGCTTTCTTTATGGTCCAACTCTCTCATCCATACATGACTACTGGAAAAACCATAGTGTAAGTCAAGTGCAAAGAAAAAGAGAGCGAGCCGGGCAGTTAGGCAAGAAGAAGGAAATTTATTAGAGGGAAAAGAGAAGGTGACTGGCCCTTAAGGAGGACCAGCGTTCTCCCTTTCTGATGGAGTCCTTCTTATACCCCACCAATGAAAAATTCTCTGAAGAGATGGTCACGTAGCCAGAGGTCTGGAATCTGGTGGTCTTGCAGCTTTGAGAAGATAGGCACCAGTGAGATAACAGGATGCCATTTGGGCAATTTGGTCAGTTTCATAGATCACTGTGATTTTCTTCTTTGTTTGTGAAGTCTACATAATGAGCCATCTTATCAATGAGACTCCATATGGGCCCTATCACATAGCTTTGACTAGACAGACCTTTGTCAGTAAAGTAACATGTCTGCTTTTTAATATGCTGTCTAGGTCTGGCATAGCTTTTCTCCCAAGAAGCAAGCATCTTTTAATTTCATGGCTGCAGTCACCATCTGCAATGATTTTGGAGCCCAAGAAAATAAAGGCTGTCACTGTTTCCATTGCAAACAGTCCTATAAATCCTGGCTCCTCCCTTACCTCTTTGGAATAGTTCCTCAGAGCATTTTTGTTTTTGGTCGAGCCCCATGCATGTGGGATCTTAGTTCCCCAACCAGAGATTGAACCTGTGCTGCTTGCAGTGGAAGTGTGGAGTCTCAACAACCGGACCAACCAGGAAAATACCGTTCAGAGCTCTCTGAGAGCCTGTCTCCCAGGCTAAGTTCTCTGTATGTTCACTGAATAAAACATAACTCTCAACTTTTAGGTGGTGCATTTTTTTTCATTTGACAAGTATATAACAGCTTTGGAGAGACCAAGAACATTTTGCTGCGTGTGTTCACAAACTCAACAGAGTCTTTTGCCCTAATCGATAAATACCACCAAGCAGCTTCCACAAGCACAAGCTCTTTGCATCAGTTTCGGATTTCTGTGGCTAGGCAAGTTTTTATTCCATCAATTCTAGTGGTTTCTGACTGGCGTCCGCCTCCTTTATTACATTTAAAATATGTATTTATTTGGCTGTCCTGGGTCTTAGTTGCAGCATGCAGGATCTTTAGGTGAGGCATGAAAACTCTTAGTTCCAGCATCTGGTATCTAGTTCCCTGACCAGGGATCGAATGCATACCCCTTGCATTGGGAACACAGAGTCTTAGCCACTGGACCACCAAGAAGTCTCAGTTTATTGCATTTTAATTATGACTGGACAGAGACAAATAACAGTAAGAATTCAGGAGCAGCAGGAGATATACTATTGATTTAGAAGCAAAAAAAAAAAAAAAAAAGTGAATATGGGAGCTTCCCTAGTGGTCCAGTGGTTAAGACTCTGTGCTTCCAATGCAGGGGGCATGGGTTGATCCCTGGTCAGGGAACTAAGATCCCACATGCCAAGTGGCCAGAAAAAAAAAAAGTGAATGTGAATGTGTTCAGACTTTTCTTCAATAAGGTGAACTCAGTTTCGTTATTTTAACCTAAAAAGTATTGGAAATTATTACAGTGCATTCATAAGACAGAGAACTGCCACCTTGAAATCCACTGTGTAAATTAAAAAGTGATTTTTTTTTTTAATGCAAAATCATCAGAGGGTGTCAGTCATCAATTCCAAACTGGAGGGGCACTCCTGGTCTCTGTGGCCTCCCTCTGCTTGTGTTTGACACCCTGGACCTTGGGGCTCAGTCCCCTCTTCCTTACCATTCACCCCTGATGCGAGTTTTCATGGAGGAGTAGAAGAGTTCCTTTGGGGGGCTGCCAGAGTCTGCTCTGCAGTGAGCTTTTGGGGGTCCCCTCTACCACCTCCCCTCTCTCCCTACCCGCCTTTGTCTCAGCACAACTGGACACTTTTCCAGGTCAGGCCCAAGGTGGGATGTTCTGGGAGACCCAAAACTCAAGAGAGGAAAGGTGTTCTGAAGGGTTGGTTGCTCAGTGGGAGGCAGAGGGTCCAGCAGACTGGAGCAA
>SJYT01020011.1:14154-117140 GCA_006410635.1 Cephalophus harveyi | reverse complement strand
GTGGAGTGGAGCTGTCCTAAGAAAAGGCTTTAAAACACCCTGGAGCTATTTATTTTGGGAGGATGTGTGGGAGAGAATACAAACAAGCACCAGGAAGCTGCTCAGCTGCAGAGGGCTGCTCTACAGAGGTTGGATTGGCAGAAAGGGACTTTAAACCTTTGGAAAGAGTAAAGCGTCTGCCTACAATGTGGAAGACCAGGGTTCGATCCCTGGGTTGGGAAGATCCCCCGGAGAAGGAAATGGCAACCCACTCCAGTGTTCTTGCCTGGAAAATTCCATTGACTGAGGAGCCTGGTAAGAGTCGGACATGACTGATCAACTTCACTTCAACTTCACTAATAGTTTTAGAGGCAGTGGCTCCAGAGGTTCTTCCTGGCTGTGGGTAGTCTAGGCTTGTCCCATCCCTTCCTTCCAGAACAAGCAGGCATTGTTCACCAACAATGGACTTTGTTAAATGGGAAGATTATCTCCCCTTTGCGGTAGAAACAGAGCTGGAGCTTTCCAGTTCAGAAGCAGTGTATGAATTCAGACTCCACCACTTACTGGCTGTATAACCTCAAGAAAGTTACTTAACCTCTCAGAACCTCAGAGTCTTCATTATCAAAATGGGGTTAAAGAGCATTAAACAAATAACGTATTTAAGGTGCACACAGAGGGAGTTCGCTGGTGGTCCTGTAGTTAGGACACTGTGCTATCACTGCCTAGGACCCTGGTTCCTGGGCGGGGAACTGAGATCGTCAAAAAACTTTTTAAAAAATAAAAATAATAATAATTTTTAAAAAGTGAATGTAAAAAGGCTTACAGTTATGGCTGGGCCAGCTTTACAGGTGTGGGGGCTTCCCAGGTGGCGCTAGTGGCAAAGAACCTGCCTGCCAACGTAGGAGACCGAAACATAAGTCGATCCTCGGGTTGGGAACTTCCAGATGTTCAAGCTGGTTTTAGAAAAGGCAGAGGAACCAGAGATCAAATTGCCAACATGTGCTGGATCATCCAAAAAGCAAGAGAGTTTCAGAAAAACATCTATTTCTGCTTTATTGACTATGCCAAAGCATTTGACTGTGTGGATCACAATAAACTGTGGAAAATTCTGAAAGAGATGGGAATGCCAGACCACCTGACCTGCCTCTTGAGAAATCTGTATGCAGGTCAGGAAGCAACAGTGAGAACTGGACATGGAACAACAGACTGGTTCCAAATAGGAAAAGGAGTACGTCAAGGCTGTATATTATCACCCTGCTTATTTAACTTATATGTAGAGTATATCCTGAGAAACGCTGGGCTGGAAGAAGCACAAGCTGGAATCAAGATTGCTGGGAGAAATATCAATAACCTCAGATATGCAGATGACACCACCCTTATGGCAGAAAGTGAAGAGGAGCTAAAAAGCCTCTTGATGAAAGTGAAAGAGGAGAGTGAAAAAGTTGGCTTAAAGCTCAACATTCAGAAAACGAAGATCATGGCATCCGGTCCCATCACTTCATGGGAAATAGAGGGGGAAACAGTGGAAACAATGTCAGACTTCATTTTCTTGGGTTCCAAAATCACTGCAGATGGTGACTGCAGCCATGAAATTAAAAGACGCTTACTCCTTGGAAGAAAAGTTATGACCAACCTAGATAGTATATTAAAAAGCAGAGACATTACTTTGCCAACAAAGATCCGTCTAGTCAAGGCTATGGTTTTTCCTGTGGTCATGTATGGATGTGAGAGTTGGACTGTGAAGAAGGCTGAGAGCCGAAGAATTGATGCTTTTGAACTGTGGTGTTGGAGAAAACTCTTGAGAGTCCCTTGGACTGCAAGTCCATTCTAAAGGAGATCAGTCCTGGGTGTTCTTTGGAGGGAATGATGTTAAAGTTCGAACTCCAGTACTTTGGCCACCTCATGTGAAGAGTTGACTCATTGGAAAAGACTATGATGTTGGGAGGGATTGGGGTCAGGAGGAGAACGGGACGACAGAGGATGAGATGGCTGGATGGCATCACCAACTCAATGGACATGAGTTTGGGTGAACTCTGGGAGTTGGTGATGGACAGGGAGGCCTGGCGTGCTGCAATTCATGTGGTCGCAAAGAGTCGGACACGACTGAGCGACTGAACTGAACTGAACTAACTGCTTAAGAGAATTTAGATAGAAAGCCTATATCAGAAAGAGAGCTATCCCCAGAGATACTTTTATATATCAGAAAGACTTATTTGTATGCCATAATAAACATGCATGTAACAAACGTTTGCTCTTGTCATATTCTTGCAAACTGTCTTCTGCCCCTTTGAAGTCCCCAACCACTACCCTCTTCTTAGCTCAGGATTGTATGTGCTGTGGTGTGCTGTGCTTAGTCACTCAGTTGAGTCCAACTCTTTGCAACCCCATGGACTGCAATCCGCCAGGCTCCTCTGTCCAGGGCGATTCTCCAGGCAAGAATACTGGAGTTGGTTGCCATGCCCTCCTCCATGGGATCTTTCCAACCCAGGGATCAAACCCAGATCTCCCCCATTGCAGGCAGATTCTTTACTGTCTGAGCCACCAGGGAAGCCCAAGAATGCTGGAGTGGGTAGCCTATCCCTTCTCCAAGGGATCTTACTGACCCAGGAATCGAAACTGGGGTCTCCTGCATTGCAGGGAGAGTCTGTACCAGCTGAGCTACCAGGAAAGCCCCAGGATGGTATATAAGCGTCAATTGCCTGACTGCCTTTGAGTTTATATTTGTGGGACTGTTGTACATATTTATGTGATTAAATTTTTTTCTCCTATTAATCTGTTTTATGTCAATGTAAATATTAGACCAGCTGATGTACCTAGAAGGGAAGAAGGGAAAATTTTTCCTCGAAAACAAACTTATTTAAGCTCCAGGGAGGCCTCAATGGGCATTCTAACTCAGAAATTTATCACAAAGAACTGGAATTCACAAGGAGTTCTCAGTTTTGGGAAGATGATATATTGTTTAGGTCACTTTAAACTGCAGCATGAAATGTAGAAATTTAACAAATGGGCCAATCTCAATCTTATTATGGTAATCATTTCACATATTTATATAAATGTGTCAAATCATCCTGTTTTACACCTTAAACTTGACACAATGTTATATGGGTGGCGCAGGGGTAAAGAATCCACCTGCCAATGCAGGAGACCCGGGTTCCACCTCTGGTTCAGGAAGATCTCCTGGAGAAGGAAAGGGCAACTCACTCCAGTATTCTTGCCTGGGAAAAGCCATGGGCAGAGGAGCCTGGTGGGCTACAATCCATGGGGTCGAAGAGTCGGAAATGGCTAAACAACAACAACAAAAACCCTTTCTAGCAAAAAGTAGCTTAAACAATAAAGAAAAATTGTGATTTCACGTAAGACGTGATCTCAAGGTAGAATGGTTGGAGGATTCGCTGTGTAGATCACAAGGACCCCGTGCTAATTTCGTAGGGTGGCCATATCAAAGTCACACACACAAGGTGGCTTACAACAATAGAATTTTATTGTCTCATAGTTTTGGAGGCCTAAAAAAGAAAAATAGCATCTAAAGGAAGATTATGGGGAGGTAACAAGTCTGCACACAGCACAAATTGGCAGAGAATCTGACCCCCTGCCTTAATGATGAACTGAGATTATTTCCCCTATTCTTCTTTCAAAAACTTTCATGGCCTAGCAGAATCTTCAGAGTTGGTTCTGAAACACATGTCTGCCTTCTCCATCAGGTTGCCAGTCTCCTGAATAAAGGAAACTTTCCCTTTCCAACGAAGTCTAGTCTCTTGAGTATTGGCTTTTTTTGTTTGTTTGTTTCCGGTTGTACTGGGTCTGCGTTGCTGTGCACAGAGGCTACTCCTCATGACAGTGGGCAGGCTTTTCTCTATGGTGGCTTTTCTTTTTGCGGAGCATGGGCTCTAGGCGTGTGGGCTTCAGTAGCTGCGGCTCAATAGTTGCAGTTCTAGGGCCTACCGTGCATAGTCTTCAGTGGCTGTGTGCACAGGCTTTGTTGCTCTGCTGCATGTGGGATCTTCCCAGACAAGTGTTCGAACCCATGTCCTCTGTATTGGCAGGCGGATTCTTATCCACTGTGCCAACAGGGAACTCCGAGCACTGGCCTTTGAGCAGTGAGCAGCCAAACCTGAGTTCGGAAACAGCTTCACACATATACAGTTATCTATAGGCAAGTCTGGGTTCTGCCCCTTGCTATTGGAATACCTCTCTTCGCCTCCATTTTGCCTCTCATAGAGTTGTTATGAAGCTCAAGTGAAATCATATGTATAAATAAATGTGTATGTATGTAAGATAATTGTTCTTACAGCTAGACATCCTTTACTTTCTCCACACATAATGTTGCCAGCTAGCAATTGGTTCTCAAGTGTTGGGATGAGAACAATTTTTAAGATATACTGTTTGATTCCAACTAAATGACATTCTGGAGAAGGCAAAACTATGGAGACAGTAAAAGATGAGTGGTTGCCAGGATTTGAGAGTGGGGGAATAAAGAGGTAGAGAGGACAGAGGTTCTTAGGAATAAGAAACTACTCTGTTAGCATAATAATGGATACATGTCATTATACATATGTCCAAACCCATAGAATGTATAACACAACTGTGAGCCATAAGGCAAACTATGGACTTATGGCGATTACAATGTGTCAACGTAGGTTCAGCCATTATACCAAATGTACCATCCTGGTGAGAAATATTGATAATAGATAGGCTGTGCATATGTGGGGTCAATGAGTATACAGGAATATCTGTACCTTCCTTTTCATTTTGCTGTGAACCTACAACTAACTTTCTTAAAAAAAAAGTCTTTTTTTAAAGACAGAGAAAATGGACAAAAATAAATGGGCCAATTAAATATCTTGAGGGATGTCCCTGGTCTAGTGCTTAAGAGTACACCTGCAAAAAAAAAAAAAAAAGAGTCTGCCTGCAGTACAGGTTCAATTCTTCGGCGCTCACCTTTCTTCACAGTCCAACTCTCACATCCATACATGACTACTGGAGAAACCATAGCCTTGACTAGACGGACCTTTGTTGGCAAAGTAATGTCTCTGCTTTTCAACATGCTATCTAGGTTGGTCATAACTTTTTTTCCAAGGAGTAAGCATCTTTTAATTTCATGGCTGCAGTCACCATCTGCAGTGATTTTGGAGCCCCCAAAAATAAAGTCTGACACTGTTTCCACTGTTTCCCCCTCTATTTCCCATGAAGTGATGGGACCAGATGCCATTTAATTAATGATATATATTGAGTCATTAATATATAATGACTGGCTGGGCTCTGGATAACATGGGAAGCAAAATTACTTTACACATCCCTAATGGAATAGTAGACAGCTGACGGGGGAGCCTGGTGGGCTGCCGTCTATGGGGTCGCACAGAGTTGGACACAACTGAAGTGACTTAGCAGCAGCAGCAGCAGCATTCAAAATGATTGTGTAGTTCTGCATCTACTGATCTGAAAGATATCCGTAATAATCTATGAGAAGGATAGGTTTTTAATAATATTATATTACGAGCCCGTTAAAATATATTTTAATGGGGAAAAAAGTCTGAAAAGTTCTGCGTCAGATCAAACGTAATAGTATAGCTATTCCCAGACACTATAGTTTGTTTTTTGTTTTTTTAATTATTTCTTTGAATTTTTTAGTTTCTGCAATGGATGTACATTTGCTTGCATGGATACTAAGTATATAAATAAATTAAATAATGGTTAAAAGAAAAGGAAGAGTGAAAAATTAAGTCTGAGTGCTTTAAAGCAGTCTGATTCACTTCTGATTGCAGTTTCCTCCTCTGTCCACCCCTCACTGGAGCCAGCCTTTCTCTAAAGTCCAGCCTGTAAGGATTTGGAAGCTTAGAGAGCCTCACTGTAACAGGGCAGGGAGCCAGGCTAGGAATGTGAGACAGTGAGAATGTGAAACAGGCTGAGCCGTTTCAGGGCACTTTTAAAATATGAAAAAAAAAAAAAGACTTTTTCCACTCCAAAAATAATTCAGGAAGTCAAGTCTTGGGAGGAAGCTTCAATCTTCAACAGTGAATCTGGGAAAGGTATGGGAAGTACACAGCTTGAAAGATGTGCTGCCAAGATTTCTTTTGCCATACAACATTCAGCAGGCTATGGCTGTTTCTGTGGTTGTTTTTGTAGATTAGACGGCCCGAAAAATATATCTCCCTGGGTATATTCACTTCCCAACAGTTGTAGGACATGGCACCCAGATCTGTCTTTGTCACCACCTAAGCATTCAAAGCAGACTCTACAGTAGTCTCCTAGCCTGTGAAATGAAAAAGCAGGCATTGCAGGGAAGTGTGTGCTCTGGGAGCACAGAGGGCTTTTCTTCCACTGCTTTGCAGTTTGGACAGTTGCCATCCATTTGGGTTCCTCTCAAACAGCCTTTTTTCCAGACCCCAGAACAAATTGTAGCCAGAAACCGTTCTTTGTCAGAAGGCAATTGCAGCCCAGACTTCGCTAGGATCCTGCCCTCTTCTCTCAAGGAATAAGTTCTCTTTATGTGTCGGGATCCTGGTTCTCTTGTTTACTTGGGGATTGGACACAGCCCCTGGTTCTTTCCAAAAAACCCCCACTGTCCCAGGGTTTCTGTTTTGTCTTCAACATTGTCCAAATTATATCTGCTCTCTTGCTAGTATCAGTGATTGAAATGTTTTGTCTTCCCTCTTCCCTTTTCTTCCTCTTTAGACACCTCAGTTTAGTGAAACAAAATAAATAGACCTCTGTCACCACTGTTGTGCGTGTGTGCTAAGTTGCTTCAGTTTCTCTTTGTGGCCCTGTGGACCGTAGCCCAGCAGGCTCCTCTGTCCATGGGGATTCTCTAGGCAAGGATGCTGGAGTGGGTTGCCATTTCCTCCTCCAGGGCTGTAGACCCAAGCAATTAACCTTTTGAGGGGCTGAACGCAAGTTAAGGGGCTGTTTGAAAGCTCAAAGGAAACTAAAGCAAAGGTGTGTACCTATTTTGTAATCAGATATCGTTTTCCTTTGTCAGAAGTCAACTTTCCTTCCTTTAAAGGCAAAGAATCTCTTATAGCAGTGGTCCCAAGTACCAGTACCAGTCCATGGTCTGGAGGTTGGGGATACCTGCCTTACACAAACCATCGCAACAATTCCATGGATTACAAAGAGGGTAATGCAACTATTCTATTAATATATCTTGAGTGTGGTCATTGTACAAACTGTACAATACTGTATATGGATTCCAAAATTCAAAGAACTATGAAAAAGGCTAATTGTTATTGTACATAAATTATACCTCAATTGAGAATACCAACAAAAACTGGTTTAAGTAACATGAAAATTCTGTAAGATACAGTGTTAAAGCAGGAGAGGAAATGGCTGCTTCCACAGCTTAGGTGGATATATGAGTAAGGAGGCTATGAGGAGAGTTTAAAACTGTGTTTTGCTGGAGAAGGAGATAATTTTCCCTTTAAAATATTTATTTGTTATTAATGCTATGGATTTGGGGAGCAATAAATAAATATGTTTTAAAACTTAAAGATGGGTGTTTATAAAATGTATGGAACTGAACACTTAAAATTAGTTCGTTTTATTCACTTTATATTAAATATCAACTACAAAAGTTTTTTAAATAATTTATTTATTTTCTGGCCGTGCTGGGTCTTTGTTGCTGCACAGGCTTTTCTTGAGTTGCAGCAGGCTTGGGTTTCCTTGGTGGCTCAGACGGTAAAGAATCCCTGCAATGTGGGAGACCTTGCTTCAATCCCTGGGTTGGAAAGATCCTCTGGAGGAGGGCATGGCAACCCACTACAGTATTCTTTCCTGGAGAATCCCCATGGACAGAGGAGCCTGGAGGGCTACAGTCGATGGTGTCGAAAGGAGTCGGACACGACTGAGGGACTAAGCACAGCACTCTTCAGGTGCAGCACAGGAGTTTCTCATCACAGTGGCTTCTCTTGTTTCAGAGCACAGGCTCTAGGGTGCTCAGGCCTGAGTTCAGTTCAGTTCAGTAGCTCAGTCGTGTCCAACTCTTTGCGACCCCATGAATTGCAGCACGCCAGGCCTCCCTGTCCATCACCAACTCCCAGAGTTCACTCAAACTCTTGTCCATGGAGTCGGTGATGCCATCCAGCCATCTCATCCTCTGTCGTCCCCTTCTCCTCCTGACCCCAATCCCTCCCAGCATCAGAGTCTTTTCCAATGAGTCAACTCTTCGCATGAGGTGGCCAAAGTACTGGAGTTTGAGTTTTAGCATCATTCCTTCCAAAGAACCCCCAGGACTGATCTTTAGAATGGACTGGTTGGATCTCCTTGCAGTCCAAGGGACTCTCAAGAGTCTTCTCCAACACCACAGTCCAAAAGCATCAATTCTTTGGCGCTCAGCTTTCTTCACAGTCCAACTTTCATATCCATACATGACCACTGGAAAAACCATAGCCTTGACTAGACGGATCTTTGTTGGCAAAGTAATGTCTCTGCTTTTTAATATGCTATCTAGGTTGGTCATAACTTTCCTTCCGAGGATTTAGCCTCAACAGCTATGGTTCCCAGGCTCTAGAGCACAGGCCGCTCTGTGGCATGTGACATCCTCCCAAACTAGGGATTGAACCTGTGTCTCCTGCGCTAGTAGACAGATTCTTTACCTACTGAGCCACCAGGGAAGCCCTACAACGCTTTCAAAGAAGGCTTAAAGAAAAGTTGTGGGTGGTCGTCACAAGAAGGTACAACCAAATGAAAAAAAAAATCATCCATTTAAAATTTATGCAATCTAACGTATGCTGCTGCTAAGTCACTTCAGTCGTGTCCGACTCTGTGCGACCCCATAGACGGCAGCCCAGCAGGCTCCCCCGTCCCTGGGATTCTCCAGGCAGAACACTGGAGTGGGTTGCCATTTCCTTCTCCAATGCATGAAAGTGAAAAGTGAAAGGGAAGTCGCTCAGTCGTGTCCGACCCTTGGCATGGACTGCAGCCCACCAGGCTCCTCCATCCATGGGAGTTTCCAGGCAAGAGTACTGGAGTGGGGTGTCACTGCCTTCTCCATCTAACGTATAGTACACCTTAAAAAATACAGAAGTTGAAATCTGGCTGTGTCTGTTGAGGACCAACGGTCAAAAGCCGCCAGCGAAGACTCACACCCAGAACAGGCCTCCTGGGGAGTAGCCCACCTCCACGGTACCTGCTGTCCCTGGGCCTGCGGCCGGGGCTCCTGCAGGGGGCGCCTGAGTCTCTTAGCGGTGGCGAGCTCGCACGTAGGCCTGAGGCTCCGGGTCACGCGGGGCCTTGGAATCCAAGGGGGAAGGACGTGGGAGTCCCCTCCCCTCCCGCCCCCGTAGCAGGTCGGGGAATTGCCTCTTGGGGCCACCCAGCCACGCCACTCCCTGCCGGCCGCGCTGACGTCACCGCCCCGCCTCCTCGCCTCTCGCCGCCGTTACCGCCCCGCCCCTTTTCCCGGCTGGCTCCGCGGTGAGGTTCCTCGCCCTCGGCTTCTGCCTGTCGTCCCAAGATGGCGGACACAATGAGCCGGCGTCGCGCCGGTTGGCCCTGAGGCGACCGTGAGGAGGAACGGTCGGCAAGGCCCCACAATCCGGGCAGAAGAGTGTTGCTTAAGCAGGAGGAGAAAGAGGAGGAGGCGTCCCGACTGTCGGCCGCTCTCCCGCCCGCCGCCGGCGCGGCGCCCGCCCCGCCCCGGTCGGCCCCTCGGCAGCCCGCCCGTTCCCCGGGCCCCGCCCTGGCCCTGCGCCGCCGCCGCCGCCTCAGGCAGCCGCCGCCATGAAGCTGACCGACAGCGTGCTGCGAAGCTTCCGCGTCGCCAAGGTGTTCCGCGAAAACTCTGACAAGATCAACTGCTTCGACTTCAGCCCCAACGGCGAGACGGTCATCTCCAGCAGCGACGACGACTCCATCGTGCTCTACGACTGCCAGGAGGGCAAGTGAGTGCGGCGGTGGCCTTGGGCCCGGGTCTGAGTCCCTCCCGCCCTCCGCGTCGTGCCCTGCGCTCGCCCCGCGGCCCGCTCTCTGCCCGGGCCTGCCCTGCGGCCTGTTCGGCACACGCTCCTGCCAGGGCCGCGTCCCCTCCGAAGCCGTCTGGGAGGCCGTTTTTTTCCTTAATAGCGCTGGCGATAACAATAATCTTGTCTTCCTTCGGTCTCCTTTCAGACCGATTTTGCATCTCTGGCCAAACCCCACCTTGACCTTGACCTTTAAACGCCGGGTCCGCCCACCGCGGCCCCAGCTGGTAGCTTTTCCGCTAGTCGGGCTTCGTCCTGGGTGCCCGTCGGCTGTGGCCCCCTTGGAGAACCGCGGAGGCTGCTCGGCTGCCTCATTCAGCAGAGGCAGCCCCCTCTGCCCTCTGCTCGGTGACCTCGATTCAGTCCTGGCCCATCGCCGGTTCCCTGCCCCTCGGCTTCCCGCCGTGTTTTTGCCGGAAGGCCGCGTGGGTTGCAGTTGTTACCTGTCAGGATTTATTTGTTGTGCCTTTTTGGGCCCCTTGTCTTTTCCTTTCTGTTACAAATCATTCTCTTACTCCCTTAGTCCCGGTTCCTACGTTTATAGTTAACTTTCTAACAGCATCTGAAACTTTTTGCCAGACACGGACGAACCTGGCCGTCCCATCCCGACCTGAATGTGAACCTCCTAATAGAACAAAGAAAATACCGTGTAACAATTTCGTGTTTCTTTTTATACTTGTTTTTTAAATTACACCTTACAGTCGATTAGGACTTAACCACAGTTCTAAGTCTGATCATGACATTTCTAGGTTGTCCCAAGTCCTCTGGAGAGCCAGCACATCTGTATCTCTGCAGAATCGTAAAAGCACAGCATTTTGCCAATTCCCCCCTTTTTTCCCTTTTTCCTCAACTCTGCCCCAGACTTGCTTTCTTCATGTCCTTGCAAAATTGTGAGCTCCTTTTTGAATCCTTGGGTTTTTCTTTACCTTCTCCAGCCGTTCCTTTTGTGTATTTTGTTTAAACTGATGTCTTCTATAAACTTTCTTTCAGAACTTGTCTCTTCATTTCTGAATTTGGTTATTTGAGGTAATGGTCTGAACTCTATTGTTCTCCCCAATTTTTTCCTATTTGGGCTGTGAAAAAGTATTATGTAACTGGCTTTGGATCTGCCTGCAGTATGTGTAAGAGTGGCCCATAGTGGTGGTCCTGGGGGAAGAGAATTGTTAGCTGGACCAATGCTGAGTGGTGATATGAGTCAACGTTATTCATTTCTGTCCAAGTCTGGCTATTTGCATTAACGTGGATTAGGGTCATGTATAAAGCTAGGGTGGAGATAGAGGTTGTGGGGTCCTGGAGCTAGAAGAAATTTTTAAGCTGACTAGCTTGAAATGCTTAGTGCTTGTGCACAGGTTAGAACCTCTTCCTGGAACTTGAGGATGGAGGTGTGTATCTTCATTCAAAGAAAATGAAAATCGTGAAAGCATTTCTTCAAAGTTTGTCTCAAAATATGGCATAATTTCCACCCCTTAGTAGAAATGACATTAATGGAAGTCCTTCTTGTTATAAGTAAAATATTAATTTTATAACATAATTCAGTTCATTCATCCATGTAGCATTTTTACATAATTACAAACTTGTAGAAAAGTTACACCATTGTTTACAAGAACTCCCAGGATCCAATAATTAGTTACGTTTTGCTCTGTTTTCTTTGTCATCTCTATGTAAATGTTGATATATGTATATGTATGTATATATATGTGTGTATATGTATATACAGGTGTGTGTGTGTGTGTGTGTGTGTGTATATATATATGCATTTTTTCCCTGAACCATTAGATAGTAATATAGAGGTATCAAGCCCCTTTATCCTAAACACTTCAACATGGATATCCTAAGCACAAGGACGTTTTCTTATGTAACCAGAGTACAGTTATCCAAATTAGAGATGTAATATTGACACAGTAGTATACAGCACAGTCTTTAAAATATTCTCATATAAATTGTGACCTTGTTTCACGGTGATCTGTGATAAGAGAGTGATCTGATAGACTGGGTTCTAGTTTGGCTTTGTGACTAGGTATGTGACATTGGTCAGATCTCTTCTCTAGCCTCAAGGAGTCCATGATCCTAAGTGATAACGTGAAGAAAAAAATTTGCCACTAGTGTAGGTCAAACCAACATTGGAAGAAACGTAAGATTTCCTTGGAAAGCACAGTATCTGTGTTAGATGGTACTAATGTTGGGAGTTTGAAAATAGCTAAAACAAAATTCTTTCTGCTTAATATTTTCTCTGTTTACTGTTCATTGACACTTTCTTTATAATGGAGTTCATCCACTGAGTGATTTTGGGGAGAGGGAGGTGCACCACAAGACATGTAGGATCTTAGTTCCCCTACCAGGGTTCAAACCCTCGAACCCTGCATTGGAAATGCACAGTCTTACCCACTGCTGCCAGGGAAGTCCCAAATGATTTTTGTTTGTTTGTTTAGTATGAAAGCATACAAAGGATATTACTTTTGGTAGATGTTGTGAATTATTCAGAGAGAAGGATTTAATATTGTTTATTCTTACCTGATCACCAGAATCATAGTTTGTGCAAAGAAGCTTACCACAATATTTGTGGGGAAATGTGCATAGTCCTCTGAAATGGATGCATTAGAATCTAGCTTTCAAACTAGAAAATGATACAAGGTAAAAGATTATGTTAAGCACAAAACTTTAGGTTAGTATTATTGCTATACTTGAGACAAATAGACCATATGTAATTGAAACTGAATATTTCCCTTAGACCATACCCTTTAACATTGGTTCTTCAGGTTCTATCTTCATTATTGTAGGCCCAATACTGAGGTAAGTAAGCTTCTCTTTCCATCGGTAGACTCAAAGTCAACTGTTTTGAGAGTAAGCACATGTTCGTATGCACGCTCACTCCCTCACTCTCTCTCTCATTCACTGGTTAACACAGTGACTACATGGCAGAACCCAGGATGGTGGACTCGACAAGGTGGCATTCAAACTGCTCTTTTTATTTACTCATTTTTTGGGAAACGGTGAGAATAGGAAAATTCAATGCATTTGGAGTGAGAAATCTTGTTTGTAAATAGGTTTAATGTAGGGAAACCCTTGACGTCAGAAAAATTGAAAGTGCAAATTGACTTCTTAAAGCTCCCTGAGTCATCTGATTGTTTAGCATCTAGGTTTCAAGAGGTTTTTACATTGAGAGGGTGAACTTCTTTCCCATAAATTCTCGGTGAACAGTAGTATAGGATTTATGAAATCCTCCTGTACATAAATATAGAATATTATGTAGTTTTTGATAAAATATTTTGATGAGATCAGTTTCAGCTTGATCTTTAAGATTCTGTAGAAGAAGATAACGTTTAAGGAACTTCAACAAATAGACTGATAACCTCAAGCTTAGAAATAAGTGATTTTACATTTAAGTAGAGACTAATAACTAGTTTTGATACAGACAATTAGGTTTGTCTTATAAAAGGCTCAATATGTGCTTTGGAACTATAAGATAGAGAGGATGGAAATATTAGGTTATATTTAGGAAAGGCAGTTTTGCACCTGGTTTCAGTTTTGATAAATCATTTCTTGAAGAAAGAGCGTCTTTACAAGTGAATGGCTTAAGTTCTGGCCTCACTGGTGTGACATATTCCCATTTTTCTCTTTCTTATAAGTTATGGATTGTTTTCTGTGTCTTCTCAAATAGATGTACTTCTTCTCAAAGCTTACTTGTGAACACTGTAGTAAAGGCCGATTTGAGCCCTTAGATGTACTTCTACTTCCTAACTTTGGCATTTGGTTCTGGCTGTTGCCCTTGATTGATTCTGTTTATTTCCTCCCTTTTTGAAAGAAATGCTGTTTCTTTTCAGTGTTAGGACTTACCAAGAATTTTCACCCTTCCCACATCATTCAAGTGCTTCTCTTTACATGAAGATACTAGATTTTGGTGTTGGAAGATTTTGATGGTTTTCTTTCTCTGTCCATTTCCTCGGCAGACCAAAGAGAACCCTGTACAGTAAGAAATATGGCGTGGATCTCATCAGATACACTCATGCAGCAAATACAGTCGTTTACAGCTCTAACAAAATAGACGGTAAGCAGACTTCTTCTTAGCAAGTTAATGGTCATGATTACCTTGTTAGGTAAAGTTTATGGAACCTTTGTGACCACTTATGTTTGATTATAGTTATTGAAAATTTTCCTGTGATATTTGCTAACATCATTATGACTGAAGAGATGCTGGAAGCAAGCCATTAGAACTTTTGAAGGACTTGAAACTGAGTAAGAAAGTTTTCTAGTTTAGGGTGGGGAGTGGAAATAGGAAGCTACGAATTGTATTTACCGTTTGTGCTTCTTGAAACTTGAAAGAATACTTTTAGAAGAAATAAAAGGAAAGAACACTTGACACACAACAAATGTTAAACAGGGCTGCCTTCCTGTTCGAAATAATATAGATTTGAGAAAAGTTTTCACAGTTACTTTCAGGTATGGTAGTTTAGTAGACCTTAGAAGGGTTTTTGTATTGTCCAAACTATTGATGGTCTGTGTCACAAAGGACAATATACTGACCTTAGTTTTCTTTGATTCCAGGGACATTTTTGATCTGAATTTTATCCCCTTTTCCATTTATTTACTTATTTAAATTTTTTGGCCATACCATGTGTGTGACATGTGGGATCTTCGTTCCTCCATCAGGAATCAAACCTGTGTACCCTGAATTGGCAGCACAGAGTCTTAACCACTGCCACTCCAGTCTTAACCACTGGACTCCCTTTCTTCTTTAAATAAAGCTAATGCCTTTGAAGAATAATAGTTATTTTTCAAATTTAAACTTGTGAATCCTTTCTCTAATAAAGGATCTTTCTTTTTGCTGCTTTTCCTCTGTGATAGGTCATTCTCAGTTGACAGGTCATCTTGGAATTGAGCTATAACACTTTCATGTTAGGACTGGGCTTTTTTTTTTTTTTTTTTACTCTTACTGACTTATTGATTGTTTCATTTTTAGCAGTAAGATTTTTCTAATGTTATTCAACAAAGGTTGCTTAGACTGCTATTTTGGTTATGCATATCTCAGAGCAGATGGGTAGAAGTTTTTTTGGTTGTCGTTTTTTTTTAATGAGAATTCTGTACTTGGTTTTTAGAAAGTATATTGTTTGTACTTTTCATGCCTTTATTTCAGAAGTGGTTTTCTAAGTAAACAGTGCAATTGATACTTTTGGATAAGAATATAAAACAGGATTTTGAGGAAATATATCTCTGTGATCATCCGAATGAATGGTGTTTCTCCTGTTGGGGTGTTTTTCTGGGTGATTAAATGAGAATTCTCCAAATATGGTGCAAGATGAGGCAAATGTGTAGCACTTGCAGCTTTGCTGCCAGGCCTCTGCTGTGAGGACGTTGCCTTTCCTGTTTCGAGCACATCCTGAGGAGTTGCTCCAACGCTTCGTATCCTTTTGCCTGATTCCAGGCTGAGGTAGTAGTTTGTACAGTTTGAGGGTCTATGATACCACCCGGTACAGGAGATAACTGTACAGGCCACTGCCTTGCCGGGAACAGTGCGCCGGCTACCGAGTGGGGCGGAGACGATGGCGACGCCCTGCCCACCTCTGGGAAACCAGGTAATGGGGAAGGGGTGTCTTCTGCTCAGGGCCGGTGAGGAGTTCCTCGCAGTGGGACAGTCAGGAATACTTTACAGTTGCCAGTTGAGAATTTTGAAGATGTTTTCAAGGAAACTATGTTTAGCTTTGTGCCTTTTTCCCTCTCCCAGGTGAATTCCCTGTTATTAGTACCCCTGTAAACGAGTGGACAGAATTTGTGCTTTCAACCTTTTTCTTCCTGTATACTGTTTACCTCCGTAATGTTCTTTCTTTGCTTTCCTTTTCTGTATTTTGGCCCTATTGCCTATTACAGTTTTCAACAATTGTTTCTTATTTCTAGTCTGTCAGAAGCATGGTACTTTCCAGTTCTATTATTTATGGAACTTTATTCCCTTCCCAGCACCATCCTATTTTGTTTTACTTTTTCAGAAAGAATGATTTGGTTTTTAAAGAGTACTTTTCTTATTTTCTGCAAGCACAGATCTCTGATGACTCCTTTCTTTGATCCTGTAAAAATCTCACTGCTGTGAACTGGTCTTGGTATAGTTCATGACTGATGCTTAAATATCTTGCAGTCTTTTTAATCTAAATTTTCTCATTTCTTCTTTTGGCCACTTTCTAACTCACTTCTCTGTATAAGGGACCATTATAGTTGGTTAATTAGAAAAGGAGTAGAACTTTAATTCTCTTTCCATTTTATTTAATTTTAATGTAAATTGTGTATTCAGTTTACATTCAGATGAGGTGTAGGTTGGGTTAACATGCTGTTGGAGAATGCTGGAGAAAAATATGCCAGAGTCCAGCCTGAATCACAGCTCAGTATGGCTGTTGAATTCTTTGAGCCTGTTTCGTCAGTAGCCATATGTTTTTCTTTAAGGTTTGCATTCTGTGGGTACTGAAACTGTTGTGAGGTTTTTGGGGTGGGGTGGGGCATATTTGCAGGATACTTTCCATTGTAACTATGCAGAAGCCAAAGATTGGTAACAACAATGATCTTTAAACATAGCTCTGTATGCTTTCAGCTTGAGAACTCTGCTTTTGAGTTACGTGAAATCTGTAGTGCTGTGGAAAGGAGTTACTCACTACTATGTATTCAGACTTTGCTGGAATTATGGAGAACAATGAATTCTTTTACCTTGTCTTTTCAAGATGAAAATGCAAAGTAAATTATTTAAAAATAATAGGATATTTGTCTTCTTTCAGATACTATTCGTTACCTGTCATTGCATGACAACAAATATATCAGGTACTTTCCTGGACATAGCAAAAGGTAAGACACAGTTGTTAAAAAAAGTAAATAGGTTATCCAGAGAATAAACGAGTGGAGAGATTTTATTAGTGAAATGAAGCTAGTTTCTCACTGCTGCTTGGCAAATCTTCTCTTGTTAACCGTTCCTAAACAGTCAGCTCTAGATTAATCAAGGTTGTTGAGGCAGGGGTAGGACTTCATGGATAAACTGAAACCTCAGTTAAAACATTAATAGGAAAAATGTGGACTAAAGATAAATTCAGTGGAAATCTATATAGTAAAAATTGCATTTGGCATTTAGAGATCTCAAATATCAGACATCCCTTAATGAAAGGACAGTTTACATGTCTGAGTCTTCCTGTAAGGTGGCCCCCATTTCAGCATGCCCCTCCTCTACATAAACATGTTCCATATGAAGATCTTCATGAGAATGCAAAATTAATAAATTGTCCTTTGTTACTTTTTGAAAGTTAAGAAACTTGTTTCCTTATTCAGTTTCATAATGCAGGTTGTTTCTCTCTGTCTCTTATTGCAATTCTCCTAGTATTTTTCCTCCGGTTTTTCAAGTTTGGGTTGAATGTTATACACAATTTCTCTTGGATGCTATTTTAATCATTGGGACTTTTCTTTGCAAATGTACAGTAATCCAACATGGAGTGGTTCAGAGCCCTGATAAGAGATGGGCTGAGAACACCCTGTTTACAGTGCACTTCTGATTGGGCTGGGCATTTTCTTTGTTGCTGAACATAAGAGGTGGCAATTGTTGGTTACTGTGTAGTTCAGACAAAGAATGGCTTGTGACTAGTAGATGTTTTTGTTTGTTTGTTAAATTAATGGTCACAAACATGTTGTCTGTAATTGAGAGTTGATGACAGTTGTTTGAAACTGTCCAATCTTACCCCTTGCCCAATTTCTTGACCTTCTGATTCTTCATAGATAACTTTGTTCCTGTTCTGTGAGAAAGTCAAGGCCATCCAAACTGAGTTCTTTTCAACTTCAGTCTTTTCCACCTAAATTCCTCTCTTCCTTAGAAACCTTTCCCTGAGAAAGAAGTAGTTTTTTTTCTTCCTTGAGAAAAACAACCCCTCTCTACTTTCTTCCATCTCCTTTACTGCCTACAGACTTCCTTACCTTGAATTTTTTGGTTGAGAATATCACCCACTTCTTTTCACTGTCAGACATACAAGAATAATCTGCATATTCCCATCTCTACCTCCTCACATTCATTCACTGTTTAATTCTCTCATCCAAGCCAAGCTGTTTACTCCCCTTTGCCTGCTGCCTCCAGGTAAAATACACTGCCTGGGGCTTGTTTTGGCACTCAGCCTCTCAATAAAGCTTTTTTTTTTTTTCCCTTTTGGCTTTCCATCTTGTTTCTGTTTTTGATATTCTTGGCCTCTCTTTGAAGTAAGCAAGTAAGTACCCTATATTTTTTCTCTACTTCTTGGTATTTTCTCAGCTACCTCCATCACTGATTTCTTTCAGCCTATGATTTTCAGACTGGACTTCACACCTACAAGTTTTATACACATCTCTGTAGGTCTCTGACAGATCTGATACTCCATCCTTCGTTAAATTCCTTGGGCCAGTTCCTCTGTCTGCCTTATGTTTTTTCCATCTGTCTCTTGTAGTTCTCCCAACTCAAAGCCTCTGTTGTCTGTTCACTGCTTTTTCCCTGCTTTCGCATTTAGTGAGCTGTTAAATCCTGTTGACGTAGTGTCAACATCATGTTTAACATCATGTGTCACTTTCCTCCATACTTACTCCTTTGCTTCTGTCCTTGCTCAGGTAAATTACTGTCATATCCTAATCTCCCCACCACTCACTATCCTGCTTCTGCTCTCTGTTTTTTTTTTTTTTTTTTTTTTTTTCTTTTCCAATGAGTCAACTCTTCGCATGAGGTGGCCAAAGTACTGGAGTTTCAGCTTTAGCATCATTCCTTCCAAAGAAATCCCAGGGTTGATCTCCTTCAGAATGGACTGGTTGGATCTCCTTGCAGTCCAAGGGACCCTCAAGAGTCTTCTCCAACACCACAGTTCAAAAGCATCAATTCTTCGGCGCTCAGCCTTCTTCACAGTCCAACTCTCACATCCATACATGACCACAGGAAAAACCATAGCCTTGACTAGACGGACCTTGAACTCTTGCGCTGCTTCCTGAACTGCCTCATGCCTTCTCCTATCTGGCATCTTCCAGAAAGACCACTCCCATTGAAACCCTATTCAACACAGGTGCAGCTGCTTCCGGAAAGCCTTCTCTGACCCTCTTTTGGAATTGTCTGGGCTAGACAGTTAAGCTTTCTTAGAGTGGAAATCTTGTTCCTCCTTGGATTCCCTGTGCCTCTTAGCAGAGCCATATGCCAAGGTAGACTTCCTCTGAGCTTCTGACCTGAATACTGGGACATACAATTACATATCCATATGCATTCTCCTCACTCTGTTTTATTACCGCCTCAGCATTCCCAGGAAATTTTGGCTTATAGTATCTTTAAAATTTTTAAGTTGATGATCTACTGCAAATGTTAATTTAGTTATTCTGGAAGATTTGTGGGGTTGCAGCAGGGAAAGTACATTTTCTCATTTTCTGTTCGTGGCACACATTTTAATTTCTTTCTCATGGAACCAAAACCTCCTGAACCCCTTTCAGTGTCATCTAAAATTTGAACTTCCTCTATTTCTACAGTTAAAAAATCCATTCACAAATGAGTTGTGTGACTTGATCACCTAATTTTTTAACTTGAGATTTTTTTTTTGTCAAAATGAAACAATACACCACCATCATTTCCTCTGTAATCTTCACCTATGACACCCACTCTTTTGTCTATGAAGTGCTTTTTAGCTAAGCCAGAATGTGGAGCTGCTCTTTCATAACACCCAGAAGGAAGCACCGTCTGAGTGTCCATTTTCATAAGGGCTTCCTCAAGAACCCCCCTGGTTAGGGCTCTGGCATGCTCCAAGAGGCAGGTGAAGCAGAGTCACATGCTGTCCTTCTCCATAGGCTGGGCCCAAATTCTGGGGACATGGTGGGTATCTTCAGTGCAGAGCGTGGCAGAGCAGGAACATGAGCAGAGGGGGAAAGGGAGCCCAGATGAGGCCTTGGAAGAAATATTTTTCAGTGAGTGATTCTTAACAGTATTATAGGTCCCATAAAAGGGGACCCATATCAGAAACATAGCATAGGCTTGTTAGCACAGGCCTGTGGCTCTCCGTAGGTATGGCACTCAAACTATCAGCCTCACCATCACCTAGGAACATAGATTGTCAGACCTATTGGACCCACAAACCTCTAGTTAAGGAATTTTTTTATTAATAAATTGAGATATAGTTCAATACCATAAATTCATCCTTTTAAAGTGTACAATTCAGTGGTTTTTAATATATTCACAGAGTTGGGCAACCATCACCACTGTATAATTCCAGAACATATTCATCACCCCAAATAGAAACCCTGTATCCATTAACACTCCCCATTTCCCCTCTTCCTAGCCCCTGGCAGTAACTAATCTACTTTCTGTCTAACCTCTTTTACTTTCATGTATGTTTAATATGAATAAGTGATTTCATTTCTTTTTATTGCCAAATAATATTCCTATGTGGTGATAACACATTTTGTTTATCCATTTATTAGGTGATGGACATTTGAGTTGTTTCCACTTTTTAGTAATCATGAATTATGCTATTATGAACACAGATGCATGGGGATTTTTCTTTTTGACATATGTTTTCCTGTTTCTTAGGTGTATACCTAGCAACGGAATGTTTACCTTTTTGAGAAAGTGTAGAACTTTTTCAAAGCAACTGTACCATTTTACTTTCTTACCAGCAGTGTATCAGGATTCCAATCTCTCCACATCCTCACCCACACTTGTTATCTCTCTTTGATTTTTGCTTTGCTAGTGGGTATGGAGTGGTATCTCATGATTTGATTTGCATTGGAATCGTATATTTATATGTTGTAGCTTTAAGTTGCTTTTTAAATTATACTAATTGCCTTTGATTATTCCAGATTGCTTGTGTATGCCTGTTTCTTAAAATAACATTCTTAGGAGAACATATATATAGGGAGGCAGGCCAAGTAGTTTAGAGTTCATATACAATTACTGCAGATATTTTGCTTCAACTACTATTTATCTTGATGCATTGCAGGGTGGTGGCCTTGTCCATGTCACCTGTGGATGACACTTTCATTTCTGGGTCTCTTGATAAGACCATTCGGCTCTGGGATCTCCGCTCTCCTAACTGCCAGGTAATGTTGCCTCACAGTTACACTTTAAGTGTTTTCTGTGTTAAGCACTATCATCAGTGCTCCCTCTGAAGGAAGAGGGAAAGCAGTGTTTCTGGGATCCCAGAGTCTTTAAATTTTGGAGAAAATCATTTCTTTTCCTGGTAGGTGACTAATAATTGAGTTAATACCTTAATCCACTGCATATTTATTATGATCCATGCCTTAGTGTTTTAAAGGCAGTTTTCCTGGAGGCTCTGAACTATAGATATATTAGGTTTCAGAGATTTGTTTTTATTTGAATTCAGTGTCTGTAAAATTGTACAGTTAAAGAGTTGATCTGAAATGAATTGCATGGACACCTATTTTTTTTACACTTCACTTTAGTTAGTTTTATGTTTGTTTTTGGTAGAATCCTGGGTTCATTAACTTTAAAAAAATTTTTCTTTTTTCTTAGGGTCTCATGCATCTACAGGGCAAGCCAGTTTGTTCTTTTGATCCAGAAGGATTAATTTTTGCCGCAGGTGTCAATTCTGAAATGGTCAAACTTTATGATCTTCGCTCTTTTGATAAGGTAAATCTTTGAATCTTTGAACTGTCTTGATACTGTGGAAGTCTTGAAGGGTGAGATGGACATTTAAGAGCCTTTTTCTACACTAGAGAAGGTATGTGGTAGATCTTAGAAAGCATCAGAGCAGTACTTAATCCTCTGCTTTCCCTAGTCCCAAAGGAATCTAAAGGGATAGAATGAGATTTGGCTCTGGCAGAAGGAATGATTGATGTGCCTTGGGCCTGAGGCTGCTGTCTTTATCTTTTGCAGGGGCCATTTGCAACATTTAAGATGCAGTATGATCGGACTTGTGAGTGGACAGGACTTAAGTTCAGCAATGATGGCAAGCTCATCCTTATCTCCACCAATGGCAGCTTCATCCGTCTGATCGATGCATTCAAGGGAGTAGTAATGCATACGTTTGGGGTGAGCTGACAACTTCTGAGCTCTTTTTTTTTTTTTTCTCCCAATGTTCTTACCTTTGTTCAATGGTCACCCCTTCTGAGAATTTTGTTAGCTAGTTGATGGAGACCAGCAGTTGTCTTTGGTTAAAGGCATGGACTGGCATTTTCTTCCTGCACGTGACATTATTTCTCTTGGATTCTGAGACATTTACTTCTCATCCAGTGGCTCAAGTTTTATGTTGAGATATATATTAATTCCTGACCAAAAACATTATCTAGCTCCCTTGAACATGCAGTTGGGAGTGAATTAATTGTAAAGGGTGGTAGCCGAGTCTGGAACCTTGGTAGCACGTGCATTGAGAAGGAGAGAGTATTTCACAGAAAAGATGTGTATGTGGAGTCAGTGTTTGTAGGCAGTTATTTTTTGTTAATGGCACTGTAACAAGTATTGTTTTGCTTTTATTTTTTAGGGTTATGCTAATAGTAAGGCTGTCACATTGGAGGCCTCGTTTACTCCAGACTCCCAGTTTATTATGATTGGTAAGCTTCCTTTATTCCCTTTGGGGGTTATTTCTCTGATACTGTGCATTATGTTCTTTTTGCTGGCTATAACTAAGATACCATTTATTATCCTTTTGATAGAAAATTTCAGATTTCTGTGTAGCACATTATGTCAAAGATATTGTGTCTTTAAACTGTCCTGGCTTTGCATGTCTTTACTGGGGATGGGCGTAAATGATGGTCTTCTCCTGGACCAGCATAGAGTTAAGTCCTACAAGCACTGTCTTGCTGATAGTACCGACTTCTGTTGTAGCCTTGCGTTGAGTCACCTTAGTGTAGATGTTTGTAGGGTGATCGTATTCAGTCCCCATTTTAAATGAGAAAACTGAAGTTAGAGGGGAAATGACTTGCCTGAGAAGAGAGTCTAGATCAGTTCCTAAAGTGTCTTTTCTTCACTGCCTTTGCTCCTTCTCCATTTCTGCTGATGGCTGGGTCCTGAAGATTGGCTGCTTTCAAGATGTCAGTCCATAGCTGGCACTTGTCTTTGTAGTATGCCTTGAGCTGTTGTTACATGCCTTGATCTTTCTCTTCAGGTTCGGAGGATGGCAAGATCCATGTCTGGAATGGAGAGAGTGGTATAAAAGTGGCTGTATTGGATGGCAAACACACAGGCCCCATTACCTGTTTGCAATTCAACCCCAAGTTCATGACCTTTGCCAGTGCTTGTTCTAACATGGTATGTGAACAACGGGAGATATCCTCTGCATGGGGGCCCTCTTCATTTGGGGTGGGGGTCCTTCTGCAAGCACAGTGAGTTGTTTTAAATAGGCACAGTTACAAGCACCCAAGTTCATGTTTCTCAGCTGGTGGCCTCCCGATTTCGCCTCTGTTATCTGATCTGTGATTGGGCTGGCTTTTCACTTTTACTTTTCTTTCCATGATCTGGGATCACCTCTGAGGTCCTGGGAGATCTTAGGTCAGCTTTGGCTCCTGGTTTTATGTCCAGACTACCTGAAGCTTTCCCTCATAGTTTTTTGGTTTCTTAAAACTCTTTGAGCCAGCCTTTTGTGGCTGCAGGCTTTCAGTTTTTCCATTCCTCTCAGATTATGCTGAGTTCATCAGAAATTCTTAATCACAGCTCACCACTTAGAATTTTCTCTAGGCCCCTGTCTTCTCCTGGACAACATGAGCAAAACAAAGTAGCAGTGAATCTCAGCCTCCTATTTCCTCTTGGCATCTCCTAAACCTGTCTAGGTATTGGAGTATGAGGCATTTCATTACTAGCCTACTCAGAATACATTGCTCCATCTCCTTTCCTTTTTAACTAAGAAAACTGTCCCCCAAAAAAAGTAGCAGACCCATCCAGTCCAACCTCTCTTGTTATTTACAGCTCCTGAATGAGAGGGCCTGCCTAAGGTCACTTGTAGGTTAACAGTGAAGCCAGACACCCACCTCCCAGAGAGCAGTCCTTTTTTTTTTTTTTTAAAACACTGGACCTCTGTGATGGAATTTAGTGTTGAGGGAAAAAGAACTAGCTTACTTTCACATAGATTGGGGACTGTTTCTCTGTTTATAGATTGCCAGTCAGCTGGTCAGGAGGGAGGGCCACCAGCCATAGCTGCTTCAACCTTAGGGTTGGGTACCTTGATGGTGGGGGAGTGGTAAGAAAACCCTTCAGCATTGAGGAGAGAAGCTTGGTTTCTTAGAGTTGACTCATGTTCTTCTTTTATCCAGGCCTTCTGGTTGCCCACCATTGATGACTGACCTGCACGGTGCTTGGCTGTTTTCTGTACAGCGAGGGTGGCAAGTAGGAAAAAACTCAGAGGGGACTAAGATAATAGTGGGATTGGATCATTTGACTGGGCTGGAGAGCATCCTTCCACATGGCCTTCCCAAGAATGTGCTGTACATCTGCTCAAAAGAAAAAAGTTACTTTGCCGAACTTCTTCAAAAAGACTCTTGGTGTGGCCGACTCAATCGGGACTCAGACTTTCCAGCTATCACTGCACCGAGCTCTTCCAGAGGAGTGACCAGACTTGTGATGAGGGTACAGTGGGCCCTCGAGACGCCTTCAGTTTTGAATGTATTTGCTGCTGAGGAGTCGGTGAAGTTGTTCATTCTGCACATCCCTTCTCCCACCCCCATAAATGCATGGGAAGCCACAGTTCTGATTTTGAGATGCTAGGGCAGTTTAGTGCCCCTTGCCCTCACCCTGCATGTCTTGTTACTGGGTCTCCCTGTGTTATTGTGGCATTATCCACAACCGTTGCATTACTTAGGTGCCAAACATTTACAGAAGTAAGTCTCCATGTATTTTAGGGTCAGAAAGGGACAGATACAGAAGGACCTTGCTTTCCAGGAAGTCTTGCAAGTTAGTCACGTGACGGTGGGTGACCTGACCATGCCTCAGGCTCTCGGTAGGCAAAGGGTCAAGAGCCTGAAAGGGAGGGAGGAGTGGGAACAGGTGAATGAATCCCTAGGGCTGGGAGGTCTAGCAGCAGCTTGGTGTGGTCCCCTGTCATCAACACAAACCCACGGTCCTTCTGGGTGCCTGCCAAGTCTGATTGTGTATGAAAGCAAGGTGGATGTCTGTTTTTGTGCATGAGCTCCATCACGCGTTCCTGTGGGCCAGTATTGTGGAGTGACTCCGAGCTGTTTACATTGATGCCTTCCCTGCCCACCACAAGTTGTGTACATAGTCTCCAGATGATCCTACCCTTCCGCAGCTCCCAGCATGGGGCTGGCCTAGGCCTGTGTTATATGTTATATTTAGCCTTTTTATATATGACTTGGGATTCTGTTGTTTGTATTTTAGCACAGTGTGTGTACACCTTCATTTAAATATATCGTGTGTGTGCATACATATATACTTATATATATGTATGCACATATATATATATTTTAAAAGTATCAAAGAGTTCAGCTGAAGGAGATCAAGTCCCACGCACCCGAAGAAAGACTGCATCCTTGCTAATAGTGTTTGCCACAAGTGTTAGTGAGTCTTCCCTATTAACCTTTTTTCCCTTCGGGAGACTAAATAAAAGCAAAGCTTTTAGTGTTTGCTGTCCCCATGGCAGCTAAGTGAGGGTCTCAGAATGACTGCCTTGTGTTCCTCAAGTCGCACTTTGGGGCCTTCTCTGCAGTATTAGCCCCTTTTTTGCCTAGTGATGCTCCGTCTGCGCCTGTATGTGTGTGACAGTCACTCTTGCATGCCTCTTGTGTCTGGCTTCTAGCATTTGGGGACAGGATGCTGGAACCAGAGCATTTTCAGCTTGTCTGAGGCTTCCTTGCCAATTACAGGTCACTCCTGTTCACCTGTATGTCTGCTTTCTTGCTGCTTTTCCTTGCCTTGTCTTGGGGAGGCTTCCTGATCGGGGCTGAGATGAGCTGCAGATAGCTCATTACCTTTCCCCTGCATGGCCTTCTTAGAGCAGGACAAGTGGCATATTATTTCACCAAGTTCCCAAACATATAAGCGAGTAACACATTCCCTGCAGACCGAGAAACAGGCCCAACAAGGTTATGTTTGACTTGCCCAAGAGTACCTACCCTCTGGTGGGGAAAGCAAGCCATTACTCTCGCCATTCAGCAGCAGGAAAAGGCTGTGCAGTTACTGTTTTGTTTTCTCTTGCTTTTTTTAGCAGTTACTTTTTGGTTTGTTCCTCAAATTTAAGGGCAAGGGGCATACATCTTTGCCAGACATAGACTGGAATCTACAGTTCTGCAGTGCCACATTCTTTATAAAGCTCTGCATTCTCAGAGTGGAAAGACTTTTAGAAACCAAGTGATCTGAACTATTAACTGCCCACCCCTGGCTTTCCAGGGTAGAAAATTCATGGTAGGAATAACTGTTCAGAGAGAGTACTTGGAACTGTAGGTTAACAAGGCCTGTATGAGTGACGTATCTGTACCCAGAGCAGCCACCATATATGACTTGTCTATCCGCAGGAAGATGATTTGTATTGAGTTCCTGTGAGTCTGAAGCAGAGGCAGCAGGTCCTTTGAAAATAGGCACTGCACTGCTTCTGTTTATGGGGACCTGTGGCTGCAGAGCCAGCTCCTGAGTTGGGAAGGAAAGGGAAAGATGCAGCTGGAAGTAACCGAAGGTGATGCGGTGGTGGAAATAAGGCAGAATTAAGGGAGGAGTGTCTGTGAGTCAGAGACCCTGAGGAGCACCAGGGCTGCTAAGACACCTTCAGTGGGAGCCGAGGTGCTTAAGTTCTCCTGGGGATGGGGTTGCACCATGCTCTCCATAGTCAGGGCCAAAGCCACTGATTTCTATGTGACAGTGACACTGCACTGCTCAACCACCAGCCAGTGGGGTGTTTTTTGTTTTTTTAGGGAAAAACGTAACTTGCAGTCATAATTAATGCTTATTAAAGAAAATCTGGGAATTTTAAAAAGAATCAGTTTACCACCCAAATGTTACCACTGCTAATCTTTTGGTGTTAAGTGTTCCTCTAGACATTTCTGTGCATATAGATTTTTGGTGTGTTTACATAGTTGTTATTCTACTGTATATACAATTTTATGTCCTTTTTGTACTTAACATATAAACGCTTTTTTCCATGTTATCTGTCTTAGACAGAATTATATGGCTGCAGCCTCTTTCTTTGAGTTTTCATAGCACTGTTTGCCTTGTTCTTAAGAGTTGGAGGGCATGGGGGTGGGTTGTCCCGTCAGTCCTCCTGGCTCATACTGGGACTCACTGTAATGCTGTGGACAGGTTGTTGGGCTTGCTGGGACTGCCTCTGGTAACTAAGGCCTGTGGGCTGGTGGGAGGAACCCTATATCCAGCTCTCAATGCATAGCAGTCTGGGTCCCTCAACCCCCCATTCTAATAAGCAGCAGTAGGCCAGAAATGAGTGACCCAGAAAAGGCAGGCCTGAGCCAACCTTGAGATCTTCAAAGGCTGTATTTGGTGTATACCTCAAGCTGCATTTCATCCCCACTGTTAACCTCAACCGTTGATCAGTTGGCAACCTCTAGCTGGAATAAGGTTCATCCTGCTAGGCACTAGCTTGTGGGGGGCCAAGTATAGTGGAACCAACATTCTGGTAGAAGGCCTGGCCTGTTCCTTGGTAACCCACTGCCTGGCTGGTGAATTGGTAACTCACTAGTAGCGTGGCATCCTCAGCTGCAATACCGTGGGCCTGCCACTTTGCCCTTGGTCATTAGAGGTTGACCAAAGGCTCAGGGCAGCAGAGGGAGCGTCCCAACTTGAAAGGGGCAGGCCACGCACAGGCTGTCAACATGACTGCTTGGGGAGGAGGAGGTCCGCCTCACGGCCTGCCGTGAGGGCTCCTGCGGTTTTTGGCTCTGCGGAGAGACATGAACACGCAGGTGAGCATGGCTGCCTTTGCAGTGGTCACTCCTGTCGGTTTGGCTTGTTTGCAGTTGAGAGACCTACCATTGCCCACTTCCTGGGCTTCAGCCTTGTGATGTGAGAAGCAAAGTAGACTGTGGGCAAGCTGGCTCAGTAGTTGACGTGGGTAGTGGGTTGGCAGGCACAGGATACCGCTTACAAAGCTTTGCTGGGGGCAGGGGTGAGTGGAGGGTGGGGACTGCTGAAGAAATAGGAAGTAAAACTACAGGGCGGTAGGGCACAGTTGTCCTTGCCAGATGCCTCACTAGAGTCCTGGAGAGGCTGCCCAGAGCTGCTGGGGCCAACCACAGTTGGTCATGACCCGGCTGTGGACAGAGGTAGGCCCAGAAGTACGGGGCTATGGAATATGACTTGTAAAAAGTAAGTAATCTCATAGTTTATCCTATCTCTTCCCTAGAGAACATGTAGGAAATGGAGTCTAAAGTGAGTTAATGGGCAGGAAAGGCGGTCTGGGAGCCTCCCCAGTGTGTTAAATAAACAAGTTTCACCATCATATTGGGGCTTAGTGGTCCTTGTCCTTTCTGGCTGCAGTTTAAGGCTGTGAGTTGCCTGGTAAGAATCTCAATTGTAAACCAAAGTAAGAGTAGATGAGGGAAGAGTTAGATAAGGCTGAGATTATGAAATTCAACAAATACTAAGCATTTGAGCCTTGGCCAGTGTTGGATGATAAAAAGGGGTCTTGTGAGGAAGTTGAAGATCTAAACTACTCATCAAACAGCAAGCTCTGGAGCCCTAACTTGTCTCCAGTCAGTAAGTCTAGCTTTATTCTAAATTTACTGTAAACTTTATACTAAAACTACTATAATTTGCATTTTTTAAAAACCCAAAGGCATTCCCTCCGGTACCTCAAGCCCAGAACTCAAAGCCAGCAGTGGGGACCCTCCCTTCTGTTCTCCTGGGCAGCAGTTCTCTCACTGGGGCTCATCCCAAGCTGGGAACTAGGGAGGCCGCAGAGAAGACAGTGCTGATTATAGGGAAATTTGTAAGGTGGAGCTAAGGCTAAGACTGATTTTTTTTTTTTTTAAGAGAATGAGAAAAAGCAAAAGTACTATAATGCCAAGCTTTACAGCAATTGACAGTTCACAAGGGTTCTCTGCACAGAAACATTTAATAGGGAGGTGATGGAAGCAACAAAAGGGCATTGTTGAGGCATCAGCCTTGGGCAGGGCTGGGGCCAGAGAGGAGAAGTCAGGAGCAGTGACGAGGGCGTTCACCACTCAGCCACCTCTGGGGCTCCTTCTGCCCATTAGTTTCTCCCCCAACTATAGCCCCTGGGTCCATGCCTCTCCTCCAGCACAGAGGGGAGCAGAGTAGGATCTCAGTGACATTCATGCATTAGAGACCTGGATCCAACCACAGTCTGTCTGCCCTTTCTGGCATCCTTGGCCAATGCACTTAGTCCAGCTGTCCCCATTTGGAAATAACGTATTGAGGCTGTTCAGGATCCTCTCCGAGGAGCCTTGCGTGGATTCCTAATGTAAAGTGACTCTGCCAGACATTATTACTGACAGTAGCGTTCTTTGCCTGGCAAGGAGGGGACCTGGGGAACTCCCTACGTTCTTCCAGCTCTGATTGCCTTGTAGAAATGCGCACCTTGAAATGGGCTGGGGTCAGGGCTCTGTCTAGGACTGGGGCAGGCAGACCTGCTGTTGACCGAGGTGGAGGGATACCCATATCGCACCTGGCCCCTTAGTGGTTCTGGGATGCGGTGTCTGAATCCTCAGTGGCTACTGTGCCCCTGGCCCTGGTGGTGCAAGGGAATCACGAACACAGAGACGTCGTCGTAGGACACTTGACCTTCCTGTATGGGGCTGTCGTCCGTCCCCTGTGTGCTGCGTATCAGCATCTTGGCCAGCTCCGAGAACCTGTGGGGACCGTCCTGCAGATGTACTTTGGGGCCAGATCAAAGAGGCAAGGCCAGCCCTCAGGGAGAGCTCACCCAGTGCTGGACACTTGAGAACTCAAGCAGTGCAGTCTGACTGTGGGGATTGGGAGTGCCACAGATTGGACCATATGAGTATGGACCCAGAGAATCTGGGGACCCACAGTCACCCCCAGGAATCCTGAGGTAGCTCCAGTCCTGGCCAACTGTTCTTAGCCAGACTCCTCTGCTGTGTTGTCTTCTCGGTACTTCTTAATGTTGCTGCTGGTACTAACCCAGGTCCAGGCAGATCCCCAGCAACTACAGTACCTGTGTGGGTCCTCTCGGTTGCCAAGGAGGAAGCTCTGCACCAGCCGTGCCACTTGCTCATTGGACAGGACATCCCAGAGCCCATCAGTTGCCATGACAACCACATCCTCCTCCTGGGGCTCCAGCTGGTCCATATCAAGCACAGTCACCTGCAAGGTAAGTCTGAGCTCTCCTCACCGCTCCCTTCCTAGCTTCTGCCACCCTTGCGTTGTCTGCCTTTCTGGGCAGATGGAAGTGCTGTGGCCCCCTCACCTGTGGGACAGATAGCAAGAAGGGCTTGAGCTGAATATTTGTGTCCAGGACTCTGAGTTGATGGTCTCCTAGACCCCGGGAGACGGCCAGGGTTCCCAGTAGCCGAGCCTGGAAATAATAGAGGTGTGAGGTGATAGCAGACAGCCCCAGAAAATGTACACGTAAAGCACACAGAGGTGGACTGTGACCCACGGGCCCCTGGGCTGAGAGAGAAACATCCTGTGACCTTGAAGCAGCCCCTAGGACCTCAGCCAAGGCCCCCCACGAGGGACAAAGGAGCTCCCACCTCTACAGGGGGCGATTCAAGAGGGATTCTCGGAGCGGCCGTTCACTGACCTGCCTACCCTGTCCATGAATCAGTGGGTACTTGAGATCCGACTTCTCCACACACTTGTAGCTCCTATCAGGGAGCAGACCCAGCATCAACCCAGGCCAACAGGGCCCACCTTGCCCCGTGGAAGGGGACTGCCCCAGGCCACCCAGCTGAGCCTGGACCCCAGGGCTCTCCACAGTGTCCCCAACCCCACTTCACTCACCAGCCACTCATGTGGTGATCCCTGAACAAGACCTTCTGCCCCAAGTCATCCCCCTTCAGTCGCCGAGGGAACTCCAGTCGGGTGAACTCACCAGCCAGAAGCTCAGGGTAGATGAAGGCCTGGGATAGGGAGGCCTTGCTCAGATCAGGCTCCCTCTGGTGGTCCAGGAGCTGGGGCTCCATCCACATCTTCCTCCACTAAGAGCACCTACCAGCTGCTGGATCCGCTGCCGCTCAGTCTCTGGGGTGAACTCAGAGCTCAGGGGCCGTACCTCATCCCTCCGCACCAGGATGGCCCTGGATGAAGTTTTAGAGGAGACGGAGAGGTCTGTGGAGCAGCCTCCATCCTTACCCATGGCCTCCCTCCTGCTGGCCCCTCCTCCAACCACCAGGGGCCAGTTCTGCCCAAGGCAATCCCTTGCTAAAAGCCCCTCTGTGACTGCTTAAGTCCTGCGGGGTAAAGACAACCATCTAA
Source organism: Cephalophus harveyi (assembly GCA_006410635.1). Taxonomy (NCBI): domain Eukaryota; kingdom Metazoa; phylum Chordata; class Mammalia; order Artiodactyla; family Bovidae; genus Cephalophus; species Cephalophus harveyi. The sequence continues at coordinate 85,895 of SJYT01020011.1, read as the reverse complement.
CCTGGTCCCTGAGGTCCCTGCCCCCTCTGGCATCTGACACATGCCCAGTACACAAACAACTCAGCCAATCTTCCTCATTTCTGTCTCTCCACTTCCAGTCCCCTTTCACTGTCCCCGCCCCTGCTTTCCTGCCCGTCTGCTCGCCCCACCTTGCCCACCCTCCAGGGCTCACTCACCTGCTGTCCCCAGCATTGGCCACATACAGCTTTCCCTTCAGGGACACAGCCACCAGGGCTGTGCAGCCACCCGCCTGGCCTGAGGCCTCCAATTCTCGCCCGATCACCTCATCCTGGGGCAAAGCAAGGCTGCTTGAGCTGCTGCTCGTGCTGCCACCGTGCCCCTGTCCCCAACCCCCACCCTACAGCGCGCTTCCCAACCAGCAAGCATGGCAGTCCCTGCCCAAAGTCACTATGACTCCAGGATCCCTGTGGTCAGGAGATCTAGATATATCCGTGGGGAGGTATGGAAGTCCCATTCTAAACAGCGAGGAAGAGAAACCAAGGACCTAAAGGATGTGCAATGAGATAATACAGGTAAAAGCACCTAGCACATATTAATAGGAGGTGCTGGAAAAATAGGAGAGGTTATGATGACTGCTTAATAACAACCTAACCCAATTTTATCCTCTCAATCCGAAGATCCAGGGTGATCACCATTAAGTGCAGGGACGCCCCCCTAACCCAGAGTCCCTCAGGTCCCTGGGGGTAAAACCTTCCCTCCTTCCCCAGCCAAAGGTCACACTCACACACTCCTGAAAGGCACTCTCCAGAGCCCCGATCACCAAGTCTTCCGTTCTAATGCCCTTTTCCTCCACAAACTGGGGGTCACTGGGGCAGACGCAGCGGCCGCTGAGGTGCATGGGGGGCTGAGTGGCCACCATGCCCTCTACCACAGCCTCCAACTGCCGGCGCAGGCAGGAGTGCAGAGTGTTGGCAGCCAGGATAGCTGCAGCTGGACCACCGTGCCCATCAAACAGTGCCCAGTAATGACCTGTCAGGAACTGTACAGGAGGGGCCTGGCATCAGGCTCTGCCTGGCCTCCCTAGTTGTCCCCTGGCTGAAAGTGGGGCACTAGGGCAAGAACCTCAGTCTGCAGTCCTGGCCCCAGTCTTGGCCCCAGACTATAAGAGGGGCTCAGGCTCAGCCGCACTCACCTCCTCTGAGCACAAGGTCAGCCATTCCTGGTCCTCTTCAACCCCAAACTCACATCTCCGGATGCACAGCTTCCCACAGGCCGCCTGATCCTCATTGAACTCAGATTTCTCTGCGTTGATGATTCTGAGGCCAGGACGTGATCAGTGACCCTTTTAGGGACACACCTCTGCCCCCATGGGCACAGAGAACAGTTGAAACATAGAGGGGAGCCCTCCCTCGGGAGCAATAGCCACCGTGCTGTCCCTACACACACCTAGACAAACAAATGCTGGTAGTTTGCAAACTGTTCAGTGATCTCACAACTAAGGCAAAACTCAGGACTCAGCCCCTCTGGAGCTTACCTGCTGTCCTGGGCTGGGAGGTAAGGACAAGGCTGCCTAGGGAGGTGTGAGGCTTCCTTGCCTATCTGCTGCCCCATCTCAGCCATAACCCAGGGTGAGACGTGTGTGTGTGAGGAGCGGAAGGACTCTCCAAAGCCCAGAACGCGGGACCTCTGCGGGGACCCCACCTCTTTCGGAAGCCTGAGGGGCAGGTCCTTCCCGACCTGAGGTGGGATGCGGGAGGGACCAGAGGAAGCTATCCACAAGGTCGGGGGCGCGGGATCCTTCACTCAGCTGAGCCTGTTTTCTCAGTCGTCAGCACGGGACCCGGGCGGGATCATGGGGTGGGGGACGCGGCCTCAGGATAAGACTCGCGGGGAGCGGGGAGGTTCGGGCGGGGCCCCGTTTGGGGCCGGGCACTCACTCGGCGTAGCCTGCGTTCCAGGGCAGCGAGCGGCCCCGTACCGGGCTGCGCACGGGCCGGGCGTCCGGGCGGCGCGAGGCGTCGGCGGGGCCGGAGCTGGAGCCCGAGCCGCGCAGGAAGCGGGGCCGCCGGTAGGGCACGGGGCTGGCGCGGGGCCGGGGTGGCCGCGGCGCGGGGAGCGGGCCCCGCGGCAGGAAGCGGCGCCGGAACCAGTCGGCTGACATGGCGCGCTGGCCGGGGGCTGCCGGCGGGGCGGCGGGCGAGAGGCTGGGCCGACGGCCCCGCCCGCTAGACCCGGGAGGAGGAAGCGGGCTAGGGGCGGGGCGGAGCCGGCTGCGCGGCGACGCCCCCAAACCCCAGCCTCCCCGTCGCCCGGGAGGGAGCCGGTGCGCGGCCTGGGCGCCATCAAACCTACCGACAAGCTGGTGGTGTTAGCAACCCCACTTTACAGGCAGGAACACTGAGCCTAGAGAGACAAGGAGGCTGGCCTCCGCTCACCCAGGAGCCTGAGCGGGCTGAGGTTCACCCACCCGTGCGGGGCACGAGCCTCTGAGAGGGCAAGTCCTCCTCCCCGCCCAGGGAGGCCGTAGGGGTCCGGGGCCTCCAGGCTGGATCAATGTCCATGGCAGAGACTCAGGCCTCCTCTTGCTAGCCCGGAACCTTACACAAGGGCAAGATGGGAACAAGATGTACTTGGTGGTGTCACACGCCTGACACATTGAGTAAGAGGCTCAGAGCACAGTGTTCCCTCAGGTGACCGGCGTGCCTCACCGCTTGGCCTGGCACCCTCCGCTTTCAGGCCGGGCTTGGCGGTCACCCTGGCCTTCCTTGTCCTGAGCATCCACTCCCACCCTCAGGGCCAAGTCTTGTAAACACTGTGCCTCCAATCAAGATGTCCTCTCTAGACAGACAGCAGGGGCCTCACCAGAGTGTTAAGTGACTGATGGGCAAACAGAATCCTTGTTCTGTTCCCCGAAACAGCCAACTAGTCAGAGTTCAGACTTGTGACTGAGGGAAGTGAAAGACTTTCATCTGGGCTGGGGGCAAGATGTTGTAGGCCTCTTAACTCCTGGCTGCCCACCACCATGGGGTCTGCAGCTGTGTTCCCCTTCACACCTGCATGCTAACACCACGCTTTGTCACTGTCTGCCACTGAAGCCCAACTTCCTATGCAGGACTGTTACTTCCATCTCATAACAAGGACTCTTGAGGCCCACAGAGGGGAAGTGTCCTGATACCCAAAGCTGTGCTGTTTCCACTATGACGGTGCAGCTGACTCAGATCCCCCACGGGGGATTTCTCTTCCCCTTTCTTCCTCTGGGAAGACAGGCCTGACCACTCAAAGCCCCTGAGGCCCCACAACCCAGGGCCCTGGGGCAGGGGAAGGGGGCGGTGGGGGGCGCTACAGGAGCAGTCCCTACCTTCGCTTCCATGCCTAAGCCCAGCACTTGCTCACTGGTCCGTCCTTCCTCCTGGAGGCCAGCCCTGCCCCACTGGGAGTTCCCCCCACCGACAGAGTATAGTTCCTGGGGTAGGGGAGCTGTGCCCAACAAGCTGTCCCTCAAGTAACTCAGTTCCAGCTAGCCGGGGAGCTAATTTACTGTCCCCGCTTTGTCAGACCCCAAGCAAGAGAAGAGCACTAATGGAAATGAGCTCACCGGTAGTGACGGGGAAGTCCTGGTGGACGGTGCTTCAATCAGCCTTCAAGGGGAAGGGGACGAAAAGAAGGCTTTCCAAAGGACACCTGAGCTACAACCTGTCATTGGGACAAAATGCACCAGTGACCCAGAGTGGGGGAAACCCAATTCTATCAGTGGGGTGGCCTCCTCATCCCATCAGCCAATGGCTCAGAGGCTTTTAAAGTCTTAAACCCGAGGCAACAATGCAAACACAGTCTATTCCCCACACTTACCATCTCGGACTGCCCGGGTGGATGAAGGTCTTGTTCTCTTAGGTGTATTCAGAGAAGCTCCTGGCAGCCAGGAGTCACAGGTGGTCTGTTGCCCACCTTAACTATTTTGAGTTTTCAGAGCCAAGTAGAATCTGATGGCAATCCCATCCTCCCTGTTCCAAGAGGGCCTGAGCATTCCTCCAGGGCTACCCAGGCTTCTACGGCTCCATAGGCTCCCAGGAGCCTCTGCTCTTGTCTGGATCCCAAGACTGATTCTCTTGGTTTACTCTGTTATTTTGCTTCAGCAAAGTGGTGCGTATGTCTAAGAAAGGTAGACTGGATTCTGGTCATTTTTTCTGGGTCCTTGTAAGTCTGAAAGAGCTTGTATTCTGTCTTTGCTTTTTCTTTTTTTAAAATGTATTTGGCTGTGCCGGGTCTTAGTTGCACATGTGGGATCCTTCCTTGCAATGGGTGGGATCTAGTTCCCGGACCAGGGATCGAATCTGGGCCCCCTGCATTGGGAGCATGGAGTCTTAACCACTGGACCATCAGAGAAGGGAAGTCCCTGCCTTTGCTTTTTATTTAATATTTCGGTCCAGAATTCTTTCTGACTGCTCTGTCATTGTTTTGTGGCTGTTACTGCTGCTGAAATCCAGTGCCCCGTCACTCCCAGGACTTTGGAATGGCCTGTGTCTGCCTTTTTCTGTCTCCAGAAGCCTCCAGGCTCTTCTGTGTCTAGTGTCTGAAGTTGTAGGTGAGGTTCCTTGGGGTCGGTCTGTCTTCGTTTCTGGGTTGAGTCCTCTCTGCTGCTGCTGCTGCTGCTAAGTCGCTTCAGTCGTGTCCACCTCTGTGCGACCCCATAGACGGCAGCCCAGCAGGTTCCCCCGTCCCTGGGATTCTCCAGGCAAGAACACTGGAGTGGGTTGCCATTTCCTTATCCAATGCAGGAAAGTGAAGAGTGAAAGTTGCAATTCCTCACTTACCGGTGACACCCTTCTCCCAACCGCTCGAATGAACTCAAGGCTGCCCCCTCCTGGCCAGAGACCTCTCCTCAGCTAACCCAGCCGGCCTGTGAGGGATAGAGGGCCATTTTCAGGCTGTGGTTTTTTTCACTCACAATGAAAAGGCTTTCGTTGAATTCCATACCTGTTCTTAACAAGATTTTAGATTTAATTTAAAATATTTAATACATTTCATTATGACTCAGTTTCCTTCCCTGAAGTCAAACAATGGTACTACTTTCTAGTGAATCCTTCCAGAGATGTCAAGGGTATTCTGTGCAAGTTCATGGAAAATAAAACCATGTAAGACCAGGGACAACGAGTGCTGGAAGAATGTGGAGAAAAGGGAACTGTCATGTATTGTTGCTGGGAAGGTAAATTGGTGCAGCCACTATGGAGAACAGTATGGTGGTTCCTCAAAAAAACTAAAAATAGTACTGTATGATCCAGCAATTCTACTTCTTGATATTTATCTGAAGAGAACAAAATCACTACCTTAAAAAGCTATCCGCCCCACCATGTTTATTGCAGCATTATTTACAATAGCCAAGACATGGAAAAAACATGTGTCCATCAATGAATGAATGGGTAAAAAAAGTGCATCTCTATGATGGCTCAGATAGTAAAGAACCTGCCTGCAATGCAGGAGACCTGGGTTTGATCCCTGGGTCAGGAAGATCCCCTGGAGCAGGGAATGGCAACCCACTCCAGTATTCTTGCCTGGAGAATCCCAAGGACAGAGGAGCCTGGTGGGCTATAGTCCGTGGGGTCACAAAGAGTTGGAGAGATATATATAAATATATGCAAATGATAGGATACTCTACACTGTATCCTACATGTAAAGTTTTCATATAAAATACCTTTATCTTTTCTTGCATCAGTTCTTGAAGAGCTGCCTTGTTCCTTGTGAGGGCTACCGAGCAGTCTCTGCAAACATGCAGACTTTATGTAGCTAGTACCCCAGGGTGAACATTTGCATAATTTTCTTTTTTTTTTGCTTTACAAGTTTTTTGTGTGGGCATATTGGTAGGATCAGTTCCTACTAACAGAATTGTAGCATCAAATGCATTCCTTGTTCACAGCAACACTATTCATAACAGCCAAAAGATGGAAACAACCCAGGTGTTCATCAGCTGGACGTATGGATGGATGAACTGTAGCCACGAATGCACAGTGGAATACTATTCAGCCATAAAAAAGAATGAACCGCTGATACATCGTACAAAGTGGATGAACCTCCAAAACATTATATTAAGAAGCTGGACACGAAAGGTCACATATTTTATGTTTCTAAGATGGTTGAATGGCATCACCAACACAATGGACATGAGTCTGAGCAAACTCCAGGATATAGTGAAGGACAGGGAAGCCTGGCATGCTGCATGCGGTCCATGGGGTCACCAGAGAGTCAGACACAGCTGAGCGACGGAAGAACATATTAAATATCCAAAGCAAGTAAATCCATAGAAAAAGAGAGGAGACTGATGGTTGCCGGGGGCTGAGAGTAGGGGAGAACTGGAAGTAACCGCTTAATGAATATAAAGTTTTATTTTGGAATGATAAATAATGTCTTGGAATTAGATAGAGGTGGTGGTTGCACAACATAGTGAATGAACTGAATTGTTCAGTTTAAAATGGTTAACCTTTTGATGTATTATTTATTTCATTGTGCTGGACTTAGTTGTGGCATATGAACTCTTTTTTAAAAAAGAATTATCTGGGGCTGCGCTGGGTCTTTGTTGCTGTGCTCAGGGTTTTACTAGTTGTGGCGAGCGGGGGCTGCTCTTCATTGCAGGCTTCCCATTGCAGTGGCTTCTCCTGTTGCAGAGCACAGACTCTAGGCGGGGGGTGGTGGTGTGGCGGCGGTGGTATTCAGTAATTGTGGCACTCAGGCTCAGCTGCCCTGTAACATGTGAGAATCTCCCCAGAGCAGGGATCAAACCCATGTCCCATGCGCTGGCAAGTGGACTCATTAACCACTGGGCCGCCAAGGAAGCCCCTTTAGTGTTTCTTTGTTTTCATTAGTTACTTTGGCTTCACTTGAGTCTCAGCTGTAGCGTGCGGGATCTTCCATTGCAATGCCTGGACTCTCTAGTTGTGGTGCACAGCCTCAGTATAAAATGGTTAACTTTATGTTATGTGAATTTCACAATTTAAAAGAAAAAGGGGGAGCGGGAATACGTCTAATAATTTGTAGATATTGTCCTACATGAAGGTGGCACCAATCAGCCTATTTCCCCATCCTTTGACCATTGCAGTTTTTTAATAAAGTTTTAAATTTGTACCTAAGTCCACGGGGTCGCAAAGAGTCGGACACGACTGAGCGACTTCACCTCACCTCACCTCACCTCAAGGGCTTTCCAGGTGGCGCTAGTGGTAAAGAATTCATTTGCCAATGCAGGAGATGCAGGAGTTGTAGGTTCCATCCCTGGACTGGGAAGATCCCCTGGAGGAGGGCATGACAACCCACTCCAGTATTCTTGTCTGGAAAATTCCATGGACAGAGGAGCCTGCTGGGCTACAGCCCATGGGGTCTCAAAGAGCTTGACACGATTGAGCAACTGAACAGACATACCTTTGATTTTTACCTATAAGTAAAAAATATGCAAGTCTAGTTTGACTTTTACTTAATAGGAGAGGATAAGCAACTTTTCACAGATTTGAGAGACATTATTTGCAGTTCATTTCCTATAGATGGTCTTTTTGTATCCTGTGCCCAGTCTTCTTACTGAGCCATTGGTCTCTTTCTTCTTGATTTATGACAGTTCTTTATATATAACAGAAATCAACTCTTTATTTTGAAATGATTTGCAAGTATATTGTTTGTAGCCAGTTACAATTTTATGTGATATTGAATGGTTTGCCTTGGAAACGAACAGAGATCATTCTGTCGTTTTTGAGACTGCATCCAAGTACTGCATTTCGGACTCTTTTGTTGACCATGGCTGCTCCATTTCTTCGGAGGGATTCCTGCCCACAGTAGTATATAAAATGGTCATCTGAGTTAAATTCACCCATTCCAGTCCATTTTAGTTCGCTGATTCCTAGAATGTCGACGTTCACTCATGCCATCTCCTGTTTGACGACTTCCAATTTGCCTTGATTCACGGACCTAACATTCCAGGTTGCTATGCAATATTGCTCTTTACAGCATCGGACCTTGCTTCTATCATCACCAGTCGCATCCACAACTGGGCATTGTTTTTGCTTTGGCTCCATCCCTTCATTCTTTCTGGAGTTACTTCTACACTGATCTGTACCATATTGGGCACCTACCGACCAATTGGAGAGTTCCTCTTTCAGTATCCTATCATTTTGCCTTTTCATACTGTTCATGGGGTTCTCAAGGCAAGAATACTGAAGTGGTTTGCCATTCCCTTCTCCAGTGGACCACATTCTGTCAGACCTCTCCACCATGACCTGCTCGTCTTGGGTGGCCCCACATGGCATGGCTTGGTTTCATTGAGTTAGACAAGGCTGTGGTCCGTGTGATCAGATTGGCTAGTTTTCTGTGATTATGGTTTCAGTGTGTCTCCCCTCCGATGCCCTCTCACAACACCTACCATCTTACTTGGCTTTCTCTTACCTTGGATGTGGGGTATCTCTGCACGGCTGCTCCAGCAAAGCACAGCTGCTGCTCCTACCTTGGATGAGGTCGCCCCTCCTAACCTTAAACGTGGAGTAGCTCCTCTCAGCCCTCCTGCGCCTGCACAGCCGCCACTCCTTGGACGTGGGGTAGCTCCTCTCAGCCACTGCCCCTGACCTTGGGCGTGGGGTAGCTCCTCTCGGCTGCCACCCCTGTATATTGTCACCCTGCTTATTTAACTTATATGCAGAGTACATCATGAGAAACACAGGGCTGGAAGAAGCACAAGCTGGAATCAAGATTGCCAGGAGAAATATCAATAACCTCAGATATACAGATGACACCACCTGTATGGCAGAAAGTGAAGAGGAACTAAAAAGCCTCTTGATGAAAGTGAAGAGGAGAGTGAAAAAGTTGGCTTAAAGCTCAACATTCAGAAAACTAAGATCATGGCATCCGGTCCCATCACTTCATGGTAAATAGATGGGGAAACAGTGTCAGAGTTTATTTCTTTGGGCTCCAAAATCACTGCAGATGGTGATTGCAGCCATGAAATTAAAAGACGGTTACTCCTTGGAAGGAAAGTTATGACAAACCTAGATAGCATATTAAAAAGCAGAGATATTACTTTGCCCACAAAGGTCCGTCTAGTCCAGGCTATGGTTTTTCCAGTGGTCATGTATGGATGTGAGAATTGGACTGTGAAGAAAGCTGAGTGCAGAAGAATTGATGCTTTTGAACGGTGGTGTTGGAGAAGATTCTTGAGAGTCCCTTGGACTGGAAGGAGATCCAACCAGTCCATCCTAAAGGAGACCAGTCCTGGGTGTTCATTGGAAGGACTGATCAGTTCAGTTCAGTTCAGTCGCTCAGTCGTGTCCGACTCTTTGCGACCCCATGAATTGCAGCACACCAGGCCTCCCTGTTCATTACCATCTCTCAGAGTTCACTCAGACTCAGTCCATCGAGTCAGTGATGCCATCCAGCCATCTCATCCTCGGTCGTCCCCTTCTCCTCCTGCCCCCAATCCCTCCCAGCATCAGTGTCTTTTCCAATGAGTCAACTCTTCGCATGAGGTGGCCAAAGTACTGGAGTTTCAGCTTTAGCATCATTCTTTCCAAAGAAATCCCAGGAAGGACTGATGGTGAAGCTGAAACTCCAGTACTTTGGCCACCTCATGCAAAGAGTTGACTCATTGGAAAAGACCCTGATGCTGGGAGGGACTGGGGGCAGGAGGAGAAGGGGATGACAGAGGATGAGATGGCTGGATGGCATCACCGACTCGATGGACATGAGTTTGGGTGAACTCCCGGAGCTGGTGATGGACAGGGGGGCCTGGAGTGTTGTGATTCATGGGGTCGCAAAGAATTGGACACGACTGAGTGACTGAATTGAACTGAACAGTTTTATGTTTGTGTTTTTATTTTGATTGTGGGTTTTTCTATATAGACTGTTCTTCCTTTTTAAAAAATTATTACCATGTTGTATTGGTTTCTGCCATACATACAACTCGAATCAGCCATAATAGAATTTTTATTTTTAATGTAAATGAATTTTGTTTTTTTCTCTTATGGATTCTGGGTTTGGTAACATATCCAGGAGGACTTCTCCATTCCAAGATTTCACAATCTCCTCCCGTTGTTTCAGTAATTTTAATGTGTGTTAGTCGCTCAGTTGTGTCCAACTCTTTGTGACCATATGGACAGTAACCTGCCAGGTTCCTGTCCATGGGATTTCCCAGGTACGAATACTGGAGTGGGTTGCCATGTCCTTTTCCAGGGAATCTTCCTGTCCCATTGATCAAACCCGGGTCTTCTACATTGCAGGCAAATTCTTTACTGCCTGAGCTACCAGGGAAGTCCTTTATATTAATAGTTCACTTAAAAAAAAATTTTTTTTAATCGTTGACCCACCTGAAAAAAAATACATTCAAATGATTTCAATGGCTGACTCTGTGTTGAGAAACATCGGCAAGAAAGGAGCAACCGACCTGTTCCTGGACACCCTGATAATCCCAGGCTCATTTGAGGAGCTGTGTGCAGCTTTCTCATCTTTCTGCCTGAAACCAGATCTCAGCTAGAGATGGAGGCTGTTTGGATGCTCCACTGGTCCCTGGGCCCCTGGCTTGCATCATAGGCTCTGAAACTGAGCAGGTCTCAGCCACAATCCCATTCTCTCAGGAAGTTCCTTTTTCTGGTTAAACCCTTTTCACTCAGGTGTGAGACAGTGATGCAGGCCGTGAGGGCCACTGCCCAGAAGGATTTCTCATCCTTTGTCCTAATTTCTTGAGTAAAGGAAACTTAGGTTCTTGGGGAACACCCACTGCCTTGTGACTTGGATCAAATCACTTTATTTCTCCAAACCTCAGATTCTAAATGTGTAAGGAGACAGTAACACCTACCCTGTCATGAGTATTAAGTAAATGTGCCCTGCATAGAGTCTGTGCAACACACAGACTCACAGTTCATTCAGACATTTTTTTTTTTTTTTTATATTATTGGGGACCCACTAATCCTGGGCACTGTTGGGAATAGAGCAGTGTTGGGGATACAGCAAGGGCAAAAACTTAACGACTGGTGGGAGGAAGACAAAAAAGAAATAAGCAAGTAAACGTTAGGTAGTGATAAAATCAAAATGATGCAGGGGGGGCCAACCAGGTAGCAGGGGAAACCTTGATGTTAAGACAGCCATGCAGTTCATCTAGTGATGGGACATTTTAATAGGGAACAGAACCGTAGTCTTTTATTAATCTGTTTTCTTGGTTAATTCCTGTTTCCAAGAGGTTGAGGTGCTTATGGTTCTGTGGAACTGCCAAGTGTTCTTGTGGAGGGAGGCAGGTCTGAGAGCTGATATAACCAGAGTCTCGGCGTTGCTGGCCTCACTAGGCTGACAGATCTCAGAGTTGGGGGCACTTGCCTATGAACTGTTCTCCCAAGCGCTGGTTTCACTGTCACACGTGGTTTTTATGGTCCATAATAAGTGCTGAAGTGGTCATGGTGAGCTCACTGCACAGGCCCAGTCCTCGGGGTGTGCACAGGAAGATGAATAAGAAAAACCTTTCAGTTTTGTGTGTGCTGGAGAAACCCAGGGTGTGGGGCACACAGAGGAGGGCTCAATGCTGCCTAGTTAGGGTGGGGTAGGGACAGGGGGCAGGGAGCTCAAGCTGAGGCCTGAAACCAGGCAGGCCACATAGTCCATCACAAACTCTCAGCAACCCCAGCCCCCAAAGCCTTTCTAACCTTCCCAACCAAAGTCCCAGTACAGGCTCTGATTGGACAGACTGTCCAATCATGTGCTCACCCTGACTCAATCACAGTGGCCTGGAAGATACATTCTGTTGGTAACCAGCAGGCAGGGGCTGATGCCAGAGAAGGCAACGCTCCTGGCTATGGAGTTAGAAGTTGATTAGGAGTTGGGAAGTTTCTCAGACTCACCAAACTCGGACCCTCTTTGCACATGCAATTTCCTCTTCTCAGAAAACTTTTCCCTTGTTCTACCAGGCTTTCCTCCATGTCTCCACTCAAATTCCACCTCCTCCTGAGGGTGCCTTACTCTCTGCACAGGGTGCTCACTGCAACAGGCTCCATTCATTTGCTGACTCGGGTCATCTTCCAGACAGACCCGAGAGTGACGATCCCATCCCGGCCGCCCAGCTCTGCGGAGCTCCTCGGGTCCGGGGTGTCCTCCACGAGTTCTCTGCAGAGTCTCCTTTCCCTACGGTGAGTTTGTGTGCGGAGGTGGGGCAAGTTCCGGTGTTTAACCCCATTCACGCCTAGGGGGTGGACGTTTGGGTGGACCGACCCTGAGTGCCCGTGCGGGGTCGCGGTCCCGTGAACCTAGTCCCACGTGTCTGTGTGCGCGAGTCTGCGTGCGACCTGGACAAATACCAGTGTCTGCCGTGCGCGTTCGTGCGCATGTTAGGCTAGGTAAGGGTCAGAATCCGGGTGGGCCTTGGTTCGCAGGTGATACGCGTGCGCGCCGGGCCGCAGGGGCGGGGAGCGGGCTCCCGCCCCGCGAGACCCCCGCCCAGGACGCCGTGGCGGGCCCTTCGACGCGCTCAGACCCGCCGGCGGTGGTGTAGGAGGAGGAAGGAGAGGAAGCTCACGCTCGCTCGGTTCGGCCCGGCCCCGGTTCGGCTCCCGAGGCTCCCGCGCCCGCCTCGCCCAGTGCCTCAGTACCGCGTAGTCTGGCCGTAGGTGCCACTCCTGCCTACCGCTTGCCTCAGGGGGCCGAGGGTCTCTGCTCGCGGCTGCGGCCCCTCCCTGGCTGTCGGGCCCCTCTTTTCTCTCCGGGCATCAGCCTGGGGAAGCTTCCTGTTTTCTTTTGCAGCCGCGGGTCGCCTGGGGTGGTCATTTCTTAGTGGGATGCGGACTTACTGTGCATAGTTGAGGGTGGGTGTACATGTAGGCACGCAGCTGGGGTGGAAGCGGCTGTGTTCCCATCTGGGGGTGGACGTGCCTGTGTGTGCCCATCTATTAGCACGCAGGGTGGGTGTACCCGGATGTTCACATCCGAGGGAGTGTGCACGCATGTGCACTTGTCTTGTGGGTACAGCCCTGTGTATGCACATCTGGATCTGACTGCTTGTGTGCATCGAGTGCACAGGCACTAACGGCTGATTGGACACTGCCGGCTGGAATCATCTTCAGATGATGACGGAATCATCATGATCAGTGTTTCGTGACTGTGTGCACATGTCTGGGGGTGTCTGTGTGCATGTGCACAATCTGGGTGCCTTTCAGTGTCCATTCGAGTCCATGGAGGCACAGTATGGCTCCTATTGGCTGTGTCTGTGTGAGGAGGGGGTCCTGACCTTTTGGCTCCTCCCCAGACCTGCACAAACTAGGCTGGCAAAAACTTGGGACAGGTGTTTTCTAAGTGGGGATGTGGAGAGTTGCCAGTCTGACCTTGACCTCTGATCTCCCTGCCATTTTCCACTCTGATCTCCTGAGTCTGCCCTAGTCAGGGTTGGAAGGTTCCAGCTCCAAGCTGGAGGCAAGAAAGAAGGTTCTGACCTAGAGATTCCAGGCCAGGTCCTCCACCCCAGAGCCCAGAGCATCCTCCTCCTCCCGCAAGGGTCCGATTCCTCCTTCGACAGGACAGGGAAGAAGCAGTGGCCGGGAGCCAGGTGTCCTAACTATCTGGACCTCAGTGTGCCCCTGTGTCACTGGCCTGGGAGGGCTGCCTGGCCTGTGGGAAAGGCCCGGGCTGCTTGCCCAGAAGCCTGGTGGTCTGGCCCTCAGCCATTCCTCCCACCACACCAGGATCCCCTGCCCAGGGCCATCACCATCGACCAGTCTGACCACCTGGACCTCTGCTTGTGGTTGTGGCCGCTTGGTGGCTGGCCGTGACAGGGTTTCCCTGGCCACGCCCCATAGGACCAGAAAAAGCAGGAGCCTGGGTCTGGGCCAGGGCTCTCCAAGAACTGGAGGGGCGGCTTACTGACTCAGCCCCACAGAAGGGAACAGCCCCTCCCCAGACCTGCCCCTTCCTTCCCCTTTGACTGATCATTGCTGCTGCCTCCAACTGGGAGGGGATTAGAGGTTAGGGCTCTACCGCCCCATGCTGGGCTGACTGGTCCTGTGGCCTGGGCCCTCCTTCACTCCCTCATTTTCCTTATGCTGAGGTCAGCCTGGCTAGGGAAATCTGCCAGCCCTCCTTCCGCCTGGGAGCAGCCCACCCCTTCCCATTTCTGGCCTGGGGAGGTGGCAGGAGAGATCACCCTGGATGCCTGGGTGCCAGTCCCGATCTGCTGCCTCACAGCAGGCAGGAGAGGGCTGTAACCTGAGGCCGACTGGGACAGGGTGGGAGGCAAGGCAGCGGGGGTACAGGTGGGGGGCATGAATCTTTGATGAGAGAGGCTCAGGTGTCCCAGGCCTGGCCTCTGGATTATTGATGGTGGCTGAGGAGACATGGAGGGCGGTGTGTCTTCCGCTACTGGGGTGTCACTTTGTCCTGGTAACACTAGAAGGGGTGTGTCAGCCTCTCCCCTGGGAGAGGTCTGAGCAGGTAATAGCCTGCCCTGCTGGCATGGCAGTAATAAAAATGAATAACTGTTATTAGGACAGGCTAATGCTGTGGGAGGTATTAACTCCATCTTATAGAGGAGTTTGAGGTTCAGTGAGGTCAGATGTAAATCTGGTGGAACCTCAGGCCTGGAGTCCACGGAGGAGCAGATCTGTCCTGGCTCAGTGCGGCCATGTCTCCATACCAGGCTGCTGTCAACCCCAAGGGCCTGCCCGGCTTAGCTGCAATTCCGCCCACCCTGTGGCCTTGGAGGGTGGTACACAGCGCTGCCCTGGGAATCATGCTCACGGTCACCCTGCACGATGGGCACCTGAGGACATGACCAGAGTTTGTTTTCCTAAAGGCCCCCCCGCACCCACCCCCGAGCTGCCAGTCGGGCCCTATAAATATTCTCTGACCTCAACCCTCCAGCTGTGTTCCCACACAATTCTCCTGACCCCTGGGCAGCCCCAAGGTCATGCTGGCCTGGCCCTGTGCAGCCCTCTGGAGACCCAAGTAGGTCCTTCCCAACTTGGACCTTTGCTCCGCCATCTGAACCACCAGTGGATCTGTGATTTCCGCATTTCCCTAGCTCTGACCGTGATCCTCTCCTCTGCAGCTGTGTTCCTGATCATTGGCTGTCACCTTTTGGCTCTGTGGCTCAGGGACCACAGTCAGGGTCTGTTTTGGAGAGTCCCTGAGAGTCACTCCTCTTCCTGGCTGCTTGGGGGTGGAGGTTTATCGCCCCCTGGCAGGATTGAGCCAGGGCCTCCCAGCATTAGGCAGCCTGGCTAGGGGAATGGAGCTGGGCGTGTGTGTGTGCGCACGCGTGTGTGTGTGCGCACGCGTGTGTGCGCAGCAGTGTGTACCTCTGTGTTTCTGTGTACAGCCACTTGCCTGCACACATTTGTTAGCCCTGCTCTGCATTTGCCTGTGTCTGAATTTATTAGCAACCTGGGGACTGTATCCGTGTATGTGTGTGTGTTGTGTGTGTGTGAATAGACATAGTGGTCAATGTATGTTGGGGGCTCCTGTAATTTTGTCTATGGATATGAGGATGCTGGGTGTGTCCCCGGCTAGCCCTGTGCTGGGCCTTCTTGGGGGTGCAGGGAACAGGTGGGAGCTGTTCATTCTGGCTGGCTATCCCATTCCCCGGTGGGCTGTCTCATCTCCATGTGCCCTGTCAACAGAGCCGTCCCAGCCAGCAGGCTGCCTGCCTGCCACCTCTGCTGGCTAAATTTGGGAGCTTGCGTTCAGCGGCCGTCTCAGGTTCCCAGTCACATGGGGGGCCGTATTTAATCTGGCTCCCGGCTCCGCCACCAGACCCCCAGGACAGAGCAAGCCCCGAGCGTGTCCCTGCCCACACTGTTCCCTGTGCCTGCTCGGCGCCCACCATGTTTCTTGTTCTCGTAGCCACCGAAGAGCTGAAGGAGTTCTTTGCCAAGGCGCGGGCTGGCTCTGTGCGACTCATCAAAGTTGTCATTGAGGACGGTGAGTGCTTCCTGTGGGCGAGGGGACAGGCTGGCGGCTGGACCCTACTGCTTCTCTGGGAGGTGGGGGGAATGTTGTCCTTCAGCCCCTCAGGACTTCAGTCTCCCATCTGGAAATGAGAGGTGCCTTGTAGGAGAGCCTCGGTGGTGGGCACGGTCCTTACGCCTGTTACACAGGAGCTGGGGACATAGCAAGGAGAGCCCTGCCCAAGGGTCCTGCCGAGAGGGTCCTTTCCAGAGGTTCTATAGTCGTCTGCTGGCCTAGTCGGGGCAGGGCAGGGTCGCAGGGGATGAGTAAGGCCAGGCACTGCCCCCGGTGTCTAGTGCCGTTCACCTCGCTGGGTCGTCGACAGGCCTGGCCTCACTTGGCCGCTGGCTGGGGAAGATTCCTAACGAGAAGCTGGAGCCCTATCCAGGGGAAGTGCCCTCACTGTGGGGAGAAGGGACTTGTGTTGGTCTCTTTGAGAGCAGGACCGAGGAATTCCAGGTTTGGCTGGGCCATGACTTGAACCTGGGGCACCTGGGGCTTCCACTGGGATGGTGCTAGAGGTATAGGGCTTGGGTTGTGAGTGAGCTTGAGCTGAGACCTAAGGTGGGGAGGGAATTTGGGGAGGCAGAGGATTAGACTGAGGCTTGGGGAGCTC
Source organism: Cephalophus harveyi (assembly GCA_006410635.1). Lineage (NCBI taxonomy): Eukaryota > Metazoa > Chordata > Mammalia > Artiodactyla > Bovidae > Cephalophus > Cephalophus harveyi. The sequence continues at coordinate 69,382 of SJYT01020011.1, read as the reverse complement.
TGGGTGGAGAAGTCCTCGGGCACAGACTCCAGAGCTGGGAAGGGGCCTGGCCCCCACAAATCCTCCAGCCCTTCTAGATAGCCATGCACTAGTGGGCCCTTCCGGGTGCCTCCTGAATGGGCTTGGTGCCTGGCTGACTTTTCACATGCTGAACTGGGTCAAAGCTGGGTCTGCCCAGACCGAGAATCCACCCAGGCTTTAGAGCTGGAGCTCTGCTGGATGGTGTCCAGGGTCCCCAAATTCAGATGCCCTCAGAGGCCGGGTCAGGGATATTGGGGTAGGTCAGCCCCCTGCACCCCTCCAGAGAGAGGAACTCATGGACCCCAGACCTCAGCCTTCCCTGTCACCTCCCAGACAGAACACCCCCGAGACATTGAGCAGGAGGAGCCTCTCGTGGGCCCTTATCTGCAATCTGCTGTTGGGCACCTGGGAGCCCCGGAGGGTCCAGGCCTCTTGCCGGCAGCCTATCTGAGTGTGGCTTGATCCTCCTGATTTTTCTAGAAAAGCCAGGAATTCCACTTGTTACCTCAGACTTTCCAGTTTGAAAAATGTTGGCAACAAATGAAACAATCTTGGCAGTGCTGTTGCCCAGCCACCGCCTGCCCCTGCCAACCCCCCGCCTTCCCCGGCCTTGGTCAGCCCGTGACTGCTGGTTTTCAGCCTTGATCTATCTGAGTTCTGGGAGGATAGGTGAGGAGGCCAAGGCCAGAGGGAGGTGGATGGGCTGGCAGGCCCAGCTTGTAGGTGCTCTTGGATAGCCAGCCCTTTGCCCCCCTCAGGAGGGCTTCGTGCTTGGGTGCTGGTACCCTCTGGCTAGGTGGTAGTTGTCCACTTACCCCAGTTCTTCCTCCAGCCTGGGCCTGTGCATACATGGGCTGGGGTTTGGTGCCACACTAAGACGCCTGGTGGGGGTTGGTGGGTCGAGCGTGTGTCCATTCAGCCACTCTGCGCCAGCCAGGAAGGCGGCGGGACCGGTCAGCCCTAGGTGTTATGAGGTTGGCTGCTCTTGATTGGTTACTTTTGGGGAAGGGGACTACAGCAGGTGGAGGGCAGCAGGGTACCTGTTTCTGCAGTGTCTGGTGGGAGCCCCTGCCTCCCTCTTTCCCACAAGCCTTTTTGCCTGCAGATCCCTGTGGCCTGAGGCTGTGGCAGTGCTTCCGACAGCATGTTCGTTCTGAGAAGGCTGTGCCGGGGGTCTGCTGGAGCCCCGGGCTGAGGGAGGAGGGGGCCGGAGGCACAGTGGGGCCGTCCTCTGGGTATATTCCAGTGGGGTGAGGAGCATGGGTATCTGTAAGGGGCCGCGTTATTGCTGGCTGTGGGTACAGGGCTGCATGTCTTGGTGCAGTTGTCTGTGTTGGGTCATCTGTTGGCATGTTCTCAAGGCCACACGTGCGTGTGTGTGTGTGTGTGTGCGTGCGTGCGTGCGTGTGTGTGTGTGTGTGTGTGTGTGTAGAGGGACCAGCCTTGGGCTGGCAGCTCTGCGCCCTCATTCATTCATTCACTCACACAGATTGAGTCACAGACTTCAGGGTAAGGCAGGGAGGGTGGTCATTGGGTCTGAATCACCTCCAGGGGCCAAGCCCACAGTGAGAGGTGGCTGTGGGACATGGCTACTCCTTGGCTCACCTGGCCTCTGCCCCCAGAACAGCTCGTGCTGGGCGCCTTTCGGGAGCTGGTGGGCTGCTGGGACCAGGACTATGACGGGGCCGTGCTGCCGCTGCTGGATGCCCAGCAGCCTTGCTACCTGCTCTACCGCCTGGACTCGCAGAATGCCCAGGGCTTCGAGTGGCTCTTCCTCGCCTGGTCACCTGATAATTCCCCCGTGAGTCTTCGGAACTCCTGCCCAGCCTCGGGATCGGAGCTGGGGGGAGGGGAAGCTGGTTCTGATCAAGATAACGTGGCGCTTCCCTGGGGAGTCTAAAGGGGGAGATGTCAGATCCTGCTCTAGGGAGTAAGAATGAGGGAGGGACAAGGTCGTGCACTTGGAACCTGGCATCTCAGAGCTTCCCAGCTGGGTCAGCCTGGCTCTGGGAGGCAAAGGTTGCGCTGGGTGAGGGTTCCCTCTGCTGTCCGGACCCCCCTACTGCAGCCTCACCTTCGTGCTGCGCCCTCTGCTGGGTGCATGGGCACAATGAGGGGACCTGGTCTCCACCCAGAGGCTCCTGCCGGCTCCTGGACAGGCAGCCCTGCCTGGAGAGAAGTCTCACGGATTGGCCCCTACCCTTCAGGTGCGGCTGAAGATGCTGTATGCAGCCACACGGGCCACAGTGAAGAAGGAGTTCGGAGGCGGCCACATCAAGGATGAGCTGTTCGGGACTGTGAAGGTAGCTGCACCCCCCCACCACCACCCCAGACCAGGACCCTCCCAGACTAGGGTCATGGGCCCACAGAAGGTGGGGTGTTATGCCAGGTTACAGAGCAAGTAGGTGCCAGGGGATGAGTAGGGAGGGCTGGGAGAGTCTAGGTCTGCAAGCTGGGGTGCTCACTGGGCTTCTGCCAGCCCATCCTAAGGTGCTCACTTACGCCTCTGCATCCACTGGTCAGGATGACCTCTCCTTTGCCGGGTACCAGAAGCACCTGAAGTCCTGTGCAGCGCCTGCCCCACTGACCTCGGCTGAAAGAGAACTCCAGCAGATCCGCATTAACGAGGTGGGCACACCGGGCAGAAGTCCCAGCCCGAGGCCTCCAGGTCAAATCAGGCCCCGCTGGCTGAGCCTGCACTCCCCAAGTGGCTAACCCCTGGTGTGGGCAGGAGAGGGCCTCGCTCACTGTCCACCTGTCCCCAGGTGAAGACAGAGATCAGCGTGGAGAGCAAACACCAGACCTTGCAGGGCCTGGCCTTCCCCCTGCAGCCGCAGGCCCAACGGGCACTTCAGCAGCTCAGACAGAAGACGATCAACTACATCCAGCTGGTGGGTGCCGGTTCCCTGCCCCAGGCGCACACTTGGGGTACACTGTACCCCGCCTGCTCCTGCTCCCACGCGTGAGCTCACTTCCGCTGCCCCCTGCCTGCCTGTCTCCTACAGTCGTTGTGTGGAGTGGCTGCGGTCTGTTCCCTGCCCAGCCCAGGCCCCACTCACCCACAGGACGCCTGACACACTGTCCCTCATTCCACCCTCCATGCTGTGTGCACACGTCACCCTTAGTTCCCCCCTCAGCCCCGAGCCCCTTCCTGTCCCAGACTCCCTCTGCAGCCCCCCTGATCACCCGCCTTTCCCCAGCCAGTGGCTCAGTGGTCCGGCCTTTCCCCTTTCAAACAGGGTGGCTCTTCCACCATGAGGATGGGCTGGCCCAGGGATGCTGCCTCCCGGAGGTCAAGGGCTTCACCCCTGACCTGTCCATCATCCTTGGTGGGACTTCCTTCTCTAGCAGAGTGTTCAAAGGGGCAGAGTTAGGCCTGGGCTCAGGAGTGGCCTCTTCGGAGTGGGATGGTGGGAGCCCTGGGAGAGGAGCTGACAGCGGCTTCCCACCTCGGGGAATTCTCGTCAGGGAGGGTGGGCCTGGGCCCTCGCCCGCACGGCGCCCTCACATCTCCCGCTGCCCCTCGGCAGAAGCTGGACCTGGAGCGGGAGACCATCGAGCTGGTGCACACGGAGCCCACGGACGTGGCCCAGCTGCCGTCCCGAGTGCCCCGAGACGCCGCCCGCTACCACTTCTTCCTCTACAAGCACACCCACGAGGGTGACCCCCTGGAGTCTGTGGGTGAGTGGCCATGGTGCGCCTCCCCCTGCTCACGTGGCTGCGCGGGAGCCACACTGGCCCACAGCCGTGCGGGCCGCCTGCAGGGGCTGTGGGGGCGGCAGGAGTGCCAGGCCCGCCTCAGCTCGCCTCCCCGTCCCCCGCAGTGTTCATCTACTCCATGCCCGGCTACAAGTGCAGCATCAAGGAGCGCATGCTCTACTCCAGCTGCAAGAGCCGCCTCCTCGACTCCGTGGAGCAGGACTTCCAGCTGGAGATCGCCAAGAAGGTGGGCGCTGTTCCCTCGGGCCCTGTCACCACCCCCTACGTGGGACGTCAGGGTCCCGAGACAATGGCAGAGCAGGGGGCCCTGTTGCCCTGTTGGATGGAGGGGGAGACTGAGGCCCAAGGGGTCGTGTGTGTCGCTGGTGGGCTGGACAAGCCCCAGCTGTGACACCCGTGTCTCCCCTTTCCCTGAGTTTGGAAGGCAGGTGGAAGGTGCCAAGGCCTTCCACCAGCAGGCCCCCAGCTCTGTGCTCCTGGGGGTGGCATTTCATGTGGGCATCTGGGAGGACACCCCAGGGCTAGAGAGCAAGAGATCCAAGAGGTGCTCCAGGAGTGGGGGTGACCGAGGGTGGTGCGTGTCAGGGCCCTGCACCCTCGGAGTGACCAACCATGCCTTGCCCTGGACAGATCGAGATTGGTGAGGGGGCGGAGCTGACAGCTGACTTCCTCTACGACGAGGTGCACCCCAAGCAGCACCTCGCCAAGCGGGCCTTCGCCAAGCCCAGGGGCCCCGAGGGCAAGCGGGGCCACAAGCGCCTCATCCGCGGCCCCGGAGAGAACGGGGACGACAGCTAGGTGGCGGGACCTGAGCCCTGCTGGCGTGTGGAACTGTGGGGCTGCCCCCACCCCACCCCCACGGCCACCTCCCTCCTTGCAGCCGGGCTCTGGGGTGGGGGTTGCCTCCTATGGGTAGGAGGGCTGGTAACTGAACATCCTTGCAGCTTCCGAGGGCCCCTGGGCTGGCATTTTGTGACCCTCCCCCACTGCTGTCCCTGCCTCTCATCCCTGTGCCCAGGGCATCTGGGGACCCTGCTCGGCTGGTTCAAGGGGCTGCGTGGGGAGACTGGCATGAACCGAGCCCCCAGGGGAACTAAGACTAAGGCCCCAGCACGGCCCAGAACCCTTTGGCCACAAGGGGTGAGGTCATTCGGGGCTGGGGCAGAGGGTCACCGCAGGACGAGATGGTTGAATGCTGTATTTTTTAAAGAATAAAATATTTTTAAATCAACAACTGAGTTTGACCCTGAGGGACTACCTCTGGCCCTGGGTATGGGGAGGCCCTGGGCATAGACCTGCCCCTCCCCACCACACACACACACAGTCTGGAAGGGGCCTGTGGGCCTGCTGGGCGGAGCCCCAGCCCGCCTGGCTGCAGGTATGTGGAAGAGCTGTGTCCGTATGCGCATGTGCAGGCTTCGCTGTCAGCTCATTGGCCCCCTCTTGAGAACCTTGGGTACCGCTCTTGTCCCAAAGGGCCTAGGTTTCTGGTCCCAGGGACTTGGGGGAATCTCCCTTGGGCTTGGGATTCAGCAGCAGCCAGAACTTCATTTTCTGCCTCTGAGAAGTGCGTAGAAGACCCCTGCTATCCCAGATGGGAAGAGTGCAGGGTTGGGGACGGATGGGGCCGATGATGGATTCGCCTGCTGGATGGGCACTGTCCTTTTTCTGGAAAGTACCTCTTGGGCTGGGACTCAGGGCAGTGTCCCATCCCTGGGGCCTTTCTCTGCCTCTACTGAAGTGCGTAGAATTGTAGGGAGTGGAGCTAGAACCCAAGCCAGGACCCATAGAAGGCAGACTGATCTTTCCCACCTAAACACTGGTTCTCAAGTGGGCAGGAAGACAACACCATTGTTCCCATACTGTCAAACCCCCTGGGCCTGTGCACCACCTGGGTGCCTGGCAGCTTGGAGCCTGCCTGCCATGACGCCCACCCAGAGGTGCGCACAGAGAAGCAGGGGTAGCAGATGTCCACCCCTGCCCCGTCCCGCCAGAAACGCTATTTGTTCATTCATTCCCTCATTCACTTAGCCATCACTTAGAAACACTCTGTGCTGCCCAGAGCTGACTGTGGAGACCCGTGAATTCAGCAAGTGTGGAGTACCTACAGACAACTTTAACAACCTTACGGCTTTTGCCTTTATGATCCCCTGAACTCTTTCTCTTCCCCGAAACACTCTGATTTTACCCAAATCTGTGTCTCCAGAATTGCAATTTCTAACTTCAAATAAACTCTTTATTTGCAAACAAAACAAAAATGTTAACAAATTAGGTAAAAGCTCAGGAGTACTCCACCTGGGGTAGGGGCTTTATAAGAAGATCAGAGAAGGCCTCATTGAAAGGGTAATGTGTGACGAGAGATGTAAGGGTGGTGAGGGAGGGGGCCGTGTGAGTTATCTGGAAAAAGAGCTTCAAGACATAAGAAAGAGTACGTTCAGAGGCCCTGGGGCAGGAGAAGTACATGCGTGTGTTCCAGCCACAGCCAGGAGGCCAGTGTGTCTGGAGACTGGGCAGGGAACAAGGGGCAGGCAGATAGCATAGGACCCTGCTGGCTATTGTGTGGACTGTGGCTCTGGCCCCAGAAAGGGCCATGGAGGGGTCTGAGCAGAGGGGGGACCTAATGTGACTTAGGGGCCTAATAAGAACAAACTGTGGACCTTGAGAGCAGAAGCAGGACAATCCTGAGGAGGTGACAACTGCACTGGTCTAGACAGGAGGAGATGGCAGCTCAGACCAGGCTGGCGGGAGACGGCGGCTCAGACCAGGCTGGCGGGAGACGGCGGCTCAGACCAGGCTGGTGGATGTGGAAGTGGGGGCAGGGTGGAAAATGGGCACATTCTGAACATGGAGCCAGCAGGACTTGCTGAGGGTCCTGGGGCATCCTGCGGCTTGGGGCCTGAGTGATCTGTTGCAATCACCTGGGTCAGAAGGATTGTGGGGGGAGCCTCAGGGGAGGACGAGCCAGGAGGTCTCAGCTGATCCAGTGGTGGGGTTTGTGCTCTGATGGTGCTCTGGGAATGCAGAGGAGGGCCTGCTCCTGGAGGAAGCCGCCTCTGTGGCAGGGGCAGATGACCGTGGGCAAGGCCAATGCTGCCCCCTGCCCCATACGCCAGGCCCAGCATGACACACACAGCTCTAGGACTGGCACCTCAGGGCAGGAAAGGGCAGTGAAGGAGCTGCTGGCCTGGGGGGGCAGGGGCTGAGAAGGCTGAGGCATACCCCACCAGGTCTGACACTGCTCCTAATTCCAATCTCTTGCCAACCTTAGACTGAGCTCTGGGCCTTCACCTCTTCCCAGACTTCCCAGAGGACAGGTGTGAGGCCCACGTGGGATGTGACAGATGGTTCAGACAGACTGGGGTGGGAGGCGGGGAAAGAAAGAGGAAGGGGTGATGGAGTGATCTGCCACCTGACTATGCAAATGGCCTCTCTGACTCATTATGTCCCCTACACCCCACCCCTGCCATGAGCGTAGGGAGGAAGGGGGCTACTAGGTTATTACAAAATTCTCACTTCCTCTGTTCTCTGAGCTGTCGGCACGGGAAGTGGGCGCCAAGCATCCTTCCCTGCAGCTGCCACCCAACCTGCCCGCCAGACCCTCTGGAGAAGCCGCATTCCCTGTCATGGTAGGATAGCAGCCCTCGGCCCCCAGGGAAGGGGACAAGGTGGGGAGGAAGTGATGGGGAGAAACATGGGCTTGGGAGCTACAGACAAAGGTAGGTGAAAGGGACAGTCACCCAGGTGGCTCTGGGGAAATGCACTGAGCCCTGAACTCATGAGCCATGAGATCCAAACTCACTGCTTGGGTGAGGAGGCGGGGGTTAAGGGCTGCTCTGAGTGGTGGTGCTGGGCTCACTGGTGGTGGTGGTGCTGGGCTCACTGGTGGTGGTGGTGCTGGGCTCACTGGTGGTGGTGGTGCTGGGCTCACTGGTGGTGGTGGTGCTGGGCTGCAAGCCACGGGGACGCCAAGGCTGTGCCCTGTCTGCCCTTTGCTGCCCAACCTTCCCTCCAATTCGTTCTGACCCACAGCAGTTTGAGTGCCTGGGCTGGGTAAGGTGGGCAGAGCATGAAAGAGCTAGGCAATGGCCATCCTGGTCAAGGCCCTGGGCAGTGGTCAGCCTGAACCCCAGCAGGAGACCTTCATTTCTACCTCTTGGCCAAATGAGGCAGGAGTAGTTGGGGGGAGCCTGACAGAGAGCAGAGGGAGGTTTTCAGGGGTGCTGGAGGGAAGGGAAGATGCCTCTTTGCTTGGGAGAGAAGAGAAATGACCTCTGAGGAATGGAAGGGGGAAGCGAGGGTGAGCCTGGTGGGCCTGTTGACCACCAACCTGGCTCTCCTGTCCAGCTAGGGTTTGGTTTTGAGTGAAAGCCTCCATCACGAGTCTAGATCGCAGGTCTCAGGATGAGCTCTGATTCCTTTCTTTGAGTCAAAGGCTGGGTCTCAGATCTGAGTTCAAGTTCCCCATGGGCTTTGGAGATGTGATGGGCACTGGAGAGAGAAACAGGAACCTCCCTGGAGGGCTGGGAAAGACGGAGGTGGAAGCCCTTCTGGAAAACCCCCAGGGAGGTGGGGCAGAGGAGGTGGAGCTGGGGCCGTGTCCTCACCTGGCGCCCACCTTGCAGGGCCCCTACTGTGCCCCGCACCCGCTTTCTCTCCTGGTGCAGGCGGTGGCACTGGCAGCGGCCCTGGCGCAGGGCACTCTGCCTGCCTTCCTGCCCTGTGAGCTCCAGCCCCGTGGTCAGGTGAACTGCAACTGGCTGTTCCTGAAGTCTGTGCCGCGCTTTTCGGCTGGAGCCCCCCGGGCCAATGTCACCAGCCTCTCCTTAATCTCCAACCGCATCCACCACTTGCACGACTCTGACTTCGTCCACCTGTCCAACCTGCGGGTCCTCAACCTCAAGTGGAACTGCCCACCGGCCGGCCTCAGCCCCATGCACTTCCCCTGCCGCATGACCATTGAGCCCAACACCTTCCTGGCTGTGCCCACCCTCGAGGAGCTGAACCTGAGCTACAATGGCATCACGACCGTGCCTGCCCTGCCCAGTTCCCTCGTGTCCCTGTCGCTGAGCCGCACCAGCATCCTGGTGCTAGACCCCGCCCACTTCTCCGGCCTGCACGCCCTGCGCTTTCTGTACATGGACGGCAACTGCTACTACAAGAACCCCTGCCAGCAGGCCGTGGAGGTGGCCCCGGGCGCCCTCCTTGGCCTGCACAACCTCACGCACCTGTCGCTCAAGTACAACAACCTCACGGAGGTGCCCCGCCGCCTGCCCCCCAGCCTGGACACCCTGCTGCTGTCCTACAACCACATTGTCACCCTGGCACCCGAGGACCTGGCCAATCTGACTGCCCTGCGCGTGCTTGATGTGGGTGGGAACTGCCGCCGCTGCGACCACGCCCGCAACCCCTGCAGGGAGTGCCCAAAGAACTTCCCCAAGCTGCACCCTGACACCTTCAGCCACCTGAGCCGCCTCGAAGGCCTGGTGTTGAAGGATAGTTCTCTCTACAAGCTAGAGAAAGATTGGTTCCGCGGCCTGGACAGGCTCCAAGTGCTCGACCTGAGTGAGAACTTCCTCTATGATTACATCACCAAGACCACCATCTTCAGGAAGCTGACCCAGCTGCGCAGACTCAACCTGTCCTTCAATTACCATAAGAAGGTGTCCTTTGCTCACCTGCAACTGGCGCCTTCCTTTGGGGGCCTGGTGTCCCTGGAGAAGCTGGACATGCACGGCATCTTCTTCCGCTCCCTCACCGAGACCACGCTCCGGCCGCTGACCCAGCTGCCCAAGCTCCAGAGTCTGCGCCTGCAGCTGAACTTCATCAACCAGGCCCAGCTCAGCATCTTTGGGGCCTTCCCGAGCCTGCTCTTCGTGGACCTGTCGGACAACCGCATCAGTGGAGCCGCGAGGCCGGCGGCCACCCTGGGGGAGGTGGACAGCGGGGTGGAAGTCTGGCGGTCACCCAGGGGCCTCGCTCCAGGCCCGCTGGTCGCCGTCAGCTCAAAGGACTTCATGCCAAGCTGCAACCTCAACTTCACCTTGGACCTGTCGCGGAACAACCTGGTGACGATCCAGCAGGAGATGTTTACCCGCCTCTCCCGTCTCCAGTGTCTGCGCCTGAGCCACAACAGCATCTCGCAGGCGGTGAATGGCTCGCAGTTCGTGCCGCTGACCAGCCTGCGAGTGCTTGACCTGTCCCACAACAAGCTGGACCTGTACCACGGGCGCTCGTTCACAGAGCTGCCGCAGCTGGAGGCGCTGGACCTCAGCTACAACAGCCAGCCCTTCAGCATGCAGGGCGTGGGCCACAACCTCAGCTTCGTGGCCCAGCTGCCCGCCCTACGCTACCTCAGCCTTGCGCACAACGGCATCCACAGCCGCGTGTCCCAAAAGCTCAGCAGCGCCTCGCTGCGGGCCCTGGACTTCAGCGGCAACTCCCTGAGCCAGATGTGGGCCGAGGGAGACCTCTATCTCTGCTTCTTCAAAGGCTTGAGGAACCTGGTCCATCTGGACCTGTCCGAGAACCATCTGCACACCCTCCTGCCTCGTCACCTGGACAACCTGCCCAAGAGCCTGCGGCAGCTGCGTCTCCGGGACAATAACCTGGCCTTCTTCAACTGGAGCAGCCTGACCGTCCTGCCCCGGCTGGAAGCCCTGGATCTGGCGGGAAACCAGCTGAAGGCCCTGAGCAATGGCAGCCTGCCACTTGGCACCCAGCTCCGGAAGCTGGACGTGAGCAGCAACAGCATCGGCTTCGTGACCCCCAGCTTCTTCGTCCTCGCCGTGGGGCTGACAGAGCTTAACCTCAGCGCCAACGCCCTGAAGACAGTGGATCCCTCCTGGTTCGGTGGCTTAGCAGAGACCCTGAAAATCCTAGACGTGAGCGCCAACCCGCTCCACTGCGCCTGCGGGGCGGCCTTCGTGGACTTCCTGCTGGAGATGCAGAAGGCTGTGCCCGGGCTGTCCAGGCGCGTCATGTGTGGCAGTCCGGGCCAGCTCCAGGGCCGCAGCATCTTCGCGCAGGACCTGCGGCTCTGCCTGGATGAGACCCTCTCCTTGGACTGCTTTGGCCTCTCGCTGCTAATGGTGGCGCTGGGCCTGGCGGTACCCATGCTGCACCACCTCTGTGGCTGGGACCTCTGGTACTGCTTCCACCTGTGTCTGGCCCATTTGCCCCGACGGCGGCGGCAGCGGGGCGAGGACACCCTGCTCTACGATGCCTTCGTGGTCTTCAACAAGGCGCAGAGTGCAGTGGCAGACTGGGTGTACAACGAGCTCCGCGTGCAGCTGGAGGAGCGCCGCGGGCGCCGGGCGCTCCGCCTCTGCCTGGAGGAGCGAGACTGGCTCCCTGGCAAGACGCTCTTTGAGAACCTGTGGGCCTCGGTCTACAGCAGCCGCAAGACCATGTTCGTGCTGGACCACACGGACCGGGTCAGCGGCCTCCTGCGCGCCAGCTTCCTGCTGGCCCAGCAGCGCCTGTTGGAGGACCGCAAGGACGTCGTGGTGCTGGTAATCCTGCGCCCCGCCGCCTACCGGTCCCGCTACGTGCGGCTGCGCCAGCGCCTCTGCCGCCAGAGCGTCCTCCTCTGGCCCCACCAGCCCAGTGGCCAGGGTAGCTTCTGGGCCAACCTGGGCATGGCCCTGACCAGGGACAACCGCCACTTCTATAACCGGAACTTCTGCCGGGGCCCCACGACAGCCGAATAGCACAGTGACTGCCCAGCACTCCTTTAACCCCACCCCCACAATCCCCACACCCCCCAAACTCCCCTCTGAGGGTCAGGCACCTGTCTCTTATACACATCTAGATGTGTATAAGAGACAGCCCCCCACCCGTTTTGCCTCTCTGCCTGGGATGCCCCAACCTGCCTCCCTTTGCAATCCCACCGCTCTGTCTGGCCCCCTTGCATAAAGCAGACACACAAATAAATGCTGCTGGAGGGCCAACAACTAACCCTGAGCTCCTCGGAGGTGCTATTGGGAGGAAAACGGGGAGAATTCACCGGGCCTAAAACAAAGGCGGGAGCAAGACGTGATTGGCGGTAATCGCCGGAGAAAAGGGGAGGGGCCACAGGGCTTAGGCTGGCAGGGTTAGGGGGAAGCTGCTAAGGGCAGCTGTGTTCCCTGTCATTTGTTTCGGACAGTGAGGTCTTGGTCCCAGAGAAGAGACTGGGTCTCCTGACCCTTTCAACTCCTCCCTCAATTCCCAGTCCTACTGAGCTCGGCATTCCTCTCTAATTGGCCTCAGGATCTATCTCCCTCACCAGCAGGGGCCAGGGTGCCTCAAGGACAGGCAGGGAATCTGCAGGCCTGCTTCATTTCTGACTGGCACCAGAGTCCTAAGAGGTGGTAACCCTGCAGAATGTTCATTCCTAAAGTGATCAGAAGATGTGCAGCAAGCTCAGAGGGGGTGATTGCGCCTTCTGGTGGCCATGTTTATGCTGCACTGGGGAGGCTGGTCCAGGCTGGGGTGAGGAAGGCCTGTGGGTGAATCCTGAAAGCAGCGGGCTGAGAGCTAGGGAAGAGTCTAAGGTGAGCTCACAACCCATCCCTTTCTGTTTCTGCTTTGAGTGCATGCTGAGTCTCTCCGTTCTGCATCAAAGGGACACCTCGGTGAGCGTCACCTGGCTACAAAGGAGGGGCCTCCCTTTCCCGCTCCTGCTTCTCATAGCTGATTGTACGTAGGTGGGAGTTGCAGCCACGATGGAGTATGTGTGTCTGTTTCCAGTTTCGGTGCTAGATTTCTGTGTAGACTTTGGGATACTGCTGGGAGCCTCGATGCCCATTGTTTGGAGAGAGCCTGTTCAGTGTCTCCACAAGTGTGTGAGGAATTATGGGTCCTGATAGGCCCAGGGTCCTTGAGCTGCTTTGCTCAGGCTGGCTGTCTCCCGTCCCCACAAGTAAACCTGCCCTTCGAGGAGCAGAGGAGACACGCACAGCCTCTTGGTTGGAGCTGGCGTCTGGGGCGCTGGGAGAGAGGACCCAGCTGAGCTGGCCATGGGCCCAGTTTGGGGCAGCTCAGGGGCTCAGGGCCACTGGGCTGGAAGATTGGCACTCAGGCAGACTTGGCTAATCTTGCAGCCTGGTTGTGGGTGAAAGGTTGTTGTTGAATTACGCCGGGATTCTTGGCCCCCGGAGAAGAATTCAATCTGGGGCCAGAGACGAGGCTTGATAGCTCAGAGTTTTTGTGTAACAAAGTTTTATTAAAGTATAAAGGAGACAGAGAAAGCTTCTGACATAGGCATCAGAAGGGGGCAGAAAGAGTACCCCCTGCTAGTCTTTAGCTGGATGTTATATAGTCACCAGCAGTCTGTTAATGAGGAGAAGGCGATGGCACCCCACTCCAGTATTGATCCACACAGTCAAAGGCTTTGGCATAGTCGATAAAGCAGAAGTAGATGTTTTTCTGGAACTCTCTTGCTTTTTCCATGATCCAGCGGATGTTGGCAATTTGATCTCTGGTTCCTCTGCCTTTTCTAAAGCCAGCTTGAACATCAGGGAGTTCACGGTTCACGTATTGCTGAAGCCTGGCTTGGAGGATTTTGAGCATTACTTTACTAGCATGTGAGATGAGTGCAATTGTGCGGTAATTGGAGCATTCTTTTGCATTGCCTTTCTTTGGAATTGGAATGAAAACTGACCTTTTCCAGTCCTGTGGCCACTGCTGAGTTTTCCAAATTTGCTGGCATATTGAGTGTAGCACTTTCACAGCATCATCTTTCAGGATTTGAAACAGCTCAACTGGAATTCCTGTTAATGAAAGAAAGGAATGTCTCAAAACTTAGAATGTCTCAAAACTTAGAATGGCACCAGGCCCCTCACCCGTAAGATGTATTTTGGGATAACCTTGGCTCCAAATGGTTTATCTTGGGCCATAAAATGATTAACTTGAATCTTGAAGAAGGGCAGATCACCATACAAATAGTTTCATTTACATAGATTAGAGGAACAATATCGGAGTATAACATACTGGTTTATCAAGTAGGTTCTAAGCCCAAGAGGCGGAACTGACTTGAAGACAGAGTTTGGGGTAAATGCATAGTACATTAGCATAGCTTAAGATAAACACTTCCATAAGAAAAAGGCATTGGTTAACTTCAGGTGAAACCAGGTATCATTATGGCAACACAGAACTTTAAGAGAAACCTCCTTTTAAATTTGTATAGAGAAGGAAAAAATATCGCTAGTTTGTTTCCTCCTGCCGCTTAAAAGAGATAAAATGTCTGACACTTGCAGGCTATCTCCTCCATTTGGGGACCCCTGGCCTTCCTGCCTGTTACCCTCTCATGGAGATCCCTGGTAAGGACAGGAGGCTGCTTTTCCCCCTCTCTCCAGGCTATTGCTGGGAGAGAAGTCTAGGCCACCTTCTCCTTTCTGACCTTGAGATAAAATGTCTGACACTTGCAGGCTATCTCCTCCATTTGGGGACCCCTGGCCTTCCTGCCTGTTACCCTCTCATGGAGATCCCTGGTAAGGACAGGAGGCTGCTTTTCCCCCTCTCTCCAGGCTATTGCTGGGAGAGAAGTCTAGGCCACCTTCTCCTTTCTGACCTGGGTACAGGGGCTCCTGCTGGAGGCTGGCATCCCCTATTATCTGCCCGCCTCAAAGAAAGACAGAGGAGGGTCTCTGACCCACATATCTGTAGCCCCATGAGGGTCCTGATCCAGTCCAGCTTCTGCAGGAGCAGGCTAGCATGGCCCCATGCACTTCCTTAACCCACGTGTGGGGAGAAAATAAAACAAGAACTGTCATTCCCCTAGGCTGGAGTCTTGTGGGCGGGGCAGAGGGCACTGCTGAGTGGCTCTGAGACTGTTCTGGCCACATCTGGGAGCAGAAGTCAGGGCCCTGCCGAGGGCACCACTTTGCATGTGGGAAGCACAATTTGCCTGTCTCTGAGCAACAGAGTCTGCCCTGGGGCAGACCCCAGCTAGGACCTCTGCATTCCCATCTAGGGGCAGAGCCACTAGCCTGGGCCCTGCAGGGGGGGGCCTGCAGGGGGGGCTAGGAACTGGGCTCCTGTGGTCAGGAAGGACGCTGGTGGCTGGCCCTCTTCTCCACACTGCTGCACGTCCTCAACCATTAACACTGCCCACAACACGGCTTTGCAAGGCTGGGGAAGAGATGGGCCTTGAATCAGATTACCTGGGGGGACCACCAACTCTGCTATTTGGATTATCCTGGGCAAGTGCCCTCCCCTATAGAGACTGCACATCTGCCTGTGAGAATGGCCAGAGTTACTCTGCAGACTGTTACAAGTATTTATGGTAATGTGTTTCAAGTCTGGGAGACCTAACTGGTCACCCAGTGATTATTTTTAGGTAAGGTACTTACACTGAGGACAACCTCTCACTGGGACTGTGACAGATTTTTCTTTCTCTATCCAGAGATGGATCCTTCTGAGTCAGGGCCAGTGCACTGAAAGGGGTTCAGAGGCAACTGTGGAAATGATTTCGGACGCACGCAACAGTAAGTGCCAGTTTGCAGCAAGCAGCAGGGAGCCATTGCTGGAAGCAGGGTCTTACTTTCCCAGTCTGGGAGTCCTAACCGCTGGGCCACAGTGGAGCTGAAGAGGAAAAGTTAAAATTTTACATCACCTCCTTCTTCTGCCTCTGTAACTCAGCTTGCCCCTTGCAAAGTCTAGATCACGTAGGTCATGTACTCTCAAAAAGTGGGGACTTGCAATACTAGGAACTGGAGTTTATCTCACTCACCCTTGTCCTGCCCTTTGAAATCGTCCAGCCCCTGCAAATCTGCTTAATTGTGCCTGTCCAAGCCAGGCATCCCCCTCCCCATCTTGACCACTGTACCCGTGAGCGCCAAACTCCTTAGTTTAAAGCAGCTTATTAACAGCTAGTGCTGCCCACTACAGTCTGTCTAGAAAAACTCTGTAATCCCTTTGTTCAGGGCTCAGAGGTTGGAGTGTTAACTCCTCTGGGCCCGCCAGCATAATAAATCTGAGTTCTCTAACTTTCCAAGTGTGGTGCTTCGTTTC
The DNA here is from genome assembly GCA_006410635.1 of Cephalophus harveyi. Lineage (NCBI taxonomy): Eukaryota > Metazoa > Chordata > Mammalia > Artiodactyla > Bovidae > Cephalophus > Cephalophus harveyi. Next base: position 53,647 of record SJYT01020011.1, on the reverse strand, counting down.
TCGAGTACTGGTTTCTGCAAGAGAGCCAGCAGTTAGGCTAGGGTCCCTAGTCTTTGCCTGCTTAGTCAAGAATGAGGTGAGGTGGTAGAAGGTAAAGAGTAAAGTAAACAGTTTGTTGAAAAGAAAAGTACATATGGAAAGGCACACAGGTGAGCTCAGAGAGAGAGTCTCGCCTTTTTGAAGTTTAAGTCCTTTATAAGGGGTCGGTTTTCCGGGTCTTTGTTTACCCTCAGGCCAATCTTCTTGCTCACTCTCCCCCTGGTAAATTTGTCTCAGGACCCTCACCTGAGGTTTGCACACATATACCTTAGCCAAGATGGATCTCAAAGTGAAGGCTTCTAGGAGGAGCAAGACTCATTAAGGCCTGGAATATCCTCGACTCCAAGGAGCCATCCTGAGCATGTGTAATGCCTCCCTTATCCTTTACGCAGGCAGGGTTCTTGCCTCTCTTTGTCCTTGTCATGATTATTCCCTTGAGATGTTTACAAGACACAAAGACCGGCTATTTACCCTGTTTCTGTCGTCACTTCCATTCTGGAGAGGAAACAGGAGGCTGGTAGTAAATTCCTCAGCAGGAGACCACATATCTCTCGCCTCAGGAAATTCACAGAGGAGCTGGGTGATTGTAAATATCCAGCCTGGAGCCTGTCTATCTCCTGCCTCAGAAGCAGAGGCTCAGGAACCTGGGAGCGGGACTGAGGATCTGCACACCCTGGTGTTGCCTCCTTGGGCTTCCTGGCCATCGGGGATCAGTGAGCGCTAGACAAGTCGAGGTCTGGGCACAAGACTTAGGACAACTTGAAGGGAAGAAATGTAAAAGTAAGGAAATTCTACCTGCTAAGAATCTAAGTTACAGCTCTCCCATTTCCCTCTAGGACACATTATTTAATGCCCTGAAAGTGAAAATGTTAGTCCCTTAGTCCTCTCCAACTCTTTGCAACCCCCATGGACTGTAGTCCTTCAGGCTCTTTCTCCATGAAATTCTCCAGGCAAGAATACTGGAGTGGGTTGCCATTCCCTTCTCCAGAGAACTTCCTGAACCAGGGATCGAACCTGGGTCTCCTCCATTGCAGGCAGATTCTTTACCATCTAAGCCACTAGGGAAGCCCATTTACTGCCCTAGGCTTCTGAATATTCTTAGGGAGCTTCCATGACATCATCCATTTTCACACTTGCATCTTTATTAGAAACCTTGCTTACACGAACTTTTCCTATGTAAGCAGCTGATGAATCCTTCTGCTCCTGCAGCAGGGCTCCCCGACAGTTTGGGCACCAGGGACCCGTTTTGTGGAAGGAAAATTTTCCACCGACAGGGACTATACAGGGAGATGGGTTTGGGATGATTCAAGAGCGTTACATTTATTGTGCACTTTATTTCTATTACTGTTATATCACCTCCACCTCAGATCATCAGGCATTAGATCCTAGAGGTTGGGGACCCGTGCCCTGCAGAACATTCCATTATCCTTTGTCCTCACAATCTTATACACAGCAGGGAGAAGCTGAGCTAATGACCTTGTTGACCCCCTGTGGCTCTGAGTCTAAATGAGAAGGAAGGTGGGTCTTGTTAAGCATTGGGAGAGAAACGTGACCCAAAGTAGAGGGGAAACTACTGGACGGAAAGGAGGTGGAGGCAGTTCTAGGCGTGGGAATCTGGTGGACAATGGAAGGGCCCTGAAAGCTGTCCTGGGGGAACAGGGCTGGGAAAGCTGAATGAGGGCATTTCCTGAGCTGAAAGGAACCTCGTGGTGGTTCCCAGGGGATATGACTTCCATCTTACCCAGGGGGCCTGCCCGGGTGCGTGTCTTTATCTGATGGGACCAGGACTCAGCCAGCTCTCTCATCGCCTGGCCTGGTTAGGGGCATGGACCCACCCCCAGAGGCTCGGAGCCGAGGCCAGGAGTCTCTCATTCCTCCAGTTGCTTGGCTGTTCTTCAGCTCATCTATCCATTCTGGAAAAATAACCTTGCAGGTTTTCACAGGTCACTGTTGTAGGCTGAACGATTTTGTCCCCTCCTTGGTTGAAACCCTAACCTCAGGTGATGGCGTTTGGAGGTGGGGCCTTTGAAGGGTAATTAGCTTTAAATTAGGGTAGGAGGTAGGCCCTCCGTGGTAGGATTAGTGGTTTTATAAAAAGAAGAGGGGGGAATTTTCTGGTGGTCCAGTGGTTGAGGCTTTGTCTTCCAATACACGTTTGACCCCTGGCAGGACTAAGCTCCCACATAGTGTGGGAGAACTAAGTTCACAGGCAATAAATACTGACCCCGCATTTCTCTGGGGCCACATACTGCAACTACTGAGCCTGCGCACATTGGAGCCCACGTGCCTCAAGCAGCTACTGCGCATGTGCAGTCTGGGGCACACCTTCTGCAACTACTGAGCTGCGCACGTTGGAGCCCACGTGCCTCAAGCAGCTACTGCGCATGTGCAGTCTGGGGCACACCTTCTGCAACTACTGAGCCTGCGCACGTTGGAGCCCACGTGCCTCAAGCAGCTACTGCGCATGTGCAGTCTGGGGCACACCTTTTGCAACTACTGAGGCTGTGTACGCTGGAACTCACGTGCTGCAGTTAGTGAGCCTTCGCAGCTCTGAAGCACAGGCGCCTCAAGAAAAGGCCCGTGTGGCACAACTCGACGCAGCTAAAAAACAGAATAAAGTAATATTTAAAAAAGAGAAGAGGAAGAGGTAAAAGTCACATGCGTTTATAGCGAGAAGACAGTTGTCTACAGGCCCAGAAGGGGACTTCCACCAGTAAAGGAATCTGTTGGCAGCTTGACCCAAGACATACAGCCTTCAGAACGGTGAGAAACGTTGTTTCTTGAGAAACGACGGTGTTGTTTAAGCCCCGCCCTCTACAGCAGAGACAGACCCCTTTTGCTTAATAAGCACATTTGCTTCGCGTTCGCGTTCGCTGTGTGTCAGGCCTTGTGCATGGCGCGGGACTCCAGAGCGACGGGGCAGTGATCTGCAGGGCTTTGAAGGGCAGCGCAAGGGGGAGGCCAGAGCACACTACAGGGAATGTCTTAGCTCTGGCATTCAGGGAAGGTCTCTCTGAGGATTTTTCTGAGTGAAGAGTGGCAGTCACATCACGAACCTGGGAAGAGAAATCTAGGGGAGAAACAATGGCTAACACCAACCCCTGGAAGCTGGTGGGAACCTCCGTGGGTATTTGAGAGCCAGGAGTCTGTGTCTAGACCTGAGGCTGGGTGAACAGGTGAGGGTGGGATGGCTGATGAAGTTGCAGAGATGGATGGGATCTTGACGCCAGAGAATCTCATCAGCCTATTGTGACAGTCTAGGATATTTAAATAGAATTTATCTATTTGGCTGCGTTGGGTCTAGTTGTGGCGCGCAGACTCTTAATGCAGCATATGTGCTCCCGTTCTGGAACCTAGGTCCCTTGGATTAGGAGCTTGGAGTCTTAGGCCCTGGAGAACCAGGGAAGTCCCTGCCATCTGGAATCTTAATTGGTACAATTTGAAAACCCAGAAAAATTTTCTGCAGGGGAGGGACAGGACGTGATTTGGGGGGCGGGGGTAGGAGGGGGCTGCGGCTTATGGGATCTTAGTTCTCTGACCAGGGATTGAAGCTGAGCCCTCAGCAGTGTAAGCGCTGAGGCCTAATCGCTGGGCTGACAGGGAACTCCTTGTTTCTTTAAAAGCTCTCTCAGGCTCCTGCGTGGGGTAGAGGCTGGGGCTGGGGCAGGTGCCCGGGTGATGGCACAAGCAAGAGAGAAGCAGTGGCCGTGTCCAGAAGTGGCCTGGCTTGAGGTCTGTCTTCGAGATAGAACTTACACGACTTGTTAACAGTGTCATGTGTGTCAATGAGAGCTGGCTTCCACACGAGAGGCCGGAGTTAGTGGATAGATCACGGCAAGATGAGGAGAAGTGGGTAGCGGAGGAGTGGGCAGCCCTGGGTGCCGCCAGGAGCTGCGTGGTTCACATGCAGCTTGAACTGAAACCCAGGGTGGCGTGTGTGTTGGAGGCATGGAGAGATCCTCAGAGAGGATCCGCAGAGAGGGGAAGCCTGACGTGCAGTCAGAGATGAACCCAGTGGGCGCTCAATATTCAGAGAACGACCAGCTCAGGAAGGAGGAGGAAAGTCACGAGAGGTCAGTGGCCCAGAAGCTTAGAGAAAGCTATAAAAAGGCTGAGGACAACCACCTCAAATACCAATGAGAGGCAAACAGAACGGGCCGCTGGATTTGGCAAAGACAAGCACGATGTGGCAAGAAAAGTGTGGCCTCCACAAAGAACAGGCTGAAGGACCAAGTGGGGAGGGCTAAGCAGAAAGGGCAGAACAGAGGCGGCAGCTAGGTGGGGCGCAAGACGGAGGGAGAGCTGGTTTGATTACAGGATGGTGAGCGCCTGCTGCAGGCCCACAGGAAGAAGGGAAGAGCCGGTTGCAGGAATGCACAGGAAGCGGTGGGACTCAGAGCACCAGGGGCAGGAGTCAGGGGCAGGGGCACGAAGGGTTGGAGACCACAGGTGCAGCTGTGACGGAGCAGCCTGGACTGCCCGACTTTCACGGGGAAGCGTGAGGGCCCGGGCTGGGGGGGCAGCGGCCGCAGCACTGACTGTTCGCTGTGGGGAGAGGCTTGGACTGAAGCGGCTGCAGCTGCGGCTTGTGCCCTCAGAACTGCTTGGGGCTGGGGCACAGCTGGGCCGGCCACTGCCTGGCAGGCATTAAAGCCGTGCTGACTTCCCTGTCCTGCCTCTTGTTAGTGCTGCAGTGAACACTGGGGTGCCTGATGCACATGTCTTTACAAATTAGTTTCCGGATGTATGCCCAGGAGTGGGATTGCTGAATCTTATTCTTAAAGAATCTTCATACTGTTCTTCACAGTGTCTGTACCAACTTACATTCCCACCAACAGTGTAGAATGCCCCCTGACTCATTCCCTTTTCTCCACACCCTCTCCAGCATTTATTGTTTGTAGATTTTTTTGATGGTGGCCATTGTTATGGTGTGAGGTCATACCTCTGTGTTTGGCTGAGTAATATTCCATTGAATATATGTAATCTTTGACAAAGGAGGCAAGAATATACAATGGAGAAAATACAGCCTCTTCAGTAAGTGGTGCTGGGAAAACTGGACAGCTACATGTAAAAGAATGAAATTAGAATACTTCCTAACACCTCTACATAGTTTTGATTTGCATTCCCTGGTGATTCTCAGATGATAAAGAATCTGCATGCAATGCTGGAGACCTGAGTTTGAGTCCTGGGTTGGGAAGATCCCCTGGAGGAGGGAATGGCAACCCACTCCAGTATTCTTGCCTGGAGAATTCCATGGACAGAGGAGCCTGGCAGCTACAGTCGCCAGGTGGACACAACTTTCAGTGACCAACACTTTGACTTCTAATAATTAGCTATGTTGGACACATCTTTTCATGTTTGTCAGCCATCTGTCCTCTTTGGAGAGATGTGTTTAGGTCTTTTGCCAATTTTTTGATAGGGTCATGTGTTTTTGATATTGAGCTGCATGAATGAGCGTCTTGTTATTTTGGAGACTAATCCTTTCTTGCTTTGTTTGCAAATATATTTTCCCCCAAAGAGGGCTGTCTTTTCATCTTGTTTATGGCTTTCTTTGCTGTGCAGAAGCTTTTAAGTTTAATTAGGTCACATTCGTTTTTATTTTCATTACTCTAAGAGGTAGGTCAAACAAGATCTTGCTGTGATTTATGTCAAAGATTGTTCTGCCTATGTTTTTTCTAAGAGTTTTATAGTGTCTCACCTTACATTTAAGTCTTTAATCCAGTTTGAGTTCATTTTTGTGTATGGTGTTAGAAGTATTCTAATTTCATTCTTTTTCATATAGCTGTCCAGTTTTCCCAGCACCACTTACTGAAGAGGCTATATTTTCTCCTTGTATATTCTTGCCTTTGTCAAAGATTGCATATACACAATGGAATATTACTCAGCCAGAAAAAGGAACAAATCTGAGTCTTTTGTAGTGATGTGGATGGACTTAAGAGTCTGTCATACAGAGTGAAGTAACACAAAAAGAGACAAAGATTGTATATGAACACACGTATGTGGAATCTAGAAAAATGGTACAGGTAAGCCTGTTTGCTGGGCAGGAGCAGAGATGCAGACGTGGAGAACGGGCATGTGGCCGCCACCGGGGAGGGGCTGCTGCTGCTGCTAAGTCGCTTCAGTTGTGTCCAGCTCTGTGGAGGGTAGGACGAATTGGGAGATTGGGCTTGACATATTACTACCATGTGTAGAACAGATAGCAAGTGGGAGGCTGCTGGATAACACAGGGAGCTCAGCTCCGTGCTGTGATGACCTGGAGAGGTGGGATGGGGGCGGTGGGAGGGAGGCTCAAGAGGCAGGGCACGTGTGTATAGGTATAGATGCTTCACTTTGTTGTACAGCAGAAACAAACACAACACTGCAAAGCAATCGTACTCTAATTTTCAAAAAAGGACATGCTAGCTTCCGGGGGAGAAGGCAATGGCACCCCACTCCAGTACTCTTGCCTGGAAAATCCCATGGGCAGAGGAGCCTGGTGGGCTGCAGTCCATGGGGTCTCGAAGAGTCGGACACGAGTGAGTGACTTCACTTTCACCTTTCACTTTCATGCATTGGAGAAGGAAATGGCCACCCACTCCAGTGTTCTTGCCTGGAGAATCCCAGGGACGGGGGAGCCTGGTGGGCTGCCGTCTATGGGGTCGCACAGACTCAGATGCGACTGCAGCGACTCAGCAGCGGCAGCGGCAGCAGCTTCCGGCATTCTGAGAGGCCGTGCCATCCTGGGTAGGGTCTGGGGCCACTACCTGAGACCAGGATATTTTCACTCATCTCACACATCTCAGCAATACAGACTGAGTTTAAAGGGATGAATGACTTTTTGATTGAGTAGCCAATAAAAAGAGGAATCCTGATTTAGACAAGAATTTATTTTCTGGACTACATGTTTACCATAGATTAAAATTAATATAATTTAATTCACATACAAAGACAACTGTGGAGGGACTACCTGGATACAATGTGACTTGGGGTAGGTGGAGTAACTTAGGGCACAGCACATTCAGGCCTGAGCAGATACCAGCTTGCTCATACCGGAGAAGTAGGACTTCTCTCTTTCGCTCATCATTTCAAAATGCAGTGGCCTCCTGCAGAAGTTGCACTCGGCTGAGGAATGTGGCTTGAGTTCCAGCCCAACTCGCTTCCATGTGGCCAGCAGATGATCTGTGAGGAGCAAGTTTTTTAAAATTAGAGGAAGTACATACCCAGGACAAATGGAAATATATGTCCCCAATAATAATTTGTACACAAGTGTTCACAGCAGCATTCTTTTTTTTTTCATAATAGTCAAAAAGTGGAAACAATCCAAACATCCACCAATTGATGGATAAACAAAACGTGGTATATCTGTACTGAAGAGAATTATTTGGTAGGAATGAAGTGCTGATTCAAGCTACAACGTAGATGAAACCTTGAACACACTGTGCTGTGAAATAAGCCAGGCATAAAGGGCCATATATTGTACGATTCCATTTACATAAAATGTTATGTATAGGCAAGTCCACAGACAAAAAGTGGATCAAGGCTGGGATGTGGCTGCTAAGTGGTGTAAAGTTTCTCTCTGAGGCGATAAAAACATTCTGGCATCAGAATGCTGACGGTTGCACAACATTACTTAAAAACCACTGAATTATGCATTTTGAAAGGTTAGAATTTGTTTTATCTGAATTCTATCTTAATAGGCTGTTACTTAAAAAATAGAGAAAACCCAGGTCTGGCTTTACTTTACACCCTTCAGAGAAGAAGTTGCTCCCACATGGCTGCACTGCGTGGAACAGATCATTCCTTGCAGAGGAGCCCGAAAGGCTAGAGGCAGGGAACCACTGTGGGTGGCGGTGGAGGCTCAGGAGGGCAACACACCTCCGAGGCAGAGGCAGCTATGAGCGGCCCGTTCAGTCTCTGCCTTCAGGTGGACGCAGGGGGAAAGGCCTGCGTTATACAGAACTATGAGAATATGAAACGCTGAACAGAAGGGGTTAACTGTGTAGTCGGTTTTCAGAGAAGAGAGAAGTGCAGAGCTGAGCTCTGGAGGCCCGGGCAGGCGTAGGCTGTCAGAGGCATCTCTCCTGCAGCAGCCGCCACTGGGGGTCCCTGAGTCACACAGACAGAGGCAAGGATGGGAGCAGTGAGCGGAGAGCAGGCTCCCTCAGTGCTTCCCATGAAGTGGAGCAAACGACTAAACGTCTTTCACGCTTCTGTACCACCTGAGAATATTCTTAATTACTTGGAAAAAGAAGAGACAGATCTGAATGGCTTGAATTATAAATGCTGCAGACAGCTTCACGCCACTCTTGCGCGGGGCTCTGGCAGCTCCCTGGCTACTCACCCACAAAGTAGCTCATCATCTGCGGCGTGTGGTGGGGCGTGGGGGCGATGCGCAGCAGCTCCTCGCCCCGGGGCACTGTGGGGTAATTGATCGCTTGGACATAGATATTATGTCTAGTCATGAGTTCATCACAGACCTCCGTGTTTTTAGCAGCATCTGCCACCTAAGATTGATAGTAACAGAAGATAAGGCTGGAACCAGACAGCAGAGACTAGTCACACGTGTGTCCAAGTGGCTTGGGCTCGACCTACATATGCAAGCCTGGCAGAGAGGCAGAGTGCTGCCCCGACACCTGCAGTTTAAAGGATTGTTCACCACAGATCAGAGACTGAAACCACAGGAGAAGTAACTTTCACACTGATCTCCCTCCCAGGATCCAAAGCAGGGAAGCGGGCGCTCCCATGAGCCTATTGTGACGGCAGTGGGTGTGTGCACCCTGGGGATGAAGGCAGCTTTGGTGATACCAGCTCTGTTACTCAGATGAATTCAACTGTGACGCCAACAGGGCTGCCCTTTGTAGCAGGCAGAGCAAGACCTATGTCACAAGGAAATGAATAAAAAGCAATACTTCAGAGCTAGCCAAGCTCCAGCTTCCAGAGCTTCCCAGACACAAGCTCTGTGTTTACCCTGTCAAGGCTAGTGTGCTGGAGAAGGAACTTCTGCTCCAGCCTGCTGGGCTCAAAGGCTTCATTCTCATTGTGAAGTCAGCCAAAGGCAGAAACATGGCAGACGGCCACTGGCTACAGCCCTTGACCCCAACAGTCACCCTGCCCAGCCCAAGTTCATGAACCAGAACATCTCCTGGTCAAGTGCAGAGACCCAGCCCCCAGCAAGTCCAGTCACAGACAGGTCATTACCCGGACAGGGATGATGTGACTGGGGCAGTGGACCACTGGCAGGCCGGCATCCATCAGCATCTGCCTCATGAGCTTCACGTTGCGCTGGTGTTGGCGGCGAAGTGCCCGGCCCTCAGCGCTCCTCAGGATCCGCACAGACTCCAGTGCTCCAGCCAGCAGCATGGGTGGCAGGGAGGTGGTGAAGATGAAGCCCGCTGCATAGGACCGGACGGTGTCGATCAGGGAACTCGTGCTGGCGATGTACCCTCCAACGCAGCCAATGGCTTTGCCTAGGAGGAGACGGGTTCGTTTATTACAGCGACTGCCCTAAGTGTGCACAGCCAGGCGCTGCAGAGCCTCAGAACACTTACTCTTCTCTCTCTCCTTTGTTTGTCCTAAGACCGGAATCAAGGGACAGCAGCCCATTTCCAAAAGGGAGAAAGCTGAGAATGTTACGAAAGGGTCTTGCCCAAAGTCAAATGGCCAAGCTGGTGTCTGATCAGGATCAAAGCGCAGGTCTCCAGACTAGGTCTGGCACCAGTGGCTGGTCCCAGGGTGCCTAACACCAAGTGCCACCTCCCCTCTGTCCTCCCTGCCCACCCAGGACGCCTGCACCCTCCACACTCTGCACTGTGCCTGCTCTGGACAGGGTCCAGCTGGGTGCTCCCTGCGTTACCCTTGAGGCCAGAATGTCAGCCAGCCAAGACACTAATTTGTTTTGGCAGGACTGGTATTAATTTCTACTTAAGTAATCACAAAACTCCAACAAGGAGTGTTTGCTGGATAAACATGAAAACTCAGACCCTGTTATGGTTGATTTAGGGCTGGCCTCATTTTTCCTTCTTCTTGAGTTCCCTTATATAATTGGTATCTCAGGTTTCAAGATTAAGGACTCCAGAAGAGTCCTCCTCAATCTTAAAACATTATGTTCTGTAATTAACATTCTTGCTTCAACCCCACACATGATTGGAGTGGTATAAGCTGTCACAATGGAAAATTTTTCTCTCCAGCCCTTTTCATCTCTCAGGGACCATACCTTCAAAGGGCCCACGTCATGAGAGCTCTTTACAAGAAAAGGGCAGCTGGAATCAGGACGGGACACTAGAACAAGAGTTCTCCTCCAGGCAGGGCTCTGCCAAGGGCCCCAGGCTCTCCTGGTCTGCATGATGTTCTCATGCCCCTTGACAGGGCTGAAGGACACTCTTCTTTGCTTGCCATTCCTTTACCAAGTGTAGGCTGTAAAGTGGCATTTTAGCCAGCCACTTCGTGTGTCTCCAGCCGCTTTACTAATTTCTGAAATTCTCCAATTTGTACAGATGACATTTTTATTTCATAGATGAAGAGAAGGCCTATAGTAATTGTCTGTATACTGTTCACTTACATTCTTCAAACTGAGGTGGGGATCTGCTGTTACCTCCATGAGGAAACTAAGGCACAGAGAAGTTAACCACCAATCCAAGGTCACACCGATAGTGAGTTACACAGGCAAGACTTACACCCAGCAGGCAGCAAGGCTATGGAGTCTGGAGTTGCTCCAAGAGACGCTGCCTCAACTAGGAGGAGCAGAGGATATACAAAGACACTGGGTGAACTGCTGTCCCCACGTGCTCGGGACAGAGCTCAGCGCTTCACACCCAGCACCTGGACCTGTAGCTCCAGAAGAACCGCACGAAAATTCTTCTTTTTAATTTCTTTTTAATATAAGGGAACAATCTGATGCAGAGAGTAAAGGCCATTGTCGCGGTGTATACCTAGACCCACAACTACGTTTGGAATGAGCTCAGAGGGCAACAAATGGTACTTCCGTCATGTCAGGCTATGAGATTTACTTTGATTCTGCTGGCCAGGCCTCCATGACTCAAGGGATTCTGCTAAACTGTGCCACTCACTGAGAAAATAAAAACTTGCTCAAAAAAGTGACCCAGGCTTTAGATGCTTTCAGACCATCTCCTCACCTGACCCATTAGACCAGCAGCCCTTGGTTTTGTTGTTTAGTTGCTAAATTTTGTCCGACTCTTTTGCAACCCCATAGACTGGTCCCCAGGCTCCTCTGTCCATGGGATTTCCTAGGCAAGAATACTGGAGTGGGTTGCCATTTCCTCCTCTAGGGGATCTTTCTGACCTAGGGATGGAACTCTCATCTCCTGCACTGGCAGGTGGGTTCTTTACCACTGAGTCAGAATTTAATTTTAGTATGGATTACAGCCTGTGCAGAGCACACATACCAAGTGTTCCAGAAATGATGTCCATTTTTGGCATAACTCCATCCCGATCGCCAATCCCTCCGCCTTGCAGCCCATACAGCCCCACTGCGTGGACCTCATCCACGAAGGTAATTGCTCCAAACTCGTGGGCCACGTCACATAGCTCCTCCAGCGGGCACACCGCCCCTGAGGAGAGACCACAGACCATGCTGAAGCACTTGCTGTGTCACAGATTTCTCTTTTGGTAAGGATTAGAACACAATTAACTTACCTTCTAAGATATTTTTAATATTGGGGAAAGCAATGAACTTCCCCCAGTTTCTGGACTGTTTTGAGATTTGGAGCTTAGTAAAAACCGAAGTAGAATATCTACAATCACCCAAATCTATACAGTGTCCCCCAACTACAAAATCCTGGCAGAAAGTGAAAAGAAAAGGAACTACAAAAATAACGCCACGCTTTTAAGTTCAGGCCTTGTTTTCATTAAAAGTTTTCAGGCTGGCCTCTAGATAGACTTACCGTCCATCGAGTGGACAGTTTCAAAGGCGACAATCTTGGGGACGGCAGGGTCAGACCTTCGCAGCAGTTCTCGGAGGTGGCTGACGTCGTTGTGGCGGAAGATGTACTTTGGCACTCCGCTGTTCCGAATCCCCTGGATCATGGAGGCATGGTTCCCAGCGTCAGAGTAAATCTCACAGCCTAACAAGACAAAAACGCGCTTTACTGCCATCTGTAGCAAAGCTAAATTATTTTCTCAACAGTCAAGGACAACAGACTTTGCCCTGAAAATGCTACTTTGCCCCGTAGGCAAAAGACCCTGCACGCCAATTTCTTTCTAGCAAAATAACTAACTAGTGCTTCTCCTCTGAGAAGGCCCATAGATATAAAATAACCCAGTGGCACACAGTTAATCTGCTTTTAAATCTGGCTGCCTCACTCCAAACTCAATCAAAAGATAACTACACATGATTAAGAGAATTCTCCAAAAGATTTTCTTGGAATACAAAGCACACTGGAAGCAATTACTGTCAGGACAAGCCCTGCAAGTCTGATTCTTCATTGTTATCCTGCTCTACTGGAACTCAGAATGTAACACTTCATGAAGTGTTAACTCAGTTCATGAGTTCCTAGTGTATCTCTTGAGTGGTCGGGGTAAGTCTTTTTTGTCATCTTCCTGTTACTACTAAGAAACCCAGACAGTTCTAAGGCACCCACAGCAGGCTTCCTACCTGGCATCATCTTAGCCAGAGTGAAGAGGGTCGAGTCATTGGCCACAAAACACGAGGAGAACAAGAGTGCAGCATCTTTCCCATGGAGGTCAGCCAGCTCCCGCTCCAGGTCCACGTGGAATTTACTAGTTCCAGAAATATTTCTAGTACCCCCTGCTCCAGTACCATGCTGTTTCAAAGTGTCTCTTAAAAAAAAAAAAGCAGACAGAAAATAAATCTCAAATCTCATGGTTCTGAATACTGTACGAACAGTTCCTCCCTCTAGGATCCAGGAGACTGAAACTGATGTTGATGTAGCGCTTCTTTTCCTGTGAATATGGGGCCAGAAGTTTCAACCACTTCCTGTCTAGACTGTGTGGGAGAAAGTCTCAACACCAGGGTGATGATGCCTCTGGGGGGATCAAGAGCAAGTGTCCACTTACCAGTCTTAGTTGAGTTTAGTTAATTTACGAAGGTTTCTTTTCTCTAACAAACATCACTTTCTCCAATAACATGACCTCAGGCTCTAGAGGGACATCTTGACTGATTGTCAGTTATACCCTCTGCGAACCAGTCCCATAATCTTAGGCTGTCTCTATTACTAAACCTCAGACTGGGCTCTCTCTGGCAAGCCTCCTTGAGGAATTCGGCCAGCAACTCTCAGGTGTCCATACGATGGCAAACCTCCTGAAGGACATGAGTGACGGGTTCTACCATACCCTGCTGCTCGATTTGTATTTCTCCATCCACACCTACAAGGCAGGGCACGTATGTGCAAGACTGCTTGGTGTAAGAGAGGTCCTTGCTTATGGAGAAGTTGGAAGTGAGCAGACATATAGTCAAGGAGCCCATAAACTTGAACCCTTACACAAAGAGGGGCTCCATCAACTACTTACACTTTAGAGTTCTCTAAAATTAATGTGTACATATTTTTAAAGGCTAAAAATTTAGCTTCAAAATTTTTCCCCTATAAAAAGATCCAATCCCTGTAAATTATCAATGTCTTGCTAAGTCATGCTTATGCCAGTGGTATCTGAAAGCTGAGAGCTACTTACATGACGGCTCCACACACCCGTGGGTGGCGACTCATTCCTAGGTAGTCATTGCTACACCAGACAGACACTTGCTTTTTGCTGATGAGAGAGTCCGAATAGTCATCTGCCATGGGGAAGGATTGCGCCTTCCGGTTCACAGTTTTGAAAACTCGATAGCTATGGTCATTTTTTTTCTCATCAATTTTCTTCTCAAAGAAACGATCATACTGAAAAGTGCAAACAGCTAAAAAAACCAAACAAAAGATGGTACAGTCTGATGGTTAAAAAGCACATCTAGGCTTTGGTGAAGACCTGGGTTGCCATCCCAGCTCAGTCACTTGGCGGTAGGGAGGTTCTGGACAAATGAAGGAAGTACTCATCTGGGCAAGTTTGTTGACGCCCTCATCTTAAGACTGTGTATCTCAAAGGACACTGTATGTGCCAAGCATTTAACATAACCCCCACCCTGATAGCTCAGTTGGTAAAGAATCCTCCTGTAAAGCAGGAGACCCCGGTTTAATTCATGGCTCAGGAAGATCCCCTGGAGAAGGGAAAGGCTACCCACTCCAGTATAATGGTCTGGAGAATTCCATGGACTGTATACTCCATGGGGTTGCAAAGAGGCGGACACGACTGAGCGACTTTCACTTTTCACTTTCTGTGAGCAGACAGTAGGTGCTAAGAGAGAGGAGGCAGGCTCTCAACAGGACTGGCATTTACTATAGACAAGAGCACCAACCTGCATCAAGCAAGGGGCATGGTTTTTTTTTAAATTAATTTGGCTGCACTGGGTCTTATTAATAGTTGCAGCATGTAGAATCTTCTGTTAGTTGTGGTATGAGGGATCTTTAGTTGTGGCGTGTGGGATCTAGTTACCTTACCCGGGATGCAACTCGGGTCCCCTGCCTTGGGAGTGCTAAGTCTTAACCACTGGACCACCAGGGAAGTCCCAGGGACATGGTTTTTAATCCTCAACTCACCATGCAATTATATGTTTAATCAGATGTATGTTTAAGTTATAAACGGTGTTCCACTGGGCAAATATCAAGGAGACTTACATTTTGGCAAGTTATCTTGAAGAAGGTGGGACACTCCTTCTGGTCGTTGCTTTCGCATGATATCCTGAAAGTTCTTCAACAGTCCATTCAGCTCCCCTCCTTCAGTCTTCACGTTAATCACACTGGGATTCACTGAGGTTTGGGCAACCTCTGGAATACAAGTAACAAGAGGCACGGGGGATCAGTGTTCTATTCTGAGTCCACAATACCTTCCAGACATATTGTCAAAAATGGCTTACTGCCTAGTTCATAAAAATAGCCCATCATAACCAAAGTGAGATGTAACTGAATATATGAAGCCTCTCTTCTTTAGTTACTGTTTGGTTTTGTTTTCAGAGCTACCAGCCAGCTTTGAGGAACATTAAACTCTGAAGCTTTTTTTTCCCCCTGGCTGGTTAGCATGCCTTCACCACTGCACCCCCAAACCCTAACTGAGACAATTTTCTTTATAGAAAACAATTCCAGCCATTTGATCATTTCTGCTGGCGAAGTTTCTTGGGGACCTTGTGTGTTCCATGGATACAGCCACAAATGGAATAAAGGCTACCTCACAGCTGCCACCACTAAGACAGCCTGGGAGTCCTAAGACCAGCACCAACTGCAGTAACACTGGTTTTTCCCTTTTATCCCACCAGATGATGGGAAAGAAACACAGGGCAACCAGTTAACAGTTTATGCCTACGAGGTATTTTCAGAAATTAGTTACTGTAAAAGCTGGTCACACCCTACACAACACAGAGAAAAGAAACTCCCACATTTTACCACACAGTCCCCTATCTGGATGACCTTTCTCCTTGGCCCTAAAAGAGGAAGATGCGGACAGAAATACTCCCTGAGTAATAGCTCAGACAAACGTGAGGGTCTGGAGGAGCCGAAGGACCTCTTCACTACTGTGAGGGTCCCTGTCAGTTTACCTTCCCTCACGGCATGCATCTCCTGCACATCTTCCTGAAGCGCCAGGCTGGCTTTGCGGAAGACACTGCTGCCACCCTGGCTCATCTCGGCTGCCAGGAAAGGGCACTTGCTCCCAGTGCCCTGGCTCGAGGTGAGGGAAGGGTGTCCCGACGGAAGCTGCGTGCCATCTGCAGTCTGCTGGGATCCATCAGGAGCCTGCTGCGATCCGTCAGGAACCTGCTGCACTTCGGCTTTGACGGTTTTGTCCTCTGAGGGGGGAAATGGAAAAACTGAAGCATCGGATCTGGCTGCTGGGGACACAGAGGCCCACTTGTTTCTTTTTCTTGTTGCCTCGAAGACACACTTTATACTTCCTCTACCTCAGGATCCAGACACCAGTTTATTCTTACTGGGTTCTGCAAATTCAACTGCTTTCCCATCTGTCTCACTAGAAACAATGCTCCTGTGAAGTTAACCGGCACCAGTCCACCTATTGCTCAAACCCACAGTACCTCTCACTTATCAATCCCCAAAGTAGTACTTTCTAGTTCTAGACGGCCCTGCATTCTTGAGTTGGATTATTTTCAGTAAAGATGCCCCAAGTACACTCAGCATATTTCATGAGAGGACACACTCTTGAAGGTAATTGGAAATGGTCATACAACTTTTTCTCTGCTAATATTTTCTAGACCAAAAACATTCATTGGTTTAGATTCTTGACCAAAAAAACCGTGCTGTTGCTTAACATATAAACTATCAGTTTTCTCTAAATGGCTCAAAGAAGTTCATGACTTAACATAGTTGGCTGGGAATTAATTTCCTAGACTTCCCTCTCTCCTTGAGCAAATGTGTTCATCTTCCTTCTGGAAGTCTTTCATCATCCTGGGATACTCCTGTGAGTCATAGGCCAGGCTCTCCTATAACTGGGGTAAGATGTCTCCATATAGTAATACAGTTTTTATTAAACTTTTCTAAAATGAAAGTGAAAAAAAAAACCCAGAAATGGGACTTTCCTGGCAGTCCAGTGGTTAGGACTCTGCATTTCCATTACAGGAGGGCACAGGTTCAATCCCTGATCAGGGAACTATGATCTCATATGCCATGTGTCATGGCCAAAAAAATTGCTTTCAAGTTCATTTTTCATTCACTATAAAAGTCATTAAATACATATTCAGTGTAGGAAGTCTAGAAAAATAGAGTTCTATCATTCAAAACAGAACCATTAAAAAAAAAAAAAGCATTTCAGGACTTTCCTGGTGGTCTAGTGGCTGAGACTCCAGAATTCCACTACAAGGGCACAGGTTCAGTTCCTGGCTGGGGACGTTGCACATGCTGTGCGGTGTGGCAAAACAAAGACACCAGAAAACCAGAAGACCAACAACCCCCCACCATAACCACTGCAGACAGATTGGCATATTAACTGTCTTTTCCCCTTTTGTGCGCGTTTAGAAAATGTTTTACTTATTCTGTATGTTGTTGAAGTGAAAGGCGGCTAGTCATGTCTGACTCTTTGTGACCCCATGGATTACGCAGTCCATGGCATTCTGGCCGGAATACTGAAGTGGGTAGCTGTTCCCTTCTCCAGGGGATCTTCCAACCCAGGGATCGAACTCAGGTCTCCCCCACTGCAGGCAGATTCCTTGACCAGCTGAGCCACCTGTATGCTTGTTTTAATATGCCCTTTTCATTATAAAGATCTATATAAGCTAGTAAATATTTTGAGTATCATTGGGATGGTTACATGATGGTCTATCAAGTGGACAAGTCACATTTTACTCAACCAGGAATATAAGAGGAATCTATTGCTAGGACAGACTGGTAAAACAGGATTTTGATTGTTCAGTAAAAAAAAGCCATAACTAATTCCTAAACAATGGTACAGAGGAAAAAAAAATCCTACAAAGGATTAAATCCTTTCTACTAAAAGAAAAAAACATTCTTTTCTTACAAGTTCACACCCAAAGAACATACCTAACAAGCCTCTAGGGTAAATTATTCCCCAGAATTAAGTGGAATCTGAAAAGTTTAATTCTCTCCTGGAAGAGACTAGAACTAAATCTTTAATCTCTTTATGAAAAACAAAATTTAAAAATTAATATACAAAGATATATGTGTTAAAAAAAAAGTTACTACTTTAACAAATTCTGTATGATTCCACTTAAGTGATATTTCTAGAGTAGTCAGAGCCAGAGAGAGATTCTGTTCAATCAGGTCTGCCAGGGCCTGGGGGAGGAAAATGGGTAAAAAAAAAAAAAAGTAAAAAAGAGAATAAGGACAGCATGCTTGCATTTAGTTGGAGCTCTGTTACTAGTTCTGGCCAACAGCTGTTAGGTGTTGCTTCCTGGCTAAAATACCCAAGAGCTGGGGGGGATCAGTGAATATCTGATGATATTAGGAAGCTGCATCATCTTTTAGATGTGATAGATGGTGTTTTAGAACTCGTATCTTTTAAAGGTACAATACTGATATTTACAGAGGAGATTTCTGGAACCAGTTTCAAATTAGTACAGTGGGCGTAGACACGGTAAATGGGGACACAAGTGAAACAAAGCTGGCCCTCACTGATTACTGTTGTTCAAAATCGAATTCACTGTTATGAAAAGGTATTAAAAGATGAGCTGATGTGAGACCTTCTCACTTTCCCGTCATGCGGTAGTGACCCAAAAGCCATCGATTTCAGAGGTAAAGCTGTAGGACACCAAAGTGTGAACCCCAGGTCACTGCTTAGAAGAAAATGGCCCTGATGACCCCAAGTGTGAACAAGGTGACCTACCTTGTATGAACAAGATAGAAATCTTTTGTGTGTTAAGCCCGTGAGATTCAGGGGTTGCTAGATACCTCAGTGTAGCCTAACGTAACTGAAAAACACACAGGCACAGTTGACTTTGTGGGTTTTCCTGGTGGCTCAGAAGGTACAGAACCTGCCTGGAGAAGGAAATGGCAAGCCACTCCAGTACTCTTGCCTGGAGAATCCTGTGAACAGAGGAGAGTGACAGGCTATAGCCCATGGGGTCGCAAAGTGTCGGACCCAACTGAGCAACTAACAGAGTTGACTCTGAAGGTGGTTTAGTCTGGAATAGCCCACATGGTCTGGAGCCAGACAGAAAGATGAAAAGATAAGATAAGTGACTGTCTGAGACTTCCCTTATGGTCTAGTGGCTGAGACTCTGCTTCCCAATGCCAGAGGCTTGGGACTGATCCCTAGTCAGGGAACTAGATTTCACATGTTGCAACTAAGACCTTGGTATAGCCAAATAAACAAGTGATTAAAAAAAAAAAAAAAAAAGGTGTGACTGCCTAAGTAATTAGCAGGAATTTGGGAAGGCATAGCACAGAGAAAGCAGTTGAGGGCAAAAGGCACAGGTCAGGCAACATAGCAAAGGCAAGGAAAAAAAAGAAGAAGAAAAAAAATCGCAACTTTAGAAGTTACAGGCTTCCAGATTCCATCTTTACAGAAAGATTCCAGATTCTTAGGCTTACATACATGAGGCACTGACAAACTCCCAACAGATACCAACATGCAATCCATAAGGTGGAACACTGGCCACTGTTTCACCTTTAAAGATGTGAAAACTAAAAGTGCCTACTTTGTGGACTTAGGATGATGATTCCATGAGATGATCTATGCAAGAACTGAGCCTGGCACAGAGTAACCCCCTCAGCGTGACCCTCATCAGCGCTGTGCACAAGAACTGCTTCCAGGGTCTTGTAATGAACGCAGACATCCCACCACCCTCTACTTCATTGCTAAGGACACTTACTCTCATTAGCTGGAGGGGTTTCTGTCACCTGCTGGCAGAGTACTGCTGAAGTGGACAGGGCCCGCAGGGCTGGCTTGGCCCCAATTTCCATCATCTTAGGGCAGTTTTGGGCATAGAACAATAGAGATTTGCCTGCCTTCTGCAGAAAGGCTTGAGGCACTCGGGATAAGAATGGGCAGCGACGAACAACAGTCTCCATCTCCCGGAGGTACACTGATCCTGCACAAAGATGAGGAGTGACACCAACACTTGTTAATATTCGTGCAAATACCACCCCAAGGTCACTGGATTGTCACCTGAAGTTTGTAGCAAGGGTACCCTGGGATACTAACGAGTCTCACTCAAACATGTCTAAGGGCAGCACTGATGAGGCACTAAGAAGTAGTGATCACACGCAACCCAGATCACCATCTCCTTCATTCCCCAGCTCCCTACAAAGACACCTGCCAAGCTACTTTACCAAATACTGTAAATAACGATGATTAATAACCAAGGGGTTGGGACATGAGGGACAAGTCAGGAACAGGTCTGGGAAGTCAGAGGCTCCTTGAGGAAGATGCACAGTGCAGATAAGACACCTTGGCACCCACCCAGGTGGTGAAGTGAGGCCAGGGAAGACGCCACTGTCCTCCATCCAGGCAGAGAGGACTCTTAGGGATCCTGATCTTCTCCTGGTCCCCACACACTCCCAAACCTCTCAAGAAGGCATCCAGTCCAGCCCTGGGGTCCTGAGGCCAGGATTTCCCCGAGGGTATGCCCCTACCGTTCCATGAACTGGGCATAACTGAGAAAGGAGAGGCGTACAGAAGGCCAAGGGTACAAGGGGAAGTGCCGCTTGGACTAACTGGGAAGAAGCAAGGATTAAAAAACCAGGGCCTTGGGTCTGGCGGAAAGCGGTGGTCCTGGGCAGGGGAGGTCACAAGTTACGGGTAGAGGTGGGGGAGAAGTGTCAAGGACTTGAGATTAACAAGGTGTCTAAGAGGGAATCGAAAGCGGTTAGGGTTAGGGTTAAATGGGGAATGGCCATTCAAAAGCGGTCGGTTAAATGGGGAATGGCGGAAGGGGCCGATGTGGTAGGATATCGGGCACAAAAAAAGTTGACCCCGAGGTGGTGAGTGATTAGTGCGGTGGGGGATGGGATCCCAACGGCTAGGGCAGCGGGGCGCCGGCAGGCAGGGCACGCGGGGTCGAGTCGCCCCCGGCTGCGCCGCAAGCAGAGCGCGGGGCCCTCACCTGCGCGGGGAACTCGGCGGAGGTGGCGGAGGCTGCAGGTACCCAAGTGGAAGCGTCGCACCAAGCCTTGCCCTTGTCTGCGAGAACCCTCAGGCCGCGCTCCCTGTCGTCCTAATATACACCCAGATGGGCAGCTGCGCTTGCGCCGTGGGCGAGGGCGGCCTCTGCGCAGGCGTGCCGCGGAAAGGGCGGGGCGAGGCGAGGAGGCGCTCTCGGACTTTGACTTGGTGGAGAGGGGTTTACTGGGACTGCCTGTAGCGGGCATGAAGTGCAGTGCTGTGGGCGGATCCCTTCATCCCGCACCACCTTGCCGCTTCCCCCACCTAGTACCCCTATGCTTCAGAACCATTTGTGGGGCATAAAAGGGCAGAGGTGGGGGGTGGGGAAGCACCTCTAGGGCAACTGAGGGGTTCAGTTCAGTTCAGTCGCTCAGTCGTGTTCGACTCTTTGCGACCCCATGAATCGCAGCACGCCAGGCCTCCCTGTTCATCACCGACTCCGGAGTTCACTCAGATTTACGTCCATCGAGTCAGTGATGCCATCCAGCCATCTCATCCTCTGCCGTCCCCTTCTTTGAAGTGATGGGACCGGATGCCATGATCTTCGTTTTCTGAATGTTGAGCTTTAAGCCAACTTTTTCACTTTCCTCTTTCACTTTCATCAAGAGGCTTTTGAGTTCCTCTTCACTTTCTGCCATAAGGGTGGTGTCATCTGCATATCTGAGGTTATTGATATTTCTCCCGGCAATCTTGATTACAGCTTGTGTTTCTTCCAGTCCAGCGTTTCTCATGATGTACTCTGCATATATATGGCTCTAAAAATAGGTACTGTGGGAATAGAGGAGAGAGGGGAAACTAGGAGTTCCAGACCAGGGTCTTAAGCAGTATCTGACCCACCCAGGCTTGTTTTTATGTGGGTGGGAGTGGGGGAAAGGGAGGGACAGGGGAGGCTTCCTGGAGGAGATGGGACTGGACTGATTTAAGCATGGTGTGGTCCTGGGTCCCAGGGGTGATTTCCAGGGACCTGGAGGGAGGGATTCTAGGAGCAGAAGTGCAAGGAGACCTATCCATCGCATTTTGTGGTCTGAAATAAAGGGACTTAACCTGATGCAGAGGAGCACAAGGAACAGGGCTGGATGGAACCCACACACTACACACTCGGGGGCCGGCGGTGGAAGCATGGGGTCTGACCTGTAGTTGGGGTTTGGCACATATTGATTATTTTTATTTTCCATTGTGGGCTGTCCAAAGTCCCTTGCTGGCCGCCTGGTCTGGGCACCAGCTGGGTGACTCAGGGATTTCTCCCAGAGTTGAACTGGCCCTGCCTCCTTTGAATCTCTCCCAGACCACACCTGTAGGGTACAGCTTGACACAGCCCTGTTAGGAACACCAGCGTGGCCTCCTTGCTCCACACCCTTCCCAGCTTAACTTGGGCTTGGTTGAGCTGGGCCTGCACCAGGCTCAGGGTTGCTCTCCCCTTGTCCTGAGGAAAGGGCTGCCCAGGTAGCTCCTTCCTCAGGTGGGTGTTAATTAGACGGACAAAGTCTAGAGTGATGGGGGTCAAGGTGGGCCCAGTACTTCCCAGTTGCCTCTCTCCGAGTCTCCAGCCAGCTGCCAGACAGGTGAAGGAAATCAACCTGCAGAGGAGGCACCAGGGTCCGAAGTGGCACTGGGGCTAGTTCAGGGGTCCAAGATGAGGGCTTTGCCTGGGAATCTAGGGCTCAACTCTGCCCCATCCTGCTGAGGGGCCTTGTGCAGTGCCCAACAGCTGGAGAGAATGTAAGTGAAAAGATCAGACTCAGGTGCAGCCAGAACAGAGTAAACATGGTACTGGGCGCTTTGCCCATCCCTGGGCCTCACTTTTCCCTACCTGAGCAATGGGATCATAAACCCCATTCTGCCTATCTTGCGGGACTGTTTGAGTGATCAAAGGCAAAGCAGAAGCCAGAAAAACTGGATATCAGAGCTGGACATGTTCTAACCTCAGCTCGATCTTGTTTGGTCTCAGGTAGGCCACAACCTCTCTAAGGCTCTCTTCCTCCTTGTAAAGCTCTCCCAGCCTTGCCACTTGTGTTTGGCAGAGGGTCAGGTGAAGTCATGGATTTCAGAGGCCAATTGTTTAAACCAACAAGTTTCCAGCCCTCTGGGAATTTCCTGTTTAATAGAAGGAAAGGTTAGGCAACAGAAGACTCCCACAGAAAGTGAAATAGAATGTTGTAAATAATTCCAGATGGAGGAAGAGGCTATTACTCCAACAGGCACTGGAGGAGAGGGGAATCCCAGCTACAAGGAAGGCTTCCAGAAGAAAGGATCTGGCTGGAGGGGTGGGTGTCTGTGGGACTGCGAGACTGATGGGTGAGGCATAGAGTGGGAAAACCCAGCTCTGTCCTGGAGGGCAGTGTGAGTCAGCTTGAATAGCTGGGGTGCAGGAATGCAGCTAGGTAGTTAGATGAGAAAGGTCACAACGGAGCTACATAGCTTCCCGGTATGGGACTGAAATAATCCGACCCAGGAATCTGCGTCTTAAACAGGCCTCCCTCCTGGTAATGTGGGGATAGGGTAGTTTGAGGCCACATCTTGGGAAATGCTATACGAGTGGTTTCCAGATTGAGATCTTGCTTTTTTTTTTTTCTTTTAAAGAACTTTATGTATTTACTCTTTAAAGTTTTGATGGCATTAAGTCTTCAGTGCCACATGCAGGCTTAGTTGTCCTGTGTCATGTGGGATCTTAGTTCCCCGCCCAGGGATTGAACCCATGTCCTCTGCATTAGAAGGCAGATTCTTATTTATTGGCTGTGCTAGGTCTTCATTGCTGCATGGGCTTTTTCTAGTTGTGGCGCATAAGGTCTACTCTCTAGTTGTGGTGCGTGGGCTTCTCGTTGCCGTGGCTTTTCTTGTTGTAGAGCACAGGCTCTAGGGCGTGCAGATTTCAGAAGTTGTACCACATGGGCTTGGTAGTTGCCGCTCCTGGGTGGTGGCGCACAGGCTTAGCTGCTCCAAGGCATGTGGGATCTTCCCAGACCAGGGATGGAACCTACGTCTCTTGCATTGGCAGGCAGATTCTTTAGCACTGAGCCACCAGGGAAGCCCTGGAAGGTGGATTTTTAACCACTAGACCACCATGGAAGTCCCTGAGACCTTGCTAGAAGGGCAAAGGCTAAGGCCATGACTTCTAATCTTGAATGTGCTACTTTTTTATTTTGGAGTCTTGGGCAAATTATCCCATGCCCTAAGCCTCAGTTTTTGCATCTGTGAAGTGAGAGTGCCCCTCTGTCTCAGTAGGTGGGCCCCATTTTGACAGAGTTGAGATCCCTCTCCTGAGTTCAGCCTTCTTGCTCTCCTCTCTCTCCCTCTGCTCTTTCCTTCCCTCTCTTTTCTCCCCTTCACTGCTGTCGTGCCTCCCTCCTGAGAGCTGTGGTGTAAAACACTCATCTTATCACCCTGGTCGCGAGCAGGGGAGCCCAAGCCTCCGTAGTTCAGGCAAGGTCAGGCTCCCTTCTGGGAATGACGCTAGGACCCAGCCTCCCCGACTGCCCTGTCTGCGTCATCTTCACAGTCAGGGGCTGTTTCATCGTTTTCCACTCTGTGTCCGAGGAGCTATCTTTAGCAGGGCCCCTCTATAAGGATCACGAAGCCCAGGGACCTTGAGCAAGCTTCGTGTTTTCCTCTGGGCCTCAGTTTCCACATCTGCCAGCCAGGTGAGAAATCTTGCCAGCCTTCCTGGAGACCCCAGTGGACATGGGACAGTTTTGAAGACAGGCAAAACCTTCAGCCTGTGCTACTGATGCTCCGTGTGGCCTTGGCCTTGGGCCCACAGTGCCCACTGGGGTGTCGGTGCCTAAATGAAGAATAGGGGGTGAGGGGCCAGCCTTGTAGAGGGGCTAGAGGTTCTGGAAACAGCTCAGCTCTGCTCTGGAGGGTTGGAAACACGAGCTCCAGGGTTTATGGTGATCGGGCCCAGGAGTTATGATAGGAATTTGGAGATTGGCTGGGACGGGAGGGTTCTGAAGCCCCCACCACTTGCCTTGTTCTGGTCCTTCCAGGCTCTGGCTTACCTGGGGCAGACCTGGGCCTGGGTTTGTGAAGCCATCTGTGGGGCAGGGGGTGGGCCCCTATTGACTAGGGGGAGAAGGGGCCACAGTGGAGCAAAGCCATCAAATGCTCCAGGAGGCAGGTCTAGGGTGGTCCACAAGGAACAACACCCTGCACTCTTGTTGAAAGAGAACAAGAAATGCCCCCAAAAGCAAACACTTATCTTTCCAGAGAGCCGCAGAGGACCCCAGAATCTAACCTTCCAGCCTAGCACCCACAAACTGTGGCCCAGACAAGTTCTGTTTGACCTACACGGTGCTTTGAAAAACGTGAGTTAGTTGGCAAGATGTAGCAATCCGGAGATTGTTAAACTGAAACTCGGATTTTTAGCTTCTCTTGAGCACCCTGCAGGCCTGGAACCCCTGGGCTGGCCCAGGCAGGACCAGCGCTTTTCCACCAGCGCTCCCTCCAGGGGGTTCCCAACCCTGAGAACATGTGATGTCCAAGCAGTGACAGCTGTCCGACCTTGCAGATATCTGAGTGTGTGTCTGTAGCCCTAACCCATTTTAGAGCCCAGGTGACTAAGACCCAGAGAGGGGAGAGGACTTGCTCAGGGCCACACAGCAGATGAGTTGGGTTGCAAAGGGAACCAGATGTAATGGTTCCCTGCTCTCTAGCCCACATGCTGGGCTCTTTTGCCCTCAGCCTCTGGAGGAGGGTCTGGGCTGGGGGGCTAGGAGAAGGATTGGACTGGTCCAGAGGTGGTTCCCCAGAGCTTGTCCTCAGCTCCCAGCCCCGGCCTGCAGGTCAGGCCTAAGCAGGCCTCCTGAGGTGGTAGAGCAGTGATGGGGTGATGACATAGGGTGGAGCAAAGGGACCTGACTGAGCCCACCTCCTCTGGCCAGTGCTGGATGCACAGTGCGAGGGAGCCTCTCTCCCTGCCCTGAGCTGCTGAGGACACACCCTAGGAAAGGGACCGCTACAGACTGTGACCAGCGTGGACAGGGCACAGGGATGGATGATGGCGGGAAGGAGGGGACCCACCTGGGAGCTGGGGCCTGGCGTCAAGGAGATACTGCTCTGATGGAACAGCCAGGCTGAGGGCCTCGCAGAGAAGGCTGGAGGAGCCTAGCGTGGAGGAGGGAATTGGGGGGTGAGGGAGGCTAGAGGCAAGAGGGAGACAAGGGAGGTATGTGGGGTGGGGGTCAGAGTCCCAGCCGACCGTTACCAGAATCCCACTGTTACCAACTATGTGATTATCAACCAAGGCAAGGACCTTCATTTCTCCCTGTCTGTGCGGGCATTTAAAGGCCTATTTTGCTGCATTCTGACCAGAGGAGGGAGGAGCTGGGACAATGGAGGGAGGAGGATAGAGTGAGTGAGCAAGGCTGAGAGCAGTGGGGCTGGGTGGACTGGGGCAGTAAGAAGGCTGGGAGGATGACACTACCGTGAACAAGTCGCAGCTCTGTTCAGATGTAGGCCCTGGTCCCCACGAGGAAGCCGTCTAGGCCATGCAGTGATTAGCCACATACATTGGACAGAAATTCAGGATGGTGAAGGAACTCGCCCGGGTCACACAGCCAGCAGGTGGAGAACAGGGCTGACCTGCTGGTCTCTGATCCAGTGCCCCACCCCAGGGAGATTAAGGGAGCTGGGAGAAACGAGGCTGGGACTATGTCTAAGGGTTTTAGCTCTCCGCGGAAGCCTTTCTCTACTTCTGGGTGTTGGTCCAGTTTGGTTGGGCAGATGGAAGTGCCCAACCAAGGAGATGGCCCAGCCAAGGAGACGGCCCAGCCTGACCCTTAGAGGAAATCATCCACTTCCAGAAACCTCTGGGCAGCCAGCCACAGGCTCAGGAGGTGAGACTTCATTCTGACCCCACGCACCGGCAACACTGTGCTCCTTCTCTGTCCCCCGCACTTGGGTCAGAGGCTCTGGACTTGGCTGCCTGGCACTGGGACTTTCAGCCTACTGGAGGCTGCCTTCTGCTCCACTCTCCTTGCTCCTTGAGGACCCTGGAGCCTGTAGATTCTCTGCCCTCGACTCTAGAGACCATCTCTTATGGGGAGAAGCAATACTCCACTCTGCCTCTTCTCCCTGTTCCCGCACCGTTCCATCCATCCTTTCTCAGGACTAACAGTGATTCCCTAAGACCAACCACCGCCCTACTGAATTCTGGTCCCAGGCAGTTCTGTGCCTTTTCCTGTCTAATTCCCAGACGTGGAGTAGCCATCTGCTGCCTCGTTCTCAGAGCGAAGGCAGACTCTTGTTTGTGTTCAACTCCCAGCTCCATCCCTCCGTGGGTTCCTTAGCCTTAAGCAGTTGCCACAGCCTCTCTGAGATTCAGTTTCCTCATGCACAGAAGGAAGTAATACATTATGTGGTGGTTAAATGTTATGTATCAGCCCGGCTAGGTGATATTGCTTGTTTGTTTAAACACCAATCTAGATGTGGCTGTGAAATACTTTGTACATATGATTAACGTCTGCAATAGGCTGGCTGTAAGTAAGGGAGGTTGTCCACAGTAACGTGACTGGGCCTAACGCAGTCAGCTGAAGGCTTTGAGAGGAAAACCCGAGGTTTCCTGGAGCTGGACTTTCGTTGCAAGCAGTAATATAGAAATTATGCCTGAGTTCCCAGCCTCCTGGCCTGCCCTCCAGATTTCAGTTTTGCCAGCCCTCACAGTCATGTGAGCCAGTTCCTTAAAATGAAATAAACCTCTCTTTCTCTCCCTCTCCATCTATGCTAAATATGTATCTTAGTGGTTCTCCAAGGTTGACAGGAGGACTCCCTGAAACACCGCCCCCACCTGGAAACAGCATACAGTTAGTGTGAGCTACGGACAAGGGAATCGAGGTGTGGAGAGGTGACTTGTCTAGAGTTTCAGAGCTGGAGTCAGGAATCGAGCCAGGCCTGTCTTCCCAGCTCTCTCAATGTGTCCTTGTCTTGTCACCCGTCTCCTTGCCGTGATCCTCAAGTCAAGGTGCTCAAGGGGCCTCTGGTGACTCCCCCTCTCCTGGGGTTCCCGTTGGGTTTAATTAGAGCCCTCAAGTCCCAGTTGGGGGTGAGACTAGAGGCATTGTTGGGGCTTGACTGGTACTGAGTTAACTGATTCTTGTGCAAGACTAGCAGTCTTGTGACAGGTCAGCCATCACCAGCCTTCGAACTGTGGTGGCCCTGCTGTGGCTTTTAGAGTCGTTACGCTGAAATCAACCAGGAGTGATGGCTAAATACCCACCCCTTCACCTTGGGGAAGACCTCTCTGCCCCACTCCATACTCTGCAGACCTACGCTCACCTCTTTGCAGCATGGACCTGGGTTAGCAGCACAGAGCCCCACAGGGGCCTGATGGGGTGGGGCAGTATGGGCCCTGCGCCCCCTGGGCTTAGGGACAGCCCCATCTCAGCTGCAGCTGTTGTCATTCTCAAGAACACAGTCCTCTGTGGCCAGGCCTTCCCATTTTTTCAAGAAAAGCCTCATATCCAGACTTTGGCGTGAGCACTCTGAATTCTTGTTTTTTTTTTTTTTTTTAATAGCAAAACCCTATTTATTTGAATAGATAATATTTGCATGTGCCGAAAGTGCAAATAGCATGGTTCAGGGTAAACAATGAAAATTCCCCTCATCCGAGTCTTTCCACAGACACTGCCACTGCTCCTAGGTTCTCCTGGGTCCTTCCAGAAAGATTCCACTCATTTATTCAGCATTTATCAGTTGATCGTCTACTACGTGTCCAGTGCTGCACTTACGGACCATAGTCCTTTTTGCTCTTTGTACTTAACACTAATAGCTTGGAGAGAGCCCTGTCAGTGATCAGGGAGTGCCCGTCCTTTCCCACAACTGCATGATAATACTCCACCGCACTGTTGCTCATCATTCACCCACATAGCCCTTACCGATCGTTTGGTGGTTTTCAGTAGGTTGCACCCTCAGACATCCTCATATAGGGTGAGGGCATCTGCGGGATATTTAGAAATGAAATTACTAGGTCAAAGGTCAAATAGAAAGTTAAAAATCTTCATTTTTTGTTAAAATTTTAAATTTTATATTAGAGCATACTTGATTTACAATGCTGTGTTAGTTTTAGGTGTAAGCAAAGGGAGTGAGTTATACATATATATGTATTGTTCTTTTTCAGATTCTTTTTTCATGTAAGTTATTATGAAATGCAGAGTTCCCTGCATTCTACATCAGGTCCTTGTTGGTTATTATATTATTATATTAGTATATAATATTATACTATTATATTAATGTGTATATGTTAATCCCAACCCTCTAACTTATCCCTCCTTCTCTTTCCCCTTTGGTAACCATAAGTTTTCTTCCTTTCTTTTTTTTATAATTTTATTTACTTATTTGTTTTTGGCTGTGCTGGACCTTCATTGCTGTGCATGGGCTTTCTTTAGTTGTGATGCGCAGGCTTCTCATTGTAGTGGCTTCTCTGTTGCAGAAATAGGCTCTAAGGTGTGTGAGCATCAGTGGTGGCGGTTCCTGGGCTCTGGAGCACAGGCTCAATGCTTGTGGCCCTTGGGCTAAGTTGCTCTGCAGCGCATGAGATCTTCCCAGACCAGGGACTGAGCCCGTGTCCCTGCGTCATGGTTCAGGGTAAACAATGAAAATTCCCCTCATCCGAGTCTTTCCACAGACACTGCCACTGCTCCTAGGTTCTCCTGGGTCCTTCCAGAAAGATTCCACTCATTTATTCAGCATTTATCAGTTGATCGTCTACTACGTGTCCAGTGCTGCACTTACGGACCATAGTCCTTTTTGCTCTTTGTACTTAACACTAATAGCTTGGAGAGAGCCCTGTCAGTGATCAGGGAGTGCCCGTCCTTTCCCACAACTGCATGATAATACTCCACCGCACTGTTGCTCATCATTCACCCACATAGCCCTTACCGATCGTTTGGTGGTTTTCAGTAGGTTGCACCCTCAGACATCCTCATATAGGGTGAGGGCATCTGCGGGATATTTAGAAATGAAATTACTAGGTCAAAGGTCAAATAGAAAGTTAAAAATCTTCATTTTTTGTTAAAATTTTAAATTTTATATTAGAGCATACTTGATTTACAATGCTGTGTTAGTTTTAGGTGTAAGCAAAGGGAGTGAGTTATACATATATATGTATTGTTCTTTTTCAGATTCTTTTTTCATGTAAGTTATTATGAAATGCAGAGTTCCCTGCATTCTACATCAGGTCCTTGTTGGTTATTATATTATTATATTAGTATATAATATTATACTATTATATTAATGTGTATATGTTAATCCCAACCCTCTAACTTATCCCTCCTTCTCTTTCCCCTTTGGTAACCATAAGTTTTCTTCCTTTCTTTTTTTTATAATTTTATTTACTTATTTGTTTTTGGCTGTGCTGGACCTTCATTGCTGTGCATGGGCTTTCTTTAGTTGTGATGCGCAGGCTTCTCATTGTAGTGGCTTCTCTGTTGCAGAAATAGGCTCTAAGGTGTGTGAGCATCAGTGGTGGCGGTTCCTGGGCTCTGGAGCACAGGCTCAATGCTTGTGGCCCTTGGGCTAAGTTGCTCTGCAGCGCATGAGATCTTCCCAGACCAGGGACTGAGCCCGTGTCCCTGCGTCAGCAGCGGATTCTTTACCACTGAGCCGCCAGGGAAGCCCTCATATGTTCGTTTTCTAAGTCTAGGAGTCGGTTTCTGTTTTGTAAATTAGTTTATTTGTATTGATTTTTTTTTTTAGATTTCACATCTAAGTGTTATCATGTGATATTTGTCCTTTTTTGTCTGACTTCACTTAGTGTGATAATCTGTAGGTCCATCCATGTTGCTGCAAACCGCATTGCTTCATTTTCAGAGGATGGGACATTCGTGTAAGTCGTAAAGAATGAGAAGAGGCAGCCAGGTGATGGTTGGGGAGGAGCAGGCCGGACTGGGGGCCCACGACCTTGGTTGTCTCTGGCTCTAGTCACTACGCTTCATGATATTGTTGCTGTTCAGTTGCTAAGCCGTGTCCGACTATTTGCGACCCGAAGGACGGCAACATGCTGGGCTTCCCTGTCCTTCACCATCTCCTGGAGCTTGCTCAAACTCCTGTCCATTGAGTCGGTGATGCCATCCAACCATCTCATTCTGTGTCACCCGCTTCTCCTCCTGCCTTCAGTCTTTCCCAGCATCAGGGTCTTTTCCAGTGAGTTGACTCTTCCCATCATGATATGGGCAATCACCTGTTGATTGCTATATCACCTGTTGGTGAAAATATCACCTGTTGCGTCAGGCACCAAGGAGGTGTTGGATATGTCTCATCATATTACTGTTATTATAGTAAAATGTGAATGAGAAGGCATGGATGAGAAGTTGGGGCTAGTGGGCAGTGCTCAGAAGATGGGCTTGGACCCTTTAAGCCTTTGAGGACCCTGAGGAAGGTGGATAGGGAGGAGCTTGAAGGCCTCTAAGCCCTCGCTGAAGTCATAGAGGTGGGGTTGCTGGTGGGATGTGGCGTAGGGGGCAGCAGAGGCCATCCAGGCCCCAACTGAGAGGGTCCCCAGAGCTGGCTGAGAGGTGGACTTCTTCCCATGGGGCTTGGGGTTAGCGAACAGTTGTGAAGCCTTGGGGTCAATCCTAGGTGAGACACACCCTGGTGTTCAGGCAGCATGAAGTGCCAGACCCCCAGGTAGGGGATCCCGGGGTCGGGGGAGGGCAGTCTTCACATCTACCCATCCTCCAGATCCCCTCTGGCTTGATGCTGAGGCCTGATTGTGACACCAGCTTAGCGCTTCCCTCCAGCTAACGGCCACCATCCCACCCAGCCCCTGAGTTCCTCTTTTCTGAGCCCGTACATCAAGGTCCGTTGGGACTTTGTCTTCATTGCTTTGACTTGGGCGGTCTAGGGGGGCTAGAGGGGCTCAGCAGAGCTGTTGGCTCAGAGGAGGTTCTTCTTGAGCATTTGATGAATGAATGAATGGAGTGGGTAAACAGGCAAATCTTCTCTGTGGGCTCTGTGAGTGCATGTGTATGGTAAGTTCTCAGGCCCCAGAACTGGGGGCAGTTTGTGGGCAGTTTGTGTCACCAAAGAGGCAAACGTGGAAAGTGGGAAGCTGATGGCTGGGCAGGAGAATCTGAACAAGGTCATTATCAGGCACCTGGTCGCTCAGGGATTTGTGCGAGTCTGCCCCTGGGGAGATCTGCAGGCACCCTGCCGTCGCACCCCTTCTCGTCCACACATGGGCTCACAGGCCCCTCCCTGGGGTCCATGCCATCCTCTGTGCTCACCCTGGGCTGGCCGTCTCCGATCCTGGTCTGTAGACCGTGAGAGTGCTCAGGAAACCAGCTGAGGCCCCGTGGAGCTGGGCTGGGTAGGGAGCTGCAGGACAGATGGGCACAGGGCGGGTGGCGCGTCTTCCCATCCCAGGCCCCGGGCCTCTCTCCTGGCCCTGGTCCCGCTGCCTCTGGCCAGCACATCGGGTAACCATGGCTCTGCGTGGGAGGGCTCCCACAGTATGTCTGGGTAACTGCATTTAGAAAGTAGTTTTTCCACAGCCTGCTCATGTCTTAGCAGACAGGAAGCTGCTGGCCGCTCTGAAGTCACAGCTTAGGTGTGGGAATTCTCCGGGCCAGAGCAGCCTGGTGGTCATTCTCAGGTGTACACACCGGATGCCTCTCAAATGCACACTTGGCCCAGGACCCACAGGTGCCAGAGTCACTTACACCCCCTCGTGCACAACCACATGCCCAGCCACTCTAGTCACGGGCCGGCACACTCACACTAGCAGCCACGTGCAGCTGCAGAGTCGCATTTGCTACAGGCAGACGAGCAGGGCCGGGCCGCTTGCACCATGGTTGTGGCATGGTGCGCACTGTCGCACACGGGGCCAGGCGGTGTGGCGCCACAGGGCTGCGCACTGCTGCTTCGCCCCCACCGAGTGCCCACTAGCTCCCTGGAATGCGACATCACTGTCCCCCCACCTGCGTTTCTGGTGAGGTCAGGGCTGTGAGGTCAGTATGCACTCCTTTGGAAGCTTGGAAAAGGACAATGAGTTTGTAAATCACCCGAGTCCAGTCGGGGTCATCTTGGAACATTCGTGAACTTTCCAGAGTGTGTGGGTATTATTAGGTATCGGCAGGAGTTCAGAGAGGATACATCAAAGTACACCACAGAGGTGGCACTGGTCAGTGTTCGGGCTATTGAACAGGTGTTCTCTGAAAAGAATGTTCTGTGGTCCCATAGGTTAGGAATGTGTATTATATAATTCAGCCGGGCTGAACAAAGGTGAACTGGTTTCTTGTTTGTAGGTTTTGGCAGAGCCGTGTGCTGCCAGAGCTCTCGGGAATGGAGTGGGATGGGTGGGGAGGCCATAGCGTGGGTCTCGTTGCCCATCCACACTGCCTTCTCAGGGCCTCAGGTGGGCTGGGGGCACCTGAGCAAGACTGCTTGGCAACACCAACAATCCCTGGACCCTTCTGCGCCCACCGTGGGGTTGTGGATTCAGTCGCGCGCCCTAGAGTCTGCATTTCTGCCAGTTCTCAGGTGTTGCTGGGGCTACACGTGGAAAACCACAGACCTCAGAGGAGGCAGAGGGAGCTTTTCAAAGCAAAACTTGCCTGGGGTTGCGCCTCTGCTCAGAGCTCCCCCCCACTCAGTGGAAGGCACGTCCTCACCGTCTGCAAGGCCCACCCACTAGATGACCCCCCAGCTAGTTATTCTGTCCCTTAAGCCCACCCAGCAAATCCCCACCTCGGGCCTTTGTGTTGCTGCCCCTTCTGCCCTGAAACGCTCCTTCCTCAGATCTCAGTGGGGACCAGCCCTCTCCGCCATCCCTTCCTTCTCGCTCCTCCAACCCCATGCTTGTACACCGAGGCCTGCCATGACCGCAACAGCACCTGCGGCCGTCTGCGTCCACGCCTGGAGGCCAAGACCGTGCCGTCGTGTCCTTGGCTCCATTCCCGGCACCAAACGTTGTGCTGGGGAAGGGGAGGGTCGGAAGGGGAGGAACAGAGCTGGAGGGGCCAGCAGGGTTAGAACTCCTCTGTCAGCCAGGCCTGAGCACCTGGAGCCCCCACACAGGAGGACCCCAGGGGGGCTCCCTGGTCCGATGCCAGGTCTCCTGCCCTGGGAGGGGGTGGGGAGGAGAGGACAGGTGCCCCGGCCAGGGCAGTGGGGAGTGGCCCTGGGGGCAGCCAGGCTCTGTCACCAGCAACACGTTCCTTATCAGCACTGACCTGTGTCCTCTCCTTGGAGCACTTGGCATCCTGACGTATCTCCCCGGGGGTCATGGCAGTGTGGATAAACTCTGCTCACCTGCAGCGCACAGTGATGTGGGTGAGGTCAGAGTGTGTCCTGTGGCAGAAACCAGAAGGTTCTGGGGAGCTGGGGCCAGGCTTGTTTTCCCCCGAAACACCCTCTACTGGGTCTGGCCTGCCCTAGGGGTGTGGCCAGATGGAAGAGGGCAGCGGGAGAAGAGGAGTTAGCCCGGCCTGACTGTGGGTGCGGGTGACTGATGGGGAGAGGCCGGCCGGGGGCAGAGCCCCTCTGACCTAGTCCTCTATGAGGTCTGTAGGGTGGCCGCCCGGAATCTGCACCAGCATCCCTGGGGCCTGATTGTGTCCTGCCTCCTTCCCGAAGCAGCTGTAGCCCTCCCCCAGCGTGTCAAGGCTGTAGCTTGAAGCAGCCTTGGGTGTCGGGATAGTCCGTGAAATTGCTCATGATGTCAGTGGTGGCCTTGCTTGGGGCTCTCAAGGAACCCTCTGACAAGCAAGGCTTTTTAAATTTATTACTTTATATTTATCATCGTTTCTGGCTGCACTGCACAGCGTTTGGGATCTTAGTTCTGTGACCGGGGATGGAACCCATGCCGCCTGCAGTGAAACACAATCTTCAGCCCCAGACCACCAGGGAAGTCCCTGACAAGCAAGGCTTTGACTTTAGGGTCTTCCTGCTCAGGGAGCTAGCATCAGGCCCTGAGGCTTGCTGAGTGGCTGTGCCTGGCAGATGGATGCAGGCTGAGCTCTCCTGGGTGTAACTGTGAGCAGTGTCCTGCTTCCCATGTACCTGTGTCTGTCCATACACACACGTGTGCACGCGCAGCAAAGTCTGCAGTCTGCGTTCGTGCACTCCCAACCCCCACCCCTGCCTGCCTGTCCCCTTTTTTAATTGACAAAACATCAAATTAATGTCAGGTATACAGTGTAATGATTCGATATTTGTATGTATTGCAAAACAATCACCACAGTGAGTGGGTTGACATCTATCACCGTGATACACGGTTACATAAAAATTATTTTCCTTGTGATGAGAACTTTCAAGATCCACTCTCCTAGCTATGTTCAAATATGCAGGATATAGTATTATTACCCATGATCACCATGCTGTACATTTCCTCACCATGAATTATTCATTTTATAATTGGAAATTTTTTTTCATGGAGCTTACTGTACGCCAAGCCTGTGGTTTAATCCTCCTGCAACCCGATGCCATAGGGTTGTGTCCCCCCAAAGATATGTTGAAGTCATAATGCACCCGTATACCTGTGAATGGAACTTTGCTGGAAAATAGGCTTCCCTGGTAGCTCAGCTGGTAAAGAGTCCGCCTGCAATGCAGGAGACCCCGGTTCAACTCCTGGGTCTGGAAGATCCACTGGAGAAAGGATAGGCTACCCACTCCAGTATTCTTGGGTTTCCCTGGTAGCTCAGCTGGTAAAGAATCCATCTGCAATGCAGGAGACCTGGGTTCGATCCCTGGGGTAGGAAAATCCCCTGGAGAAGGGAACGACTACCCACCCCAGTATTCTGGCCTGGAGAATTCCATGGACTACATAGTCCATGGGGTCACAAAGAGTCGGACACGACTGAGCAACTTTCACTTTCAGGGTTGTTAAAAACATAATGAAGTTAAATGAGGTCCTGCTGGATGAGAGTGTGCTCTAATCCTACTACTGGTGTCCTTTATAAGAAGGCCAGAGGCACATAGAGAGAAAGGCATGTGAGGAAGGAGGTGGAGATTGGAGTTGTGCTCCACAAGAGCTGAGAAACTCCTGAGGCAGAACCAAGGCAGGCGTTCTTCCCTGGAGGCTTTGGGAGGAGCATGGCCCTGCCAGCACCTCGATTTCTGACTTCTAACCTCCAGAAGCAGGAGAGAATAAATTTCCCTTGTTTTTAGCCACTGGGTTTGTGGTGTCTTGTTACAACAACCCTAGGAAAGTAATACATTTAGTTTCTGTTAGGATCTCCATTGTACAGGAGGAAATGAGATTCAGAGATGTTAAGCTGTCACCTACCGTTACACACCAAGTCAGTGGAACACCTGGGATCGGAGCCCAGATCTGCACGACTCCAGGCCTGTGAGCTCAGCCTCTCCCCATCGGAACTCCTTTGGCTCCGTTCCTTGACCCAGTACAGCATCCCACTCCCTGCAGCCTCAGGAGAGACCCTATCCCCTCCCTGTTGGGGGCCTCCAATGTTCTTCACCAGCTCCTAAAACTCTTCCATGTCCTGGCTTCCCCAAGCTCCTGTCTGACCTCCTTCCTTCCCTTCCCCAGCAGGCTTCAGGGGTGCCCCTCACCATCCCCCAGACCCTGCATGGCCTCGGTCCTTGGTGCTGCCCTCAGCTGTCCGCATGGGAGTTCTGGTTCCCCCACAGCCTGGACCCCCCTGCTCCTCTGCATCTCTGTGCAGTCATGATCTCCCTGCAGTTGTACCCCTTCTTCCTGTTGCTCCCAGGTCTCCATACCAGGACTCTGTCCCCAGACCTCTCCCCTTCAAGCCCTGCTCGGGAGAGACCCTCTGTAGGGGAGCACCAACCCTACCCCCTCCCTGGCACCCCAAGCTTCCAACATGCCCCATTGCCCCCAAAGTGGCATTTGAGACCACTGTCCAGGCTCCTGTGGACCGTGAGGTTCAGACAGAGGAGGCCCCAGTTGCCTTCTCTGCAGAGGGCCTCCCCCATCTCCCTGCCCCCAGCCCACTTTGACCTCCAGCCTCTACCCTGGCCCAAGGGTGGAAGCTGCCGCTGCCCAAAGCAGGTCCAAGTCTGTTCAGCAAAGTTGGAGGCCCAGCATGATTTGTCAAATCCTGAGCCAGCCTGTTCAGGGAAGGGAAGGAGGGCAAGGCCAGAGCTCGTTTGATGTCGTGATGACCTTCTGTTGGTCCAGCAGAGGTTTGCACAAGGAGGGGTCGCTGGAGTCCATGTGTCCATGTGATGTAACGGGGCATCAGCTTGTACGCCGGTGCATCGGCACGCGAGGTAACAGCTGTTGTTGGCGCTCTGCCTGCTCCCTCCCGCTTACCGTTTGGGGTACACAAGCCTGAGCTCTTACTGCCAGAGACCCCAGCTGAGGGCCTCTGTGTCCCAGAAACCCCTGGGCCTGATGTAGAAGTGACTGAAGGTGCCAGGCTCTGAAGTGTGGGTGGCTAGGCCCTCACCCCAGGTGAGGTGACCCTGAGGAATGTCCTGTACTGGGTCCGGGCTCTCTAGCGACATCAGGCTCCAGTTGCCCAAGGTGGTAACTTGCTTAATAATACCCTTCATGGTTCCCCCTCCTCTGTCTCAGGCTCACACTCCCTACTGGTGTTCTCTCAAACACACGAATTAGCCTTAATCCTTTCTCAGCTTCTGGAAGAACCCAAACCAAGATATACAGGTACACAAGTCAAAGTTATCCCGTAAGCACGCAGGAAGTGCAGCAGACACAGAATCCCACGCAAGAACTCAGAGGCACAGGTGGGTGCACACACAGTCACACACCTTCCTCCTTTCCATGTGCTCTCGAGAGGGGCCTGGATGAACTGACAAGACCCTCCATCTAGAAGCACTTGGATCCTCATCCTGCTTGGCCTTCAGATCCCCAGTTCAGTTCAGTTCAGTTCAGTCGCTCAGTCGTGTCCGACTCTTTGCGACCCCATGAATCGCAGCACGCCAGGCCTCCCTGTTCATCACCATCTCTCGGAGTTCACTCAGACTCACATCCATCGAGTCAGTGATGCCATCCAGCCATCTCATCCTCGGTCGTCCCCTTCTCCTCCTGCCCCCAATCCCTCCCAGCATCAGAGTCTTTTCCAATGAGTCAACTCTCCTTCAGAATGGACTGGTTGGATCTCCTTGCAGTCCAAGGGACTCTCAAGAGTCTTCTCCAACACCACACTTCAAAAGCATCAATTCTTCGGCGATCAGCCTTCTTCACAGTCCAACTCTCACATCCATACATGACCACAGGAAAAACCATAGCCTTGACTAGACGGACCTTAGTCGGCAAAGTAATGTCTCTGCTTTTGAAAATGCTATCTAGGTTGGACATAACTTTTCTTCCAAGGAGTAAGCGTCTTCTAATTTCATGGCTGCAGTCACCATCAGCAGTGATTTTGGAGCCCCAAAAAATAAAGTCTGGCACTGTTTCCACTGTTTCCCCATCTATTTCCCATGAAGTGATGGGACCAGATGCCATGATCTTCGTTTTCTGAATGTTGAGCTTTAAGCCAACTTTTTCACTCTCCTCTTTCACTTTCATCCCTGCCTTTTCCTGGAAGCCTTCTCCCTATCCTGCCAACAGAGGGACACGCTCAGTGCTGGGCCAGCACCCCTAAAAGGACATTCAGAGGGCTCAGCCTGCTTGGTGGCCCTTTCCCTGTCTGATTCCCCTGGAGCAGAAGCTAGTTCATCGCCTGCCACCCCCACTGAGGGGGTGCAGGGGCAGCTATATACCTGACCCTCCATCATGCCCAGGGACCACGGAACAGAGTGGGGCATGCAGCTGGCATTCAACAGATGCTTGTGGAATAGAACTGTCTGCTCCTGCTACTATAGGAAGCCCTTCTCTGAGCCCCAACATCACAGGAACCCCTGGGAGGGATTTCCTAGTGTTCCTCAGGCCCAGAGGTTCCAGGGAGTGAATTGTCCAAAAATTTCGGTGACTATTCTCTGTTCCAAGCCAGGGCTGAATGCCCAGGACCCTCCTGTGATTAGCAGGGTGTGGTCGTTGCTCTCACGGAGTCATAGCCGAGGGGGAGATAGACCAGAAAACTCCAGCATACAAAGAGTGAGGGGCATGGAGGCATGAGGGATGCCTGGGGTGGGGCCAGCGGAAGTGGCTCCTCAAAAGGCAGGGGCAGGCTGTCCAGGCCCTCCTGGTGCCCAGAGTTTATCAGTTCCCCAGACCACTACATCAGAATCACCAGAGGGGAGGACTTCCCTGGCAGTTCTGTGGTTAAGACTCCATGCTTCCAATACATGGGGCATGGGTTTGATGCCCGGTCAGCGAACTAAGATCCCACATGCCCATGGGTGTGGCCAAAAAAAAAAAGAATCACCAGAGGGTTTATTATAAATATGGGCTCCCAGCTCCACCCGGCTCTATGGCTGGTCTGGGAACTGGCATTTAAACCAGCTGCACCCTAGATTCTAGAAAACCCCATGTAGGCCTGGCCTTAGCAATCTCACTCCATTTAATGACCAGCTGAGTGATTGTTCTGTAGCCCTGCCTCTCAAACTGAGGGTGGGATGGTGGTGGTCATGAAACCACGGAGTAAACGGGTATATTTCTGAATATCAGTGTGACTTGGAGTTAACTGGTCAATCATTAAAACTAATTTGATATTTAAAGGTTATTAAAAGGGAGTATTTGCTAAAATTCATGGTTTAAGATAAAATAAGACAACAAAGGACTTTGTAGTGTGGGATTAGACACCTTGGGACAGTTTCAGTCCCCATCTCTGTTGTTGGGGGTGAAATCTTGAGGCCCTCTTTTCTTTCCACCAGGGCCTGAACTATTTAAGGGTTTTTATTCTTCTTCCTGTATCTGGTCCCATCACTTCATGGGAAATAGATGGGGAAACAGTGGAAACAGTGTCAGAC
Organism: Cephalophus harveyi; assembly: GCA_006410635.1. Classification (NCBI taxonomy): domain Eukaryota; kingdom Metazoa; phylum Chordata; class Mammalia; order Artiodactyla; family Bovidae; genus Cephalophus; species Cephalophus harveyi. The sequence goes on along the minus strand of SJYT01020011.1, from coordinate 14,215 downwards.
TTTATTTCTTTGGGCTCCAAAATCACTGCAGATGGTGACTGCAGCCATGAAATTAAAAGAC
>SJYT01020008.1:0-25227 GCA_006410635.1 Cephalophus harveyi | reverse complement strand
TTTCCCTACCTGTTTTTGAAGCCAATGATCTGCTTTTCTGGGTGTCTGATGTCCTCTGCCAGCATTCAGACGTTGTTTTGTGGAGTTTACTCAGCGTTGAAATGTTCTTTTGATGAAATTGTGAGGGAGAAAGTGATCTCCCCGTCCTATTCCTCCGCCATCTTAGGACCGCCCCCCAACACACAGGGTTTATAAACAGAATATATACATGCAGTGTACATAAAAAGTGATCAAACGGAGCCGCAGAGGGAAGGACACTCTGCAACAGTAAAGTCACAGAATGATCCACTCTTCTGTTTAATATGTACTTCTGCACCAAGAGCTCTAGCATGGCTTTAATTTTCCTGCCTCTTAGATAAAAGTTACCATAATACCAAGTTACCAAGCATTCCCACTTTCTGACAGCATCTGGTCCAGAAATGGCCTCGCCTCTTTGAAACCTCCTTAAAATCACCCAGCACAAGGCAGATTCCTCATGGCCCTTCTGGTATGTATTCTTCTGAGCTACAGCAAGTATGGCAGGTGGTTCATGACTGGTGAGTTGCAACTAAAGATAAGGAAAGGCTTCATGAAGTTTGCATTTGAGGTTTTTTAAAAATGCACTTGTCAATGAGGACATATGGAAGAAATGGGAATGGAGTGGGGCACAGACACAGACAATGAAAGTAGAGGACAGGATTCATTAAATGATGGTATGTTGTGCTTAGTTGCTCATTCCTGTCTGACTCTTTGCAACCCCATGGGCTGTAGCCCGCCAGGCTCATCTGTCCTTGAGATTTTCTAGGCAAAAATAATGGAGTGAGTTGCCATGCCCTCCTCCAGAGGATCTTTCCAACTCAGGGATCAAACCCAGGTCTACCACATTGCAGGTAGATTCTTTACCATCCAAAGCACCAGGGAAGCCCCATAATATGTCAAGAATTCAGGCCACAAGTAGGTAGAGTAATAGAGAAAGCTATAGGGCAGGGGATCATATTGCAAAAAGCTTTGTCTGCCAGGTCAAGGATATTGACAAGCCATGGGGAGCCCCTGAAAGTTTTTGAAAAGAGTGGGCCACTCAGAGATGTGCATTAGGCCATTAGGATTTCTTTGAATATCTCTGTGGGCAAATCCACAGTGGAGTACTTTCTGGAGATTGAAAAATCTCTTAGCCCTCCTGGAAGCAGCAGCAAGAGAGGGGACTTGGCTTAACTAAAAAAAAAAACTTTCATGAAAATCCAGCTGCTAGTAATAATTGAATATTTCCTCTTTTGATCTGTGTTGTTTTGGTGAGCCCCAGAATAGCAGTTTAAAGTGTTTAATTGGTTTTTCTCTGTTCAATTTTATTAAGCTGTCCTGGGCTCTTGAGTCAGCAAACTTAGCATTTTTTTTTTTTTAAAGTTGAGCTTGCTTTCTCTAGGTTTTCCTCCAGTATATTTGGCTTACTTTCTCATATCTGATGCTGAACACTCAGCAGCTGCTGGACATACAGGAAAAAAAGAAAAGAGGTCTCAGTAATGGTATGTGAAGTTTTCTATTTTGCCTTAGAATATGTGCAGCTCAAAGAAAAACAGTGTGAACAAGTTTCCCTCTGCTGTTGGACAATATGCCCAATAATTAACTTATTGTGAGTGCCTGAGGGTATCACCGTCTTCCACAGCATGCAGTGATAGAAAAACCAGCAGGGAGAGGCTCAGGAGAGCCAGACAATCTCACTATGCTGCTACTGACCAGCTGTGTGATCATGCGTGTAATAATTTTGACGACTGACATCCCAACATCCATTCCTTCTCAGTGATTACTCCTGATCAAATGATTCCTCCCAACCCTCGTTGCATGGCACAATCACCTCTGCCACTTGCTAATACTTCACATAGGATTAATGACACACAGGCAAGGAGGAGGGCCTCTGGTCTGAGCGAACCGTTGCCATGATTATTTACATCACTCCACTGTTAGTGATGAATCAGTGAGAATTGATAGCAGAGGATAACTAATTCTTTTTGAGTGCTTACTGTATCAGTTAGCCTTTGCTACATAACAAACCACCCTACAACTCAGTGACTTTAATCTTAACTCATGCAGCTTAACTCATGAGGGCTTGCACAGCTGTTTGTGATCAGCCTGAGGGATGATTGGTGACTCGTTGACCTAGGATGGCCTCTTTCATCTATCTACCTGTTGGCCAGGGCTACAGAAGCAATGTATTTCTTTTCTCTAGCGGGTTACCCTACCTAGGCAGCTTCATCCAAGAGCGGTGTTCAAGAGCAAGTGTCTTTCAAGTTTCTGCCATCGTCGTGCCCAGGATCATTTCAACAGTTGGAACAAGTCATGTGGCTGGGCCCAGAGTCACTGTGGAAGGAGACTACTCTAAGGTTTGGGATCCAAGGAGTCTTGTACGAATTGGTGCTTAGTCCCTCGGTCATGTCTGACTTTTTGCGACGCCATGGACTCTAGCCCACCAGTTCATGAGATTTTCCAGGCAAGAATATTGCAGTGTGTTGCCATTCCTTTCTCCAGGGGACCTTCCTGACCCAGGGATTGAACCCATGTCACCTGCATCTCCTGCATTGATGCCCAGATTCTTTATCACTGAGTCACCTGGGATACCCTTGAACAAATTGGTAGCTACTATATTCACTATGGGGGCTTCAGTGGGGGCTCAGTGGTAAAGAATCCACCTGCAATGCAGGAGACGCACGATGTGGGTTCAATCCCTGGATTGGGAAGATCCTCTGGAAAATGAAATGGCAACCCACTCCAGTATTCTTGCCTGGAAAATCCCATGGACTGAGAAGCCTGGAGGGCTACAATCCATAGGGTCACAAAGAGTCAGACGTGACTGAGCGCACATGAGTACATATTCACCATGTGCCAGAAAATGTTCTAAGTCATGCAACACAATAACTGCTTCAGTCCTCCCCAGACTCAGCGAGGCAGGCAAAATATATTCATTCCATTTTACAGGTGAGGACAATGAGACACAAAGGGGGTAAATAATTTGCCCAAGGCAGGTTATGAAGCTGCTAAGTAGCAGCATTGTTATGGAAACACAGTCAGTCTGGATGTAGATTTCATGCTCAGACTCACAGCACATATAACTGAGGGGGGCGTAAGGGAAATTATTCTTCACTGTTAAGAAGGAGATACAGGATGAGACACTCCCATTCTTTTTCTGGGTGTTGTCACATGTGGATGTGAGGCTTAGTGTTGGCGCAATCATCTTGCTGATACCCAGAGCCAAGGAAGATTCCAACAGAGTCCTGATATGCTGTGGGGAAGCCTGCCTTGTTTCTTCTTACATGAGATGATGAAACTCCTTATTGTATAAAACAGGGTGAGTGAGGGACTTCCCTGGCAACCCAGTGGTTAAGACTATGTGCTGTCAATACAGGGGGCGTGGGTTCAGTTTCTGATTGGGAAATTAGGACCCTGCATATGGCATGGCCAAAAGATAGAAAATGTATTTTTTTAAATCAGGGTGATTGAAGCTTTTCTGTTATTGGCCATTTGAAGCATTATAATGTTTCCAAGCTAAGTCACAGACCTATCCAGGCCTTAATTTCTTCGTGTATAAAATATAAGACTTGAATTAGATGATTGCTGAAGTTGTTCCCACTATTAGCATTTATGATTTTAATGACACTGTCCCTAAGGGCAGCGATTTGGTTGCTGATTATGGCAGAGGATCTATACACGAGCAAAAAACTTAAACACTGGTAAATATTTAGCTTTTTTTTTTTTTATTAGTTTCATATTGCTGCTGTAACAAAGTACTATCAACTTAGTGGTTGCTGCTGCTGCTGCTGCTGCTAAGGTGCTTCAGTTGTGTCCAATTCTGTGTGACCCCGTAGATGGAAGCCCACCAGGCTCCCCCGTTCCTGGGATTCTCCAGGCAAGAACACTGGAGTGGGTTGCCATTTCGTTCTCCAATGCTTCAAAGTGAAAAATGAAAGTGAAGTTGCTCAGTCGTGTCCGTCTCTTTGAGACCCCATGGACTGCAGCCTACCATGCTCCTCCATCCATGGGATTTTCCAGGCAAGAGTACTGGAGTGGGGTACCATTGCCTTCTCCGACTTAGTGGTTGAAAACACCACAAATGTATTATCTTCCGGTCCTGTACTTTGGACATTTAACACAGATTTCAACGGGTTAAGCGTGAGGTATTGGCAGGAGCTGTACTCCTCTCTAGGGAAGAATTTGTTAACTTGTCTCTTTTAGCTTTAGAGACTGCCAGCAGTCCGAGTCTTGGGGCCCTCTCCCTTCACCTTTGAAGTCAGCAAAGGCAGACTGAGTTCTCCGCACATCACATCTCTTGCACCCTCTGTCATTACATTTCTCTCTGACCACAGCCCACAAAAGTTTTCTGTTTTGAAGGGCTCGTTTGACTAAATTGGGTCCACTGGAGAATCCAGTAAAAACCTTTTCATCACAAGGTCTTTAGCAAACCCTTAACCACATCTTCAAAGTCCCTTTTCACCATTTAAGGCAACACATTTATTTTTTGGGCATCAGAACATGGACATCTTTGGAGGGAGGGGCATTATTTTGCCCACCACAGTTGTCTTGGCAAATGAGTTTACTAAACATTGCAACAAACATATATTGACATTTTTAATCTTAAAAATATCCTATTTAAAAATTTCCAATTATGTAGTTCATACAAAACTTGAAAGCACCAGAGAACACAAAGAAAATGGTAAAATTCTCTATAAACTATTATCCAAGTCCATGCTTTAAAATCACTATCAGGTGCCATTATAATTTTACTTCTGTATAAATAATATTAAAAATAGTAAGAGCTACCACTTATGACATGCTCTCTCAGTGCTAATCACTATACCCACTGACATTTCATTTGATCCTCACAGTGAGGCTCTGAGGTCTTGCTTTTACTGTACTGTTCAGGAAACCAAGCTTGGAAACGTGAACTGATTTTCCCATGGCTGCACAGCTAGTAAGTGGCAAGGCTAAAAACTCTGCCTACATCTCTCACTCTAAATTCCAAGGTCTTAACCACTGCTTTATCCCAATAGTAAAGAATACCTGTTAAATGAAAACATCTTTGCTGTATTAGACTATTATCAGTAAATATCCTTGTTTTACTTAATAGAATGAAAAGGATTAACAAGAATGGTGGGCAGCATTGGACCCAGAAGGGACAAAAGTGGGTACAAGGGAGGAGGTGAGTTGAGTTTTGTAGAGAGACGTTCCTGACACTGGCTTCCATACAAGAGGTCCTCTGAAGATGCTAAACTCTGATTCCTCAATTCAGAAAAGCCACTGCCCTAAAACTGGACTCTGAAGCCAGTTCCTGTTCTCACACTGTGGTTTCTGCCATCTCAGTTCACCCATGGAGACTCAGCTATTTAAACAAAGTGAATGTGCCCTGTGAGTCAACCCTGCTTGTACCATGGAGAACCTAGGTTGCATAAGCAAAGCCTTTTAAGTGAAGGTTCACCCATAGAAAAGAAATAAAATTCTTGGAATCTGCCATTTATCATGGGGAAAAAGTGGCTTTCAGGCACACTTAAAGGGCTCTTACTGTCCGCCTCAAAGCAAAGGACAGTAAAAAAAGAATCAGTATATTTTAAAGATGCCTTATACAGTATAGGATATTATGAGACTCTACTGGTCCAAATTTTTGAGCCAAGTCATTGACAAGAAACGCAAAACAAGATCTGTGGGAAGACTCGAAGAAATGTGTTTTCTAAACAGAGCACTATGAAGAAATTATCATTAAGGTAAGTGGAACTGCGAGAGGTAAGGGAATACTGAGAGTCATCAGGTTAATAATTATCACAAATTGTTAGTGGAGACTGTTTCAATAGGAACCCAAAGATGTCAGAGCAGAAACAGAGCTCTAACGCCACCTAGAGGTGGTTTTTCAAAAGTTTTTGAGCTGTCGGCTGAGTATTCTGCTCAATTTTTCACATAACTTTGTAACCCATATGTAATAAGGTGGACGAAGCTACTTAAACCAAACTTTAATAGAAATTCATATTTTCCTACAGGTAAAATTTCTATCTCTCCTAAGTAGGAGAGTTTGGGGTATTAGGTTTTCACAAAATCAGACAAAAAATAGCTGTTGGCTGCTTCTGGTTTTGTGGTCTTAGATTAGGCCATCTCTGGGAGACCAAAAGCCTCCATGGATATAAGTTTGTGTGATTTTGACCAAAATCAAACAATTCAGAATTTCCTGACCAGGACCAGAACTCTGTAAATCTTCCCTATACTGTCAAGAAATATACACACACCACCTGTGTGGACTGGTGTTAAGCCAACTAATTTCCACTGTGGACATCATATTGAGCGACAAAGTTGGACCTAAATGATTTTACAAACCATCTGATATTACAAAGGCAAATTTTCTGAGAATTACTGGAAAGATTGGCATTGCTTTAGATGAAAATCCAGTGACTTGAGGTCTATTTTCAAAAATTTAACACTAACTCCTTCCAAAGTAAAATGTATGTTCTTAAGCTTGCAACTGATGCTATTTATTACAGGTGGGAGAGTAATTTAATGAAAAGAACATTGGGTTCTAGTCGGGGAGGGCAGTTCTACAATTGCCTATTTCTGGACTTGTTACTCGATGTAGTAGCTTTAAACTGTGCCAGTTTATCTGAGCTGGAATTGCATTTTCAGTCATTTGTTTCTCCAAGTTACAGTTGGCCACAAGAGAAACTTGCATGAGATGTAGGAGGTGAAAGCGAGGCAGCAGGCAGGGTGCTCTGAAGGTGAATTCAGGGCCCGAGCTCTCTTGCAGCACACACACACCCAGTTGGCGCCAATAGCCACTAGTTCCCAGCTCCTTTGGCTCCCGTCACACCTTGCCCTTCAGTTTCTCCAAGTCTTAGGCCAGGAATATGTGCAGCTCAAGGGCACATGTCTCCTTTTTCAGCTTACCTGTATCTCAAGGTTGTAGGTGGAGAGGCAAACACGAGTTCCAGTCTGTCACAGTTTGTTGTTGAAGGTTCCAGTTTGTCTTCATGCTCCTTTACCTCAGGTCAAGCTTTGCTCTCTGACTTCTGGTTCTGCTGACCTACTGTGACTTCAGACTCACCATCAGACATGAAAGCAAAAGCTTTCTAGAGACTCCTCTACCACCTCTCAAAATTGCCCATGATCTTGTGCGTGCACGCTCTGTCGTGTCCAACTCTTTGAAACCCCATGGACTGTAGCCCACCAGGTTCCTCTGCCCATGGGATTTCCCAGGCAAGAATACTGGAGTGGGTTGCTATTTCCTCCTCCAGGGAATCTTCCCTGCCAGGGATCAAACCTGTGTTTCTTGCATCTCCTTCATTGGCAGGCAGATTCTACCGCCAAGCCACCTGGGAAGCTGCCCATGATCTAATCCATTTAATAAAGGCCTTATTCTATGTCACTCAGAATGGCTCTACTTCTCTTATGAAACCCTAAGTGATACAGTTGATGTTACACAGCCTCAATGAGTTCATCTGTAAAATGTAACAAGGATACTAGAAGATATCTTAGTTCCTTTTCTCTATTAGACACCAAAAAAATTAGCTTTTGTTAACAGTCCCTCTGATAGGCATGACAAAGGTGGAAGTCCTTCAAAACTCTATTAAAAGATTTACTGAATTCATGATTTTTATTATACATTGAGAGTGATTATTCATAAACAAGTGGTTGCCATTCTTCTCGTCATAGTAATGGCTAACATTGATTGCCTGCTTAACACAGGCAGACATTGTAATTTCTTGACATAAATTAATCTGACTTAATCCTAACAATAACCCTACAAAGTAGGTAGTTATCCATTTCATAGATAAGAAAGTGAGGCTAAAAAGTGACAAATCAGTCAGTAAGTGGCAGAGCTTAGACTTTCATTCAAGAGGCAAGACACAGAGCCTAGGTTCTCATGCTGTGTGTAGAGAATAACATACCTGAACACAGCCCTGTCCTCAAGCAGCTTACAAGGTAATGTGAAAAACAGTCAAGTGAATTATAGTGATTCAGCAATATGACACTATTTGAGTATTTAATGGGACAGAGAAATTGGACAGGGAGGTCTAAATGAATTAAAATTGGAGCTGAAATATGAAAGACAAATTTTCTTAGAAGGAAAGGGAAGAGAGGATGTTCTAAGTCAATAAAACTGCATGAAGGAAGACTTGGAGATATGAAGCAGCTTGTCACATTGACAGATATTTTGAAATACCCTGAATATTTCAGAATGGCCAGGAAAAAAAATATGAGGGTGAATGGAGAGAAGGGGAAAGGAACCGCCAGAGAAGGAAGAAAGGCCCAGTTCCTCACTGCTAATCTAATCATAAGGCTATTGGAATGAAAGAATTTTTTTGGAGGAGAGAGATGTGGTCCGATTTGTACTCTATAAGCCTCAAGATCTTTGGCAGCAGCTTAGAGAATGTTTTGGAGTCTGAGGAGGATGGATACAGGGAAGACAGCAAACTGAGTACAAGGAATGAGGAAATGAAGATAGAGACTATTCTAAATTGAGAGGCAGGGTCAGCCTGGAGACAAGGAATTGTAGCAGTCTTGTCCCCTCATGAACATGGCCCTGTTGAGGCCTTTAGCTGTTAGCTGTGCATTCCTTGTTGTCCTGGGACTCATTACTGGAAAGTGGTAGGCATCCCTTTAGATTCCTCAAGAAATACTGCCGATGTCAAAACTGATTGAGACACAATAATCTTGAACTTGAAGCACCTTTTGGTGCACTGGCAGGTGAGCCACCATTTTCCCTTTGAACCCTTCCAGAGGACATTAAGGATCTTAACTACTGAGAGTCAGTTCTTAGAATGAGAAGGCCACATAGTGTAGTGGATAGTGTTGTGGGCAAGTAGGTGTGGCTCCAATTCCTGAGTCCACCATTCACTAAGGAGGGATACTGGTGAAGATATTTAACTTAGCTGAATCTTAACTTTCTAATCTAATAAGTCATATCTGCAGCATTATCAGAAGAGTGAAATCAGCTACCTCATATAAAATAGTGAGCTTATTGCCTTGCACATAAAAAGTTATCAATAAATATTAATCTCCTTTCACCCTTCCTTATTTTTCTTCCTATTTCTATGGCCCTATCCATATGTAGTAAATGATAGTTATGTGTCAATATCATACAAACATATGCAAGAAGGAGCCTAACCTTACTGGGTGCCAAAAGTGTAATGATGGTGCTAAGTATTCCACAATGATTGTTTCAAGTTGTAGAAAGATTTGTGATTGTTCTAATTTTCATGAGAAATAAGAATATAAATTCTCTATCACCTGAATAAAATCTCCCATGCTTAGTCATGTTAAGACTGAAATAAAAGCCAGAGAAGAATCAGGACTTTTGGTCTAAACTAGGACTGATTTTGAAATCAAAGACTAAAATCTTGGGATAATATACTGAAACAGTCTATATTTTAATTATAGGACTCATATTTAGCCTTCTTTTCCTTTAAATATTCCTGTAATGTTAAAAGTCAGAACTGGTTTTTATAAAGTCATATTAAAAATATTCAGCTCACTGTGCCCTTGATGTAACAAATCCAAAACCCATCTGGCCATGTTGGTGGTCTCTGAGCTCCTCAGGACTAAAATTGACAGCCGAACTCTGCTCAAGGGAGCAATGGGGAGATTAATGTTACTTTGCATTTTTCCCAATCACAGCATTTCTATTAGAGTCATAATAATTGACCCTTGTGTGTGGATCCTCCACTTGGGAATCACTGAAGAATTAGTAGCTCATAAAATGGCACCTGCTCAATCGTCCCTTAACAACAAGTGCAATAAAAATTGCCCAAATTCATAAATGTGATAGAAAATGCTGCCATAATGATTATAATGAATCTCTTTAGGTCTGTGGTATTTTATCTGCTGCCCTATGAGGTTTTTCTTTTTTTTCATTTTCCGTTCATTTCCTTAACTGAAAATATTTCAAAAGTTTGATGTAAAGCCATAAAATAAAGCCATTTGGTATTAAGTCAATCTTCCCTCTTAACCCACACTACAGTGACTAGGCATTTTAATTAGTGCAAATCTCTTTTGTCCATGAGTAATTTTAATGAGTGCTTTGGCTGTGCTGTTCTATATGGCTTTAAGCTTGCATATTTTTATCCTAAATTTTGCTTTCATCCCTAACTGAAATCTCGTTGATTTTCAAATGAGAACAAAAGTATCTTGGGGCCATTTTTCTAAGTTACTCAATGAGTTTGGGTTCCTGAGGGAAAGCACTGTGGTAGAGGGAACTGTTTGTGTTCAAAATACAATTAGTCACATAGCAAGTTCCAAATAATAGTGGCGTCATGGGCTTATCCTTTTTTAGGTGAGTACTTTCACCTTACTTCATAATTTTTTTTTCTAATTATAGCAAGGAGACAGGTCAAAAGACATGTGCACCAAAAGACATGTACAAGAATGCACAATAGCAGCACTATTTGTAATAGTTCCAAACTGGGAATGGCCCAGGTACCCATCAATAGTAAAAGGGTAACTATATCACTGCATATTCATACAATGAAACTCTATAGAGCAGTAAGAATGGATAAACTATAACTACTCATAAGTGCCAGGATAAATATCACTGACAAAATGATGGATAGAATAGCCAATGCAATCTTGAGAAAAAAAAACTGAGCTGGAGGAATCAACCTTCCTGACTATGCCACAGACTACACTACAAAGGTACAGTCATCAAGACAGTATGGTACTGGCACAGAAACAGAAATACAGACCAGTGGAACAAGATAGAAATATAGAAAGCCCAGAGATAAACTCATGTACCTATGGGCACCTTAAAAAAGGTGGCAAGAATATACAATGGAGAAAAGACAGCCTCTTCAATAAGTGGTGATGGGAAAACTGGGCAGTTATGTGTAAAAGAATGAAACTGGAACACTTTCTAACATCATACACAAAAATAAACTCAAAATGGATTGAAGATCTAAATGTAAAGCCAGAAACTATAACATTCTTACAGGAAAACAAAGGCAGTGCACTCTTTGACATAAATCACAGCAAGATTCTCTCTGATCCACCTCCTAGATTAATGGAAATAAAAGCAAAACTAAACAAATGGAACCTAGTAAAACTTAAAAGCTTTTGAACAAGAAAGGAAACTATCAACAAGATGAAAAGACAGGCCTTAGAATGGGAAAATTAGCTGAAAATTAAGCAGATGACAAAGGATTAATCTCCAAAATATATAAGCAACTCATTCAGCTCAATATCAGAAAAACAAACAACCCAATCAAAAAATGGGCAGAAGATGTAAATAGACATTTCTCCAAAGAAGACATACAGATGGCCAATGATCACATGAAAAGATGCTCTGCATTGCTCATTATTACTACAGAAATACAAATAAAAATTAAAATGAGGTATCAGTCTCACACCAGTCAGAATGGCCATCATCAAAAATTCTATAAACAATAAATGCTGGAGAGAATGTGGAGAAAAGGGAACCCTGTTGCACTGGTGGTGGAAATTTAAACTGATATAGACACTGGCGATTCCTTAAAAAACTAGGAATAATCAACCATATGACCCAGTAATTCCACTACTGGGCATATACCCTGAGAAAACCACAGTTCTAAAAGACACATGTATCCCAATGTTCATTGCAGCGATATTTACAATAGCCAGGACATGGAAGCAACCTCAGTTCAGTTCAGTTCAGTCACTCAGTCGTGTCTGACTCTTTGCGACCCCATGAATCGCAGCACGCCCAGGCCTCCCTGTCCATCACCAACTCCCGGAGTTCACCCAAACTCATGTGCATCGAGTCAGTGATGCCATCCAGCCATCTTATCCTCTATCATCCCCTTCTCATTCTGCCCCCAATCCCTCCCAGTATCAGAGTCTTTTCCAATGAGTCAACTCTTCACATGAGGTGGCCAAAGTACTGGAGTTTCAGCTTTAGCATCATTCCTTCCAAAGAAATCCCAGGGCTGATCTCCTTCAGAATGGAGTGGGTGGCTCTCCTTGCAGTCCAAGGGACTCTCAAGAGTCTTCTCCAACACCACACTTCAAAAGCATCAATTCTTCGGCGATCAGCCTTCTTCACAGTCCAACTCTCACATCCATACATGACCATCTCTGCTTTTGAATATACTATCTAGGTTGGTCATAACTTTTCCTCCAAGGAGTAAGCATCTTTTAATTTCATGGCTGCAGTCACCATCTGCAGTGATTTTGGAGCCCCCCAAAATAAATTCTGACACTGTTTCCACTGTTTCCCCATCTATTTGCCATGAAGTGATGGGACCAGATGCCATGATCTTCGTTTTCTGAATGTTGAGCTTTAAGCCAACTTTTTCATTCTCCTCTTTCACTTTCATCATGAGGCTTTTTAGTTCTTCACTTTTTGCCATAAGAGTGGTTTCATCTGCATATCTGAGGTTATTGATATTTCTCCCGGCAATCTTGATTCCAGCTTGTGTTTCTTCCAGCCCAGCATTTCTCATGATGTACTCTGCATATAAGTTAAATAAGCAGGGTGAGAAGCAACCTAGATGTCCATTAATAGATGAATGGATAAAGAAGTTGTTGTACATTTATGCAATGGAATATTACTCAGCCATAAAAAGGAATAAGTTAGTTGTGATGAGGTGGATGAAGCTGGAGCCTCTTATACAGAGTGAAGTAAGTCAGAAACAGAAAAACAAGTACCATATATAAACGCATATACTTGAAATCTAGAAAAAATGTACTAATGAACCTAGTAGAGAACGGAAATATGGACTCAGCAGGGGAAGGTGAGGGTGGGACGAATTGAGAAAGTATCACTGACACATATACACTTTCATGTGTAAAATAGTGGGAAGTTGCTATATAACACAGGGAGCTCAGCCTGCCACTCTGTGTTAACCTGGAGGCATGGGATGGGAGGAGGCTCAGAAGGCTCAGGAGGGAAGGGATCATAACTGTCCTGTTGTTGTACAGCAGAAACCAAAACAAAATTGTAAAGCAGTTATCTACCAATTAAAAAATAAACAAATTAAAAAGAAAAGAAAACTATCAAGAAATGCTGGGTAAATGAAGTCTCAAAATTCTCCAAGCCAGGCCTCAACAGTACGTGAACCATGAAATTCCAGATGTTCAAGCTGGATTTAGAAAAAGCAGAGGAACCAGAGATAAAATTGCCAACATCTGCTGGATCATCAAAAAAGCAAGTGAGCTCCAGGAAAACATCTACTTCTGCTTTATCGACTATGCCGAAGCCTTTGACTGTGTGGGTCACAACAAACTGTGGAAAATTCTGAAAGAGATGGGAATACCAGACCACTTGACCTGCCTCCTGAGAAATCTGTATGCAGGTCAAGAAGCAAAAGTTAGAACTGGACATGGAACAACAGACTGATTCCAAGTCAGGAAGGGAGTATGTTAAGGCTGTATACTGTCATCCTGCTTATTTAACTTATATGCAGAGTACATCATGCAAAACACCAGGCTGGATGAAGCACAAGCTGGAATCAAGATTGCTGGGAGAAATATCAATAAACTCAGATATGCAGGTGACACCACACTTATGGAAGAAAGCAGGCAAGAACTAAACAGCCTCTTGATGAAAGTGAAAGAGGAGAGTGAAAAAATTGGCTTAAAGCTCAAAATTCAAAAAACTAAGATCATAGCATCTGGTCCCATTACTTCATGGCAAATAGATGAGGAAACAGTGGAAACAGTGAGAGATTTTATTTTGTGGGGCTCTAAAATCACTGCAGATGGTGACTGCAGCTATGAAATTAAAAGATGTTTGCTCCTTGGAAGAAAAGTTATGACCAACTTAGCATATTAAAAAGCAGAGACATTACGTTGCCTACAAAGGCCTATCTAGTCAAAAACTACAGCTTTTCCAGGAGTCATGTATGGATGTGAGAGTTGGACTATAAAGAAAGCTGAGCACCGAAGAATTGATGCTTTTGAACTGTGGTGTTGGAGAAGACTCTGGAGAGTCCCTTGGACTGCAAGGTGATCCAATTAGTCCATCCTAAAGGAAATCTACCCTGAATATTCATTGGAAGGACTGATGTTGAAGCTTAAACTCCAATACTTTGGCCACCTGATGTGAAGAACTGACTCATTTGAAAAGACCCTGATGCTGGGAAAGATTGAAGGTAGGAGGAGAAGGGGACAACAGAGAATGAGATGGTTGGATGGCATCACCGACTCGATGGACGTGAGTTTGAGTAGACTCTAGGAGTTGGTGATGGACAGGGAGGCCTGGCATGCTGCAGTCCATGGGGTCACAAAGAGTCAGACATGACTGAGTGCCTGAACTGAACTGAAAATGAAGTCTGACACAAAAGAATACACAGTACTTCTACAAAGTTTAAATTCAGAGAAACTAATTTATGGTGTTAGAATCAGGATAGTGGTTATATATCAGGAAGGAAGATTGTGACCACGTGGGTCAGTTGAGGCCTCTAGGTAATATTCTGTATCTTGATATGAGGGGTGGTTAGACATGTTCACTTTATGGAAATTCCATGAGAAATAATCTTATAATTTGTGTACATCTCTAAATATAAACACATTTTTTTTCAATAAAAATTAAATTGGACAGTGCAATAGTTGCTTTTCCATTTGTTGTTTCTTGTTCATGTTGTATATGAGAAAGCATAAGAAATTCCCAGTTAAGAATAATGACCAATGAATATGGAAGCAGTTTGGGCTTAATGTTTGGGCACCAGAAAACTCATCAACAAGAGTATATCAGTGAGTTTAGTCATAAAAGTGAAAATACCCCTGGCTCAATAAGCCAACAATTATACACTGAAATGGCCAAGTTTATATTGCCCAAATTAGGTACCTCCTATTGCTCTATGGCAAGCAAATAAGTGTGTTAGGAAGGAATAAATTGCTGTCAATTGGGCAGGGACCTTTGCAAATATTCCTTCAAAGAGGGGTCTGCCATCTGGATAGGAGGTTTATAGCCTCATCACTGCATGAATGTCTATTAAGAGGACACATGAACATGAGGCAATGAGGAAGAATAAATATGAGCATTCCGTACTCACCCAGCCAGAGTGTGAACCTCTCCACCAAGGCCGGATGCTGCAACCCTCCTCAGCTCATCAGGTAAAACTCCTACTGAAGATGAGTCCCGGGCATAAAGCCCACAGCAAGGAGAGAAGTAATGTTAGCTGTCCAATGGGTGTTCAGTTTCATATAAACTAGGATAATAATGAGTCTGTTCTTAGATAATCTGTTAGAAGATTTTCCTCTATGTGGATTTAAAATAAAACACTTTTAACAGTGCCTCTTAATTTAAGAATTAAATTTTAATTGTATGATCCACTTGAAAGGTAGAATTTTACCTGTAGTACTGAGGATGGGGAAATAAAAACAGTTTTCAACACCTCAAGGAGAATGTGTATACTCTCATCCCAGGTGTGTTATCATACTTTAAATTTCTCTTAATCATATGGTCAACAGAGAGTGAAGGGTATTATGGAAAACATTGCAGCAAGTTATACGTTGTACCCTTGAAATATATAACCTAAGCAAGTATTTAAAGAGAAATGTAAAATGCAAAATTCCACTGTCATCTCTTCAAATGCAACTAGTAGCACCATTGGTAATCACTCCCAAATAAGGTACAAGCAATCTATAAGGCACCTTCCCAGCAGAGCATGCAGAAGGTAGTTGAAGCCACTTAGCTCAATGAAAAGTTTTAAGTTTTTATTTCCTTATAGCTTTCTGTGGTGTTGGAGAAGACTCTTGAGAGTCCCTTGGACTGCAAGGATATCCAACCAGTCCATTCTGAAGGAGATCAACCCTGGGTGTTCTTTGGAAGGAATGATGCTAAAGCTGAAACTCCAGTACTTTGGCCACCTCATGCGAAGAGTTGACTCATTGGAAAAGACTCAGATGCTGGGAGGGATTGGGGGCAGGAGAAGAAGGGGACGACAGAGGATGAGATGGCTTGATGGCATCACGGACTCGATGAACACGAGTCTGAGTGAACTCCGGGAGTTGGTGATGGACAGGGAGGCCTGGCGTGCTGCGATTCATGGGGTTGCAAAGAGTCGGACATGACTGAGCGACTGAACTGAACTGAACTGATAGCTTTCAAGTGTTTGGGGTTTCTCAGTTGTTATCACGTTTTTCTATCTCCAAAGACATCTTTTTAAAAACAATTTAATTGCACACCACTTGACATGTAGTGGAATCCCACTAAGTAAATATTTGGTTGAAAGAATGAATAGTTGAATGATAAACAAAGGATATGAACATGGATGGATGGATGGAAAGGTAGATGGACTGGGGAACTATGCATTATTAAGTTCTTTCTGCAGGAGAGAAATCATTTTATACTATCTTCATGAGCATGCTTTTGCAATTTATAGCAATATAAAAATTGTCTGGAAGTTTATACCCTATGACCAACATCACCCCATTTTCCTCTTCTTCAAGCTCCTAGAAACTACCATTCTATTTTCAGCTTCTATGGCTTTGACCATTTTAGATTCCACATGTTTTTCTGCATCTGCTTTATTTCACTTAGCATAATGTCCTCCAGGTTGTCCCATGTGGTTGCATACTAGGGACATCTTTTCAAAGGCTGAATATTTTTCATTTTGTATATACTTTTTCTTTATCCATTCATCCACTGATGCACATTAAGATTGTTTCCACATCTTGGCTGTTGTGAATAGTGCTGCAATGAACATGAGAGTGCAGGTATCTCCTTGAGATACTGATTTCAGTTCCTTTGGATATATACTCAGAAGTGAAATTGCTGAATCATACAGTAATCCTATTTTTAATTTTTTGAGGAACCTCCAAATTATTTAACATAGCGGCTACAACATTTTATATTCCCACCAACAATGTACAAGTGTTCTGACTTCTCCTTATCTTTGCCAACACTTTCGGTCTCTTGGTTTTATTTTTTTGCTTGTCTGTTTGTTTGTTTTTTTTTTTTATGCTAGTCATCCTAACAGGTGTGAGGATCTCATTATAGACTTGGTTTGCATTTCCCTGGCAACTGATGATGCTTTCATATAAGTTGTTGGTCATTTGTATGTCATCTAAGAGGAATAATTATTTCTGAAATTATGCTATGTTCAAAACTTCTTGANTTTTTTTTTTTTATGCTAGTCATCCTAACAGGTGTGAGGATCTCATTATAGACTTGGTTTGCATTTCCCTGGCAACTGATGATGCTTTCATATAAGTTGTTGGTCATTTGTATGTCATCTAAGAGGAATAATTATTTCTGAAATTATGCTATGTTCAAAACTTCTTGAAGTTACATGACTTCAGTTATGTTATCTGTAGCCCTTCCCTTTTTAGAAAAAGGGCATCTTGGTGTATCTACCCGTTATTCATTAGAACAACCCTGAATAAGTAGACAAATCAACATCGTCACTATTCTCAGAAACATAGCTTTTAGAAATGGCAAATATCTGCTATTGTGTACTTTCTATGACTGCTAACATCATTACTAAATAAAACCATCCATGGTTGATGGGTACATCACATAAGTACAGGTTAGTAAGACGCATGTGTGAGGATCATGAAAACCTCTACCCATACATTAGAGTCCCATTTACTTCCTCAAAATCCACATTGCCTTATCCTTTCTGTTTTTAAATCAATAAGGTGGTTTCTTTATTTTTTTATTTTTACAGACATGGGGGGTTTTTATCTTTGCTTTAGGGCAAGTGCTGCCATAAAGTTAGTTAAGAAGGATTTTTCGATTGGTGTTTTGTCTCTACATAAACAAGTCCACTGTCTGAAATGTCCTATCTAATTGTTTTAGATTTTTTCCCTCTGTTTTTCTTGCTGCTTCACAAACACTTTGCAGCTCTAAGAAAAATCAATTACAATAGGACTCAGGTTTTCTAGTTTTGCTTCCACTAGGGAAACGTAGGTTATTTAAGGTTTCAGAAAGCAGGGTCAACATTGATCTTCAAGCCTTAATATAGTTACTTGTATCAATAAAATAAAATAAATGCAAAGCAATTCCAGCAACCATAAAATACTTTTCCACAGGAACTTTTTTCTTGTGAAGACATGGAGGCCCAAGTGTACAATACACAAGCATGATAATAATTACTAGAGATGCTTAGTTCCAGTATATAATGCTTTCACTGTAAAACCTAATCGCTCAAAGACCCTTTAACTTCAATCTGATAATTAGATTGGGCAATGGATGATATGTAATAAGAAGGATGTTGGCTCCCATTAGTGAGCAAACCAGACTAAACAACTGACTAGAATTAGATAAAACCTGAAAAATAAAAGTAGTCATATTAGATTCTGTTCTTTTAAAATTATCCAGTCCTTAATTTCAATCTGCAAGAAAAGCACAATCAGAGAACCAAAGGATTACAAGTTCTCAGCACACTGCATTCGGTCCAAGAGTTAGAAAGAATTCCTCAGCACAAAGTGTATATCCGCCGGGCCCTGATCAGTAAACTGATGATGTAGGAAGTCATTTCCATATTACTTTCTTTGAGATGAACTGCCAAGTCAAAATTTCAAGCAATATTTTCCTTGCCAGCTGAAAAAACAGAAGGTGCTTTAATCTGATTATAGCTAGCTTTTGGTTTTTCTATGAGCACCATTCTGCTGCTATTTGTTATTAGTTTATGATGGATACTATTCCACAGTTGCTCTATGTGCACACAATTTCAGTGAGGAGCAACCTGACCAAGCAGATCTATTAAGGCATCATTTGTTGTTTGTGAAGGTCTACAGGATAGAAGAAGAAAGAGCAGGCATGTTCTGAAACATACCTGTGTACTGCTACATTATATCATGTATTAAAATAGATATGATAGGGTACTTTCCTGATGGTCCACTGGTTTAAGACTCCATGATCCCAATGCAGAGGGCATGGGTTCCATCCCTGGTCAGGGAACCAAAATCCCACATGCCACACAGTGCAGCCTAAAAACTAAAAATAAAAAAAAATTTAAAATATATATGAAACAGATTATGTGAGGACTCTGTTGGTAAGATAATTGGGGTATAGGCATCAGCATATTAGGAAGTAAGGTATATTGATAGTTTATTGAATGAACTGCAATTTCATAAATGCCTTTTGAATCAGTCCTCATGGTAACCCCAGTTCAGTCAGTTCAGTCGCTCAGTCGTGTCCGACTCTTTGCGACCCCATGAATCGCAGCACGCCAGGCCTCCCTGTTCATCACCATCTCTCGGAGATCACTCAGACTCACATCCATCGAGTCAGTGATGCCATCCAGCCATCTCATCCTCGGTCGTCCCCTTCTCCTCCTGCCCCCAATCACTCTCAGCATCAGAGTCTTTTCCAATGAGTCAACTCTTCACATGAGGTGGCCAAAGTACTGGAGTTTCAGCTTTAGCATCATTCCTTCCAAAGAAATCCCAGGGTTGATCTCCTTCAGAATGGACTGGTTGGATCTCCTTGCAGTCCAAGGGACTCTCAAGAGTCTTCTCCAACACNGAAGCCTGGCTTGGAGGATTTTGAGCATTACTTTACTAGCATGTGAGATGAGTGCAATTGTGCGGTAGTTGGAGCATTCTTTGGCATTGCCTTTCTTTGGAATTGGAATGAAAACTGACCTTTTCCAGTCCTGTGGCCACTGCTGAGTTTTCCAAATTTGCTGGCAGATTGAGTGCAGCACTTTCACAGCATCATCTTTCAGGATTTGAAACAGCTCAACTGGAATTCCATCACCTCCACTAGCTTTGTTCGTAGTGATGCTTTCTAAGGCCCACTTGACTTCACATTCCAAGATGTCTGGCTCTAGATTAGTGATCACATCATCATGATTATCTGGGTCGTGAAGATCTTTTTTGTACAGGAGGTAAATATTAACCTAATTTAAAAATGTTTTATAAAAATAAAAATATAGGTAAGTGCATACATTTTAATTATATATCCCCATGATTTTCCACAAACTGAACACAGCTGTGAAAGTAGCAGTCAGATGAAGAAATAGAATATGATCATCACTAGATCATAGAGGGTACCGTTCTATTTCCCTTCCATCACAAATCCTTCCCCTTCAAGGAGACCAGTGCCCTGACTTCTAACGGTACATATTTGTTTTGCCACTTTAGAATTTTACAGTAAAAGACTCATCAGAAAATGTACTTTTCTATTTGGACACCAGGTCTGTGAGATTCACTCATAAGATTGACAGTAGTAGTGGGCAGTTTATTCTCATTGTTATCCAGTTTTCCCATTGTATGGATATGGCATGATGTAGAGACAAGGTTTCAATAAAAGCTTATGAAATTTCAAAAAAAGTTATGAAATCCACTACTCTACATATTTTAATCTCTAACAATAAAAGAAACATTACGGTCGTTAAGTATTTTCTAGGTATAGGTCGCTTTCCACCTAGCATTTTTGAAAGCCTGGTCCAGTTTTCACCTTTTGTTTTAAATGTAGCAAACAATGAATTAATAGGACAATTAATCAATAAAAGAGACACAGAAAAATGGTTGGGCAGTGTTTAATTTTTAGGACGAATACTTTATATAACCATACTTACACTAAAAATGAGGAACTGCTATACAAAGATATAGGTTTTAGACTTCAAACTCTGTCTACAGCAATGTGTGTATGTGTGTATATATACACATACACACACCCACATATATTTTGGAGTTAATATGTCCCAATTACCACAATTCACTCCCAGGTCATACCTGCTTAGGATAACTAAATTAACTGTTTCCTCATTGCTTGCATATGTAAAGCTATCTATTAGCTGATTAATTTTGATAACAAAGAGATGAATAGCAACCAATGAGTCAATTCATTTAACAGTTGGATGCATTTTCACCAAACTATTTATTGTGTACCTATCAAAATACACACACCCACATATATTTTGGAGTTAATATGTCCCAATTACCACAATTCACTCCCAGGTCATACCTGCTTAGGATAACTAAATTAACTGTTTCCTCATTGCTTGCATATGTAAAGCTATCTATTAGCTGATTAATTTTGATAACAAAGAGATGAATAGCAACCAATGAGTCAATTCATTTAACAGTTGGATGCATTTTCACCAAACTATTTATTGTGTACCTATCAAAACAGTCCATCCTAAAGGAAATCAGTCCTGAATATTCATTGGAAGGATTGATGCTGAAGCTGAAACTCCAATACTTTGGCCACCTGATGCAAATAACTGATTCACTGGAAAAGACCCTGATGCTGGAAAAAGAGTGAAGGCAGGAGGAGAAGGGGACGACAGAGGATGAGATGATTGGATGGCATCACTGACTCGATGGGCATGAGTTTGAGCAAGCTCCAGGAGTTGGTGATGGACAGGGAAGCCTGGCGTGCTTGGCTTGGCTTGCAGTCCATGAGGTTGAGAGTCAGACATGACTTAGTAACTGAACAACAACTGAAAATTCAGTGTTGTGAAATAGGGATCCAAAGAGACTCAAATGAGATTGGGCTAATCAGAAGGAGATCAAGAAGAAAGAAGTATTTTGTGATGAATTATAAGAGCAATCATTCGGATTAGTCTGGCATATGCCCAATTTACAGCTGGAGAGATGGTCATGAGCAGGAACTAGGGCCCTGCAGAACCCTTCCCTTCTCTGGTATCCTTAGTCAGCAGCAATTTTCCTTGCTCTTATTTCCTGTAGCACTTGAATTCTGTACATAATTTAGGGCAGTTCTGCTTTGTTTACTAATTGTGTTGAGAATCTTGGTTCTTTAAATAAATCATTATCTCCTTGAGGGCAGAAAATTTTCCATAGCATTCTTTGGTATTTGTGACTCATCCATTTGAGTAGCCAGAACTTGTGATTTGGTCTTTAAGAGGCAACTTGTTTCCCTTAGAAACGGACCTGCTTGCGTTTCACTCTCCTGAGGCTATTAGAGAAGCTATGATGAGAATGTGAGGATACATAAAAGGTCTTAATTTCAACCATCCTGACAATGTTAGTGACTGAAGTTAAAGTGGCTTTGAGGGGCCGTTTTACACATAGAAGTAATAAGTCTCACTTTGACACAATATGCTATCTTGTGTGCTTGAAACATACATTGGTTTCCCCACTAATGAGAAGCTATAGCATGTAAGTAGAGGAAAGATTTTCTGATAGGGTTACAAATTGGACATGCAGCCACCAAATGGGGAATAATGAAGGATAAGGGGGGGAAAAGCCAGAAACTATCCATTGCCAATAATCTGAAACAGGAGACTACAATGGAAGCTTGATTTGCATATGGTGAGTTTATTGTTGTGTATTTGTACAACCAAGGGCCTTGTAAATATTTATAATGGACTTTTCCCCAACTAATGCCAATTTAAGTTAGTAAGTATTGTAATGGTTAAACATTTTTCCTAGGATATAAAATAAGCATGCTCTTTCCTTTTATAGGTATTTAATGGACTTCCTGGTGGCTCAGCTGGTAAAGAATCTGCCTGCAAAGCAGGAGACCTGGGTTTGATCTCTGGGTTGGGAAGATCCCTGGAGAAGGGAATGGCAACCCATGCCAGTAGTCTTGCCTGGAGAATTCCATGGACAGAGGAGCCTGGTGGGCTACAGTCTATGGGATTGCAAAGAGTTAAACATGACTGAGTGACTAACACTTTCACTTTTCCTTTTATAAGCCTTGGTTCATCAATTTACTTCATCCCATTCTAATTCAGTGAAAATCAAATGAATGCTTTCTGTGGGCTAGGAGGTGTGTTTAGCACTGGGAATCCACAGGAGAGTCCTGCTGGAAGGAAATACCTGCTGATTTTATTGTGTAGGATAATTATGAGAAATCACACAAACTAGTAGTTTTGAAACATTTTTTCTAAATCTTACACTAGTATAAAAATTTAAGGTTTTTAAGAGTTTATTTTTGTTCTTATTTCTGCCTTCAGACTGTTTCAGTTAGAAACGCATCTGTTAAAAAAAAAACATTTGATTTTTGGAGGGTACATTTTATTTGTGGTTTATGGGGAATCAGGTTCTCATACTGAGAAGGATATGTTAACACAAAATAAGTATAGAATTCAATCCCAATAGTCAAGCTTTTATCAGTAACTAGTCGTTCTGTATCCATAATGTGGTTTTAAAACTATGTTGAGAAAAAGCTGCCTTTTTCTTCATTGCTTTTATTTCAGTTGTATACATCATTTAACACTTTTGAAGTGTTCACTAAGATGAAATCTGGCTTCACCATTTTACTGAAGTAGAAAAAGTCAAGTGACCTTGATTTCCTACTTCATGCCAAATGTCTCTCAAAGGTGATCATCACAAAACACCAGTACTTCTGACTCTTTGTAATGCAGTATCTTTAATTGACATTGACGTTCTATAGAAGAGGTTTATGCTTTCATGATTTCCTGAAAGTAAGTTTGTCACCTGTTTGTAGGCAAAAAGTTCTTCAAATTCCTTGGGTTTTTAAAAGCTACCACCTGAAGGGTAGTTTATCAGTTATCTTTTTAACCTAGTAATGTTTATCACTTTCACATCTAAAATGAATTTAAAATATGCTCATTTTTCATATAAGTAGAGAAAGCTCAAGATGAGGAACTTAAAATCACTGACTTGAAACTCACTGTTGGGGGAAAAGCCATACCCATTGAGAAAGCAATTTGTCATCATTTTCAATACCTCTAATTGCCAAATTGGGACCACTGATGCCTTACTGTACTGGTATTTTAACTTTGCCTTTTTGCCTCTGAAAGATGCAGACAAGTCTCTACCACCATAATTACTATTATTTCTTGACAAAAATTATGTCCAAAACCCTCTGCAAGGTACAACCGCCTTTGACCAGCACTGAGGAAGTTATATTACTCAGACAGTCTATCCTTCAGACGCAAAAAGAGATGAAACTGGATTGCAAGGAGATCAAACCAATCATTCCTAAAGGAAATTAGTCCTAAATATTCATTGGAAGGACTGATGCTGAAGCTGAAACTCCAGTACTTTGGCCACCTGATGTGAAGAACTGACTTATTGGAAAAGACCCAGATGCTGGCAAAGACTGAAGGCGGGAGGAGAAGGGGATGATAGAGGATGAGATGGTTGGATGGCATCACCAACTTGATGGACATGAGTTTGAGCAAGCTCTGGGAATTGGTGATGGACAGGAAGCCTGGTGTGCTGCAGTCCACGGGGTCAAAAAGAATTGGACATGACTGAGCAACTGAACTGAATTAGAAGCAGCAGCTTACTTGGGATAAGCAAAGGGTTCTGTCTACCAAAAACAAAATTTTTTAAACAGATCAGTTCTTTCAGAATTTACTTTGACTTACATAAATCTAGTCATCAGACAGCAGATCCAACCCATCTTGGTTTTGATATTTTCCTTGAATAACACCCTCACCCTTCCAAACAGATTTCAATGCTAATTTGGTCTGTTATCAGTATCACTCAGGGTGAGAGAGGGTTTTTTTAAAAAAATATTTTATTTTTAATTGAATGATAATTGCCCTACAATATTGTGTTCAGTTCAGTTCAGTTCAGTCACTAAGTTGTGTCCAACTGTTTGCGACCCCATGAATCATAGCACGCCAGGCCTCCCTGTCCATCACCAACTCCCGGAGTTCACCCAAACTCATGTGCATCGAGTCAGTGATGCCATCCAGCCATCTCATCCTCTGTCGTCCCCTTCTCATTCTGCCCCCAATCCCTCCCAGCATCAGGGTCTTTTCCAGTGAGTCAACTCTTCACATGAGGTGGCCAAAGTATTGGAGTTTCAGCCTCAGCATCAGTCCTTCCAATGAATATTTAGGACTGATTTCCTTTAGGAGGGACTGGCTGGATCTCTTTGCAGTCCAAGGGACTCACAAGAGTCTTCTCCAGCACCACAGTTCAAAAGCATCAATTCTTCGGCGCTCAGCCTTCTTCACAGTCCAACTCTCACATCCATACATGACCACTGGAAAAACTATAGCCTTGACTAGACGGAGCTTGTTGGCAAAGTAATATCTCTGCTTTTTAATATGCTGTCTAGGCTGGTCATAACTTTCCTTCCAAGGAGTAAGCGTCTTTTAATTTCATGACTGCAATCATCATCTGCAGTGATTTTGGAGCCCCCAAAAATAAAGTCTGACACTGCTTCCACTGTTTCCCCATCTATTTCCCATGAAGTGATGGGACCAGATGCCATGATCTTCATTTTCTGAATGTTGAGCTTTAAGCCAACTTTTTCACTCTCCTCTTTCACTTTTATCAAGAGGATTTTTAGTTCCTCTTCACTTTCTGCCATAAGGGTGGTGTCATCTGCATATCTGAGGTTATTGATATTTCTCCTGGAAATCTTGATTCCAGCTTGTGCTTCTTCCAGCCCAGAGTTTCTCATGATGT
>SJYT01020000.1:42850-112367 GCA_006410635.1 Cephalophus harveyi | reverse complement strand
ACACACACACACACACACAAAGTATATCCAGGCTCTTCTTCTGCACTTTCCTTTCTCAAATCTGTGTAGGGAAAGCCTGACAGCCCATCTCTGACTTCTACCCCAGATAGGGTTATTCGGCAGTGTTTCAGATGTAGAACACCACTCAGTCCTTTCCAGCACATTTCTCTCTTCACTCCAGGGTGAGTAAAAGATTACCTCCTCTGTACTGAAGCTGCCCTGGAAAGCCCTCTTGTCCTTGTTCAGGGTGAGGAAGTCACTTGCCCCACGGGCAGCGGGGTCTTCAGGGCT
Organism: Cephalophus harveyi; assembly: GCA_006410635.1. Lineage (NCBI taxonomy): Eukaryota > Metazoa > Chordata > Mammalia > Artiodactyla > Bovidae > Cephalophus > Cephalophus harveyi. The sequence goes on along the minus strand of SJYT01020000.1, from coordinate 112,076 downwards.
TTTCTGTGCTGACCTCTCTCTGCACTCCTGGGGGCTGCTAGGGCTTTGGGTCCTGGGAAACCTGATCCTTGCTGTCCCATCGGACGTGCCTGAGTCATACTCACCAACCGGCTGAAAGAGAGGGCAGGACTTAGGAGGCTGCTTCCGTGGGGGACTGGCCCACATGAGGGAAAGCGGTGAAACTGAAGAGAGGGTCAGGTTTTGGAAACATTTCAAAGGAAGAGCCAGGCGAGTTTGATGACTGATAATGTATTCCGAGCAGATGGGGTGGAGGGAGTCAAGTGTACCTGAGGACTGAGAAAATGTTGAGAACGGGCATGTGAACAAGACAAGAAAGCAGAAATGAAGGGAGCTAAATGGCACCCCACTCCAGTACTCTTGCCTGGCAAATCCCATGGGCGGAGGAGCCTGGTGGGCTGCAGTCCATGGGGTCGCTGGGAGTCGGACACGACTGAGTGACTTCACTTTCACTTTTCACTTTCATGCATTGGAGAAAGAAATGGCAACCCACTCCAGTGTTCTTGCCTGGAGAATCCCAGGGATGGCGGAGCCTGGTGGGCTGCCATCTATGGGGTCACACAGAGTCGGACATGACTGAAGTGACTTAGCAGCAGCAGCAGCAAAAATGAGAAAGGCTTGATCTGCTGTTATTTTTATGCCAAATACACACACAGATTATATTTTAAATGGATTTGTGTTTTTTTTTAAGCTCTTCATTTGAAAGTCAATTATTGGAACATCTAAACATGCTTTCTCATCAAAACAGCACTAGAAGAGGTTCCTAGGCTAGCTCAAATAAAGCCAGTGTGGAATCGTAAATGCGGAAGGGAACTTAGAGATCATTCAGTATTAGGGTATTAAGGCAGAGAATACAGTCATTCAGAGACAGACTCAGAAATGACATTATATTTACTGACTAGGTAATCTTATTTAATTTCACCAGGCTTCATACTCTTTGTGAATCAGACAGACTAATACTAACCTCTCAAGCTTGTCGTGAGGATTAAATGAAATGTTAATACTCAGTGTATAAAGGCCGAGTTGCTTCTTGTTCCCATCATCACATGGTGTCATATCAAGGAAACCTTGATCTGGCATTGAAAAGGAATTGACGCTTTCCTGGGTCACTCACGGGGCTAAGGGGTTCCATGCATGTATTTCTGTAACCCCAGAAAGCCCTAGAGACAAGATTGTGAATATGAATGTGCCACTATTTCCTTTCCACCATCTTAAAAATGTAGCATGGGGCATGTGATGGGTGCTCAACCAGAGGAACTGTTATTCAGTCCAACCTCTCCTCTCCCTTTTACTTATGTAAGAACTGAGGCCCAGAGAGGCAAAATGATGAGGCCAAAGGCCTCCTGCTAGATTGTGGCAAAACTGAAACTAGAAACCAGGTACTCAGAGTTCACAGTCAAGATTTCTTCCTACTATGTCAGGAAATAACTCAGTGTCACAACTTCTCCCCTATTCGTAGATAGGTGACTGAGGAAACTGGCAGCTCTAAGAGTTAATGCCAGAGAGTACCCCTTTTAGCAGGTTTGAGGCTGCGGCTGGCTCCGGGCAGAGGGGGAAGGGGGCATTCTGGCAATGCTGGCTGTCTGGGGGTGCAGAGCAGTGGTGTGAGAGACCTCCAAGAAGGGGCGGTGTGTCTGCAGTGCCCCGTCCTATGGAGCTTAGGTTGGGCCAGGGCCAGGGGCAGGGAGGAGTTGCCCACAGAAGTACCAGCAAGTGGTTTGGTAGCAAAGACATAGGAGGGAGGTAAAAAGGCTGTCAGTGTCATTTCTGTTGACTGATTATTCCTGAGTAGAAGTTTTAGATGCAGGGAAATGCAATAGGGTTTACTGTGAAAAAGAGCATCACCATTTAGTTAATCCATACTCTTGGGGCATTCTGGTTACAGAGAGGGTGAGGAGTCACAAACTTAGTGGACTTTTACCGTGCAACAGACATGCTCATGGAATGCACATACTTTGTCCCCCAGGTTGATTAGACCAGCTGACACCTCTGAGACTCAGAAGAGTTCAGTGGTTGTGTCCGAAAGACAGTGAGTGGCAGAGCCAAGGAGTGAGAGCAGACACAGGCTAAGGCCCCAGCTCCCCCATGCAGGCCCACAATAATTAAGCCCCCACAAATTTGGCCCTCATTTTGAAAATCTGAATTTTATTATCTGACTTTTCTGCTTCAGAGAGTTGAACGTGCTTGCCTTGCTTCTTCATGACATTCTCTGTCATAGAATCACAGTCCCAGAGGGCAGTGGGGCTCTATGGGGAGGTTGGTATAAGACAAGCGTTTCCACAGCTGCCTAACATCTGAGAGTCTCCACTTGGAGAGAGGTCATGTGTCTTTGGGAGATGGGATGACGGTAGGCTGTGGATTGGAAAATATTTGGAATTCATTCTTCTACTTTCTCTCACGTATCAGGTGTCCTCACCAGTGAAGACCAGTTGTCCTGACTCTTAGCTCTTAGCCTCCCCACAAAAAGCTCCCAGTTTTATTCACTCAGTCAACAAATATTTATTATGCCCTTCCGAGTGATGATAACATATGTCAAAGGCACTTAAAACACGCATTGCTTTTGAGATGTTACTTTATTTCTATGAATTTTTAATAGGAAACAGTCATAGATTTGGTTATAAGGACTTTTAGTTGCAATGTAAAAGATTTTAAAAGTTAAGTGAAAAAAAGCATACCAATAAGACAGAATACTATGCAATATATAGCATTATTAAATGAAAATGGCATATTGCCCATAATAGTATATGAATATATAAGCATTACATTATGAATTTAATACATTTTATTTCTTAGAAGAGTTTTAGGTTCACAGCAAATTTGAGAAGAAAATACAGAGAGCTCCTATACACCCCTCTGCTCCCACATACACACAGCAACCCCAGTATCAACATCCAGAACCATAGTGGTACATTTGTAAAAACCTATGAAACCACATGTCATATCACTATCTCCCAAAGTCCATAGTGTTCATTAGGGTTCATTATTGGTGTTATATAGCCCATGAATTTTAAACAATATGTATTATAATGACACGTGTCCACCATTGTACTGCTTCCCTGGTGGCTCAGACGGTAAAGAATCCGCCTGCAATGCTGGATCCCTGGGTCTTCTGTCCTTTTCCTTTGTGATTTGCTGACTATCGTTAGTGTTATGTTTGGATTGCTTTCTCTCTTTTGTGTGTGTATCTGTGGCAGATGCTTTTTTTGTGTCCTTACCATGTGGTTTATATGTAGTCATATATATATATGTATACATGTATATATACAAATTATTGTTAAGTTGCTGATCTCTTAAGTTCAAATGCATTTTAATAATCCTGAACTTTTACTCCCCTCTTCACATTTACTGTTTTTGATCTCTTATTTTACATTTATTTGCTTAGTGAATCCTTTAAGGACTTACTGTGGATATAGATGGCTTTGCTACTTTTGTCTTTTAACCTTACTATGAGCTTTATAAGTGGAGTCGCCTTGGGAGCCCTGAGTTCCAGTCTCTACCTCCTTAATTCAGCAAGACTGAATCTTCCTATGCCACAGTCTTTGAAGTGCCTCCAGGCAGACACCTGATGATTGTGGGCTAATCTCATTTTACTCTCTTCTCTTAGGGACAGTTACTTTTGTCCAACATCTGAAAATAGTAATTATATTTCACTTTGTAATGAAAGAGCTAATTTGATACTAATTACTTCATCATGGCTGAAATGTTTTTAGTTTTTAATCATAAATGTGTTTTAAATTTTATTGAATGCATTTTTTTCATCTATCAAGACTATCTTGTCCTTTTCTTCAATTTGTTATGGTGGTGAATTACTTTAATAACTTTTCTAATGATATAATGTCCTCATATGCCAAGGACAAACCCAACTCAATAATAATAATTTTTTAATACTTGCTAGGTTTGTTTTGGCAATGGTTTGTTTAGGATGTTTGCACCTAAATTCAAGAATTCGAACAGTCTGTGTATTTTCTTTCTCATGCTGTCTTGGATTTTGTATCAAGATTTTGCTAATCTTTTAAAAGATATAGACATTGTGTTAGTTTCTTATTGCTGCTTAATAATTTGCTACTATCTCTGTGCCTTAAAATGACATAAATTTATTGTCTTACACTTCTGGAGGTGAGGAGTCCAAAATGAGTTTCACTGGGCCAAGATTAAGGTGTCAGTAGGGCCACAATCACTCCGGAGGCTAGGAGAGAATCAGTGTTATTGCCTCTTCCATCTTCTAGAGGCCGCCTTCGCTCTTTGACTCACGGTCCCCTTCCAGACAGCAGTCACAACACTCTGAACTCTGCTCTGCCATCACAACCTTTCCCACTCTGACTGCTCTGCTTTCCTCTTTGACCTGTAAGGACACTGATGATGGCATGGGATTTACCTATACAATTGAGGAGAATCTCCCTACTGAAGACATTTCATTTATTCACATCTGCAAATATTCACAAGTTTTAGGGATTATGATATGAATATTTTGGGGGGAATTATTCTGTCTAGCAAACAAGGAGAAAATATTCTCCAATTTTCTTTTCTTAGAAATATCTTATATAAGATTGGAATTATCTGTTCTTTGAATATCTGATAAAATTTACCATATTGTATGCAGATAACATCACCCTTATGGCAGAAACTGAAGAGGAGCTAAAAAGCCTCTTGATGAAAGTGAAAGTGGAGAGTGAAAAAATTGGCTTAAAACTCAACATTCAGAAAACTAAGATCATGGCATCTGGTCCCATCTCTTCATGGGAAATAGATGGGGAAACAGTGGAAACAGTGTCAGACTTTATTTTGGGGGGCTCCAAAATCATGGCAGATGGTGATTGCAGCCATGAAATTAAAAGACGCTTACTCCTTGGAAGAAAAGTTATGATCAACCTAGATAGCATATTCAAAAGCAGAGACATTACCAACAAAGGTCCATCTAGTCAAGGCTATGGTTTTTCCTGTGGTCATGTATGGATTGTGTATATGTGTGTTTTAAAATAATCACAATAATACTGTTACTAAGAGTAAGATTATTACTTTCCAATAGTTTTTGACCTTAGGACATTGCCCTCTACGGTATATGGATATATCGATACCACCAAAATACTGGATTTAAAAATCTCTTTAAATAAATTTTTATGTAATAATGCCACCAACAAGAGATATAGTTGGATCCTTTTGCTTTTATATTTCAGAATTTAGTTTTCATTTTGATTTAATTTTGCTTTTTAATTATGTAAACATTTGCATGCTTCAAAACTATAAAACAAGGTTTATTCAGAGAAGTTTAGCTTCCAGAATATCCATTTCTTCTTGGCTGTCCGAATTCTCACTTTTTTCTTACTAACCATATATTCTGGAGATAACTTCATCACTATATGCAAAGACCTCCCTAATGACTTTTTATAACTTCATTGTGCTCATTGTTTACATGTACCATGGTTCTTGTTTTTGAACATTTGGGTTGTTTTTAGTCTTTGTCTAATACCAACAATGTTTCAGTGAATAGTTTTATGCATAAGATAATTCATATTTTGTGAGTGTATTTTTAACATAGCTTTCTAGAACTGGGACTGCTGGTCCAAAGAGTAAATAGTTTCCTTGTCATTCACCATCTCCTCACAGAAAAATCTTTTGGTTTATTGCCAGTATGATAGGTTTGAAATGATACTTTTAATTTGTATCTTTATTATTTTTAACATAGCTTTCTAGAACTGGGACTGCTGGTCCAAAGAGTAAATAGTTTCCTTGTCATTCACCATCTCCTCACAGAAAAATCTTTTGGTTTATTGCCAGTATGATAGGTTTGAAATGATACTTTTAATTTGTATCTTTAACATTATGAGTGAAACTGAGTGTCTTTCCCTATGTTTAAAGGCCATTAACATTTCTTTTTTAGTGAATTATCTAAAATATATAAAAGTGTGTTATCTACACTCTTCTATAGGGCTATGGGCATTTCTTCTTATTTTTTAGATGTAGATATCCATCACTTTTGTGATATAAATTAAAATATTTTAAAATTTGTTATTTATCTTTGACTTTGCTTATGATGGGGCTTTTTTTGGTAATGGTTTCATTTCTTCATGCAAAATATCTTTGCTTTTTGTTTATATGAAATCCAATTTACTGTTTTTTTCCCCTTTTCTATTCTGATTTTTGTCATTTTGGGGAAAAGTTTTCTTCACTTCCAAGTTATAAAGAAATTTACACATATTTCCTCTAGTACTTTAATGGTTTTATCATTTAGACAAATATCTGATCCATGTGTTATTTATGTTAGCTTTAGTGTGAGGAATGGATCCAATTTTACATTTTTCAATATAGTTACTTAGTTGTCATAACACCTCTTATTAAGAACTCTGTATTTCTTTGCTGATTTTAGATGCTGTCTTTATCATACACTAAACTTCCATTTGTACTCAAGTCTATTGCATTTTCTATCTGTTCACTGATGTACTTATGGACTCGTGAGCCAATATTGCACAATTTTAAGTATGGAGACTCTGCAGTCTATTGTAGTGTTATACATTTAGTATTCAGCAGAGATAACTCTCTGCTGTCATTGCTTTTCTTTCTGAATGTGTTTCTGGCTCTTCTCTTTTCCTGTTCATTTAAACGCACATTATAATGAACTGGTCCCAGCTTCAGGGAAAAAAAAAAAAAAAAATTAGCGTTAGTATGTTTACATGTACTGCATTAAATATAATTAAATGAAAAAATGGCATGTTCATGATGTTGAGTCTCTGTATCCAAGAATATGGTATATGTTGTTATTTTTATATCTACATTTCAATCTCTAAAGAATATTTTATACATTTCCTCAAATATAGTTTGGACACTTCTTGTTATCTATGCTTAAAGTGATGCACCCGACATGTCATCAAATTTGGAAAGCTCAGCAGTGGCCACAGGACTGGAAAAGGTCAGTTTTCACTCCAATCCCAAAGAAGAGCAATGCCAAAATGTTCAAACTACCATACAATTGCACTCATTTCACATGCTAGCAAGGTTGTGCTCAAAGTCCTCCAAGCTAGTATTCAGCAGTACACGAACCAAAAATTTCCAGATGTACAAACTGGGTTGAGAAAATGCAGAAGAACCAGAGATCAAATTGCCAACATTTGCTGGATCATAGAGAAAGCAAGGGAATTCCAGAAAAACATTTACTTCTGCTTCATTGACTATGCTAAAGCCTTTGACTGTGTCGATCACAACAAACTGGAAAAATCTTAAAGAGATGGGAATACCATACCATCTTACCTCTCTCCTGTGTCACCTGTATGCAGGTCAAGACAGAACTTTACATGGAACAATGGACTGGTCAAAATTGGGAATGGAATATGACAAGGTTGTATATAGTCACCCTGCTTATTTAACTGCTATGCAGGGTACATCATGCAAAATGCTGGGTTGGATGGAGCACAAGCTGGAATCAAGATTACAGGGAGAAATATCAACAGCCTCATGTATGCAGATGATAGCACTCTAATAGCAGAAAGCTAAGAGGAATTAAACAGCCTCTTGATGAGGGTGAAAGAGAAGAATGGAAAATCTGGATTTAAACTCAACATTCAAGCAATGAAGATCATGGCATTCAGGTTCATCACTTCATGGCAGATAGAAGAGGAAAAATTTGAAATAGTGACAAATTTTATTTTCTTGGGCTCCAAAAATCACTGCAGATGGTGACTGAAGCCATGAAATTAAAAGATGCTTGCTCTTTGGAAGAAAAACTATGACGAACCTAGACAGTGTATTCAAAAGCAGAAACATCACTTTGTAAATAAAGGTCCGTATAGTCAAAGTTATGGTTTTTCCAGTAGTCATGTACAAATGTGAGAGCTGGATCATAAAGAAGGCTGAGCACTGAAGAATTGGTGCTTTTGAAGTGTGGTGTTGGAGAAGACTCTTGAACGTCCCTTGGACAACAAGGAGATCAAACCAGTCAATCCTAAAGGAAATTAATCCTGAATATTCACTGGAAAGACTGATGCTAAAGATAAGTTCCAATACTTTGGCCATCTGATGCAAAGAGTCGACTCATTGGAAAAGACACTGTTGCTGGGAAAGACTGAAAGCCAAAGGGGAAGGGGTGGCAGAGGATGAGATGGTTGGATAGCATCAACAACTCAGTGGACATGAATTTGAGCAAACTCCTGGAGATGGTGAAGAACAAGGAAGTCTCTCTTGCTGCAGTACATGGGGCAGCAAAGAGTCAAACACAATTTAGCGATTGAACAACTGCACCAACAATGCTTCTAGTTGTTTTAATTTCATTTTATTTTGTCTTGCTACTATAAAATAGAGTCTTATCTCTCATTATACCCTCTAAGTAGTCATTGCTTATATATATATATAAATATATATATGATTATTGATTTCTGAATGTTGGTTTTTATAATTTGTGACTTTACTAAATTCTCTTATTGTTTATAATAGTTTTTCCATTGATTCTTTCAAGTTTCCTAGAGAGATAATCACATTGTCCACAGATAGAGTTTTAGCCTCCTTTCCAATCCTTATGCCATTAATTGTCTAATCACATTGTTTGTACATGCTATTTGATTTTATTCTTTTATATTACCTATGAATGTAGAGTCAAATGGCTTGTCAAATAAATTTCCAAATGAGATTACAAATTTTAATTTAAAATATCTATCTTTATCTCACTTCTGTTAGGTTGAATACAGTCCTGCTCTTATCATTAGTATCAACATTTTCATGCCTACATTTTTAGAAAATAATAAGTGCAAATGTGATAAGCTATTACAGCAATACCTCAGTCACTGCTAAGGAGACAATTAGGGCAAATGCAATGAATGTATCAATATTGGGCAGCAATTTTAGCTGCCCAGAATCAGTATAATAGTGGTCTTCTGTTTGATCTTGTGTGCAAAGGTAGATGCTCATGTAGGAAAGGAATTTAAGGATATTAAAAATAATACAGATAAGCGCAGTGATACAATCATTAAAATTTTCAAAGGTTGAAAACTAGTTGCATCTTTTTTTACACCTGAAAGATATTTGGGGTAGCTCTCTTTTTAAGATGCAAATTTTAACAAACTGATAATGTAGATACCTTATTTTCCCCCTATTAAATGCTTCATATTTTGTACATGCTCATCTTGTCTCTCTAAGCCCTCTTTTTTCTCCCCATCCTAGAAGAGATAAGAGAGTGCAGCAAAAATATCTTTTTCTCTCAAAATACTAGTTCTCATTCTTCTACCTAATTTATTTTAATTCTTTAACTGGACTCTTTTTTGCCATTCTACTGATAATCATCAACATGAGATTTCCCATTAGTCTTCAGTTCTCCTACTTAAACAGAAGCTCTTGAAAATTATTGTTTTATTACAAAGCAAGGTATGCCTATAGTAAAACAACAATACAGATAGACCTAATATTCTTCTGCAATTCTGTTATCCAAATACAAATGTTGCACTTTTATTTCTTTTTATAAAATATATTATTTTACAATGGTGGGTGAAAGTAAAAGTGTTAGTCATTCAGTTGTGTCTGCCTCTTTGAGACCCCATAGACTTTAGCCTGCCAGGCTCCTTTGTCCATGGAATTCTCCAGGCAAGAATACTCGAGTGGGTAACCATTCCCTTCTGCAGGGGATCTTCCCGACCCATGAATTGAACCCCAAAGAGATGACTCATTGTAAAAGACCCTGATGCTTGGAAAGATTGAAAGCAGGAGGAGATGGGGGTGACAGAGGATGAGATGGCTGCATGGCATCACTGATTCAACGGACATGAGTTTGAGCAAACTCTGGGAGATAGTGAATGACAGGGAAGCCTGTTCACGGGGTCACAAAGAGTTGCACATGACTTAGCAACTGAACAACAACAAAAGGAAAAAAACTGCAAGAACGAACACATGGAAGGTAAACAATATGTTAGTAAACAACCAATGGGTTACTTCAAAGAAGAAATTAAAAATATCTGGAGACAAATATGAAAGCAAAATCACAATGATCTAAAATCTATGGGGTGTAGCAAAAGCAGTTCTGAGAGGGAAGTTTCTAATGATCCAAACCTACCTCATGAAACAAAGTAAACAATCTAACATTGCACCTACAGGAACCAGAAGAATAACAAGCAAGTTAGTGGAAGGAAAGAAATCATAAAGATCAGAGTAAAAATAAATGAAATAGAGACTAAAAAATAATGGAGAAGCTCAATGAAAAGAAAACTTGATATGAAGTTGAAGTAATTAAGATTGTGTGGTATTGTTGAAAAAGTAGCCTAACAGATCGATGGAACCAACAGAGAGATCAGAAATAGACTCATGCTTATATAACTTGACTTTTGACCAAAGTGCCAAAGCACCTTAACACCTTTAGGAAAGTAGTATCTTCTCAACAAGCAATGCAGGAATAACTAGGCATATTCTAAAAAACAATTTTGACTTATAATTCAAAGACAAAAATTAATTTGAAATGAGTCATTTAACATAAACATTAGAGTTAAATTTTTAAATCTTCTAGAATACACGGGAGAATTTATACACTTTAGAAATAAGGAAAGATTTCTTAGAACCTCTAGAAATCACTGACCCCTCGCCCCCGAAAAAGGATGAAATAGAGTAACTAAAGCATTCTACATTTCCAAAGACGTTGTTAAAAAATGAATAGGCAAGCTACATACTGGGATAAAATATACTCTCTCTCTCTCTCTTATATATATATATATTACAAATAAAAAATGCTCAACATCATAAGGGAGAGGGCAATGGCAACCTACTCCAGTACTCTTGCCTGGAAAATTCCATGGACGGAGGAGCCTGGTAGGCTGCAGTCCATGGGGTCGCTAAGAGTTGGACACGACTGAGCGACTTCACTTTCACTTTCATGTATTGGAGAAGGAAATGGCAACCCACTCCAGTGTTCTTGTCTGGAGAATCCCAGGCACGGGGGAGCCTGGTGGGCTGCCGTCTATGGGGTCACACAGGGTCAGACATGACTGAAGCGACTTAGCAGCAGCAGCAACAACACATCATAAATTAGGGAAAATCAAGTGAAAAGTACAATGATATCACTGCACACGTACTAGAAAGTTTGACATAAATAAGACTGATGACACCAAATGCTGATAAAATTCAGGACAACTAGTATTCTTATACCTTTCTGACAGGACTTTAAAATATTACAACAAATTGGAAATTTGTCTGGAAGTTTCTTACACAGTTAAACATAAATCTGCTATGCTGTGCTGTGCTTAGTCTCTCAGTCATGTTTGGCTCTTGCGACCCCAGGGGCCGTAGCCCACCAGGCTCCTCTGTCCATGGAGATTCCCCAGGCAAGAATACTGGAGTGGGTTCCCATGTCCTCCTCCAGGGGATCTTCCCAACCCAAGGATCGAATCCAGGTCTCCCACTTTGCAGGGGGATTCTTTACTGTCTGAGCCACCAGGGAATGACCTAGAAATTCTACTTCTAGGTCATTTTCTATTTTTTTTGTATAGTCTCTTTAGCATCCATGTCCATTACATCCATTAAAAGAAACATGGAAAATATTTCTAATAAACATAGTGGACACAAGTGATTAGGCAGAATACACAAAAACCTCCTATAAATTTTTTAAAAAGACAACTCAAGAGAAAAGTAGTAAACGATATTAACCAGCTGTGCTCAGAAGACCCTACTGAAAAGACTTTTCTATCTAACTGGTAATCAAGGAAATGCAAATTAAAATCATAGAATTTTAAAAGTCTAAAATACCTAATATCCAAGCACCTAGTTTTAAATCAATACCTGATTTTAGAAATAATGTCAAAAATGGAACCTCATCTGCTGGAAGAATGTGAATTAGTACAACACGTTGCAGGATAATCTGGCAATATATAGGATCCCTAAAGTTAAGTATACCCTTTCATCCAGCAGTTCTACTCTTAGGCACATACTCTCAAGAAAAACAGTGCATGTGTGCCCAACAATCTTGCACAGGAATGCTTATAATCAATTCAGTCAATTCAGTTCAGTCGCTCAGTCGTATCTGACTCTTTGAGACCCCATGAACTGCAGCATGCCAGGCTTCCCTGTCCATCACCAACTCCTGAAGCTTGCACAAACTCATGTCCATCAAGTTGGTGATGACATCCAGCCATCTCATCCTCTGTCGTCCCCTTCTCCTCCTGCCCGCAATCCCTCCCAGCATCAGGGTCTTTTCCAATGAGTCAGTTTTTCGCATCAGGTGACCAAAGATTTGGAGTTTCATCTTCAGCCATCAGTCCTTCCAATGAACACCCAGGACTGATCTCCTTTAGGATGGACTGGTTGGATCTCCTTGCAGTCCGAGGGACTCTCAAGATTCTTCTCCAACACCACAGTTCAAAAGCATCAATTCTTCAGCATTCAGCTTTCTTTATAGTCCAACTCTCACATCCATAAATGACTACTAGAAAAACCATAGCTTTGACTAGACTGATCTTTGTCAGCAAAGTGATGTCTCTGCTTTTTAATATGCTGTCTAGGTTGGTCATAGCTTTTCTCCCAAGGAGCAAGCATCTTTTAATTTCATGGCTACAGTCACCATCTGCAGTGACTTTGGAGCCCCCAAAAATAAAGTATGTCCCATTGTTTCCCCATCTATTTGCCATGAAGTGATGGGACCAGAAGCCATGATCTTCATTTTCTGAATGCTGAGTACTAAGCCAACTCTTTCACTCTCCTCTTTCACTTTCATCAAGAGGCTCTTTAGTTCTTCACTTTCTGCCATAAGGGTGGGGTCATCTGCATATCTGACATTATTGATATTTCTCCCAGCAATCTTGATTCCAGCTTGTGTTTCTTCCAGCCCAGCATTTCTCATGATGTACTCTGCATATAAGTTAAATAAGCAGGGTGACAATATACAGCCTTGATGTACTCCTTTCTCTATTTGGAACCAGTCTGCTGTTTCATGTCCAATTCTAACTGTTGTCTCTTGACCTGCATACAGATTTCTCAGGAGGCAGGTCAGATGGTATGGTATTTTCACCTCTTGAAGAATTTTCCACAGTTTGTTGTGATAAACACAGTCAAAGGCTTTGGCGTAGTCAATAAAGCAGAAGTAGATGTTTTTCTGGAACTCTCTTGCTTTTCTGATGATCCAACCGATGTTGGCAATTTGAGCTCTGGTTCTTTCCAGCTTGTGTTTCTTCCAGCGCAGCATTTCTCATGATGTACTCTGCATATAAGTTAAATAAGCAGGGTGACAATATACAGCCTTGATGTACTCCTTTCTCTATTTGGAACCAGTCTGCTGTTTCATGTCCAATTCTAACTGTTGTCTCTTGACCTGCATACAGATTTCTCAGGAGGCAGGTCAGATGGTATGGTATTTTCACCTCTTGAAGAATTTTCCACAGTTTGTTGTGATAAACACAGTCAAAGGCTTTGGCGTAGTCAATAAAGCAGAAGTAGATGTTTTTCTGGAACTCTCTTGCTTTTCTGATGATCCAACCGATGTTGGCAATTTGAGCTCTGGTTCCTCTGTCTTTTCTAAATCCAGCTTGAACATCTGGAAGTTCACGGTTCACATACTGTTGAAGCCTGGCTTGGAGAATTTTGAGCATTACTTTGTTAGCCTGTGAGATGAGTGAAATTGTGCAGTAGTTTGAGCATTCTTTGGCATTGCCTTTCTTTGGGATTGGGATGAAAACTGACCTTTTCCAGTCCTGTGGCCACTGCTGAATTTTCCAAATTTGCTGGCATATTGAATGTAGTTCACTCTCACAGCATCATCTTTTAGGATTTGAGATAACTCAACTGGAATTCTATCACCTCCACTAGCTTTGTTTATAATGGTGCTTCCTAAGGCCCATTTGATTCCCATTCCAGGATGTCTGGCTCTAGGTGAATGATCACACCATCATGGTTATCTGGGTCATGAAGATCTTTTTGTATAGTTCTGTGTATTTTTGCCACCTCTTCTTAATATCTTCTGCTTCTGTTGGGTCCATACCATTTCTGTCCCTTATCGTGCCCATCTTTGCATGAAATGTTCCCTTGGTATCTCTAATTTTCTTGAAGAGATCTCTAGTCTTTCCCATTCTATTGTTTTCCTCTATCTCTTTGTATTGATCACTGAGGAAGGTTTTCTTATCTCTCCTTGCTATTCTTTGGAATTCTGCATTCAAAGAGGTATATCTTTCCTTTTCTCCTTTGCCTTTTGCTTCTCTTCTTTTCTCAGCTATTTGTAAGGCCTCCTCAGACAAAGATTTTGCCTTTTGCATTTCTTTTTCTTGGAGATGGTCTTGATCATTACCTGCTGTACAATGTCATGAACCTCCATCCATAGTTCTTCTGGCACTCTGTCTACCAGATCTAATCCTTTGAATCTATTTGTCACTTCTACTGTATGATTGTAAGAGATTTGATTCAGGTCATACCTTATTGATCTAGTGGTTTTCCCTACTTTCTTCTATTTAAGTCTGAATTTGGCAATAAGGAATTCATGATCTGAGCCACAGTCAGCTCCCAGTCTTGTTTTTGTTGACTATATGGGGCTTCTCCATCTTTGGTTGCAAGGAATATAACCAATCTGATTTCAGCATTGACCATCTGGTGATGTCCATGTGTAGAGTTTTCTCTTATGTTGTTGGAAGAAGGTGTTTGCTATGACCAGTGTGTTCTCTTGGCAAAATTCTGTTAGCCTTTGACCTGCTGCATTTTGTACTCTAAGGCTAAATTTGCCTGTTACTCCAGGTATCTCTTGACTTCCTACTTTTGCATACCAGTCCCTATAAAGAAAAGGACATCTTTATTGAGTGTCAATTCTAGAAGGTTTTGTAGGTCTTCATAGAACTGTTCAACTTCATCTTCTTCAGCATTACTGGTTGGGGCATAGGCTTGGATTACTGTGATATTGAATGGTTTGCCTTAGAGACGAACAGAGATCATTCTGTCGTTTTTGAGATTGCATCCAAGTATTGCATTTTGAACTCTTTTGTTGGCTGTGAGAGCTATTCCATTTCTTTTAAGGGATTCTTGCCNACTTCAGCTTCTTCAGCATTACTGGTTGGGGCATAGACTTGGATAACTGTGATATTGAATGGTTTTCCTTGGAGACGAACAGAGATCATTCTGTCGTTTTTGAGATTGCATCCAAGTATTGCATTTTGAACTCTTTTGTTGGCTGTGAGAGCTATTCCATTTCTTTTAAGGGATTCTTGCCCACAATAGTAGCTATAATGGCCATCTGAGTTAAATTCACCCATTCCAGTCCATTTTAGTTCACTAATTCCTAAAATGTAAATGTTCACTCTTGCCATCTCTTATTTGACCAGTTCTTTTTTTTTTTTTAATAATAATTATTATTTTTTTTAATTTTAACTTTATTTTACTTTACAATACCGTATTGGTTTTGCCATACATTGACATGGATCCACCATGGGTGTATATGAGATCCCAATCCTGAATCCCCCTCCCACATCCCACCCCATTTCCTCTCTCTGGATCATCCCTGTGTACCAGCCCCAAGCATCCTGTATCCTGTATTGAACATAGGCTGGTGCTTCATTCTTACATGATAGTATACATGTTTCAATGCCATTCTCCCAAATCATCCCACCCTCTCCCTCTCCCACAGAGTCCAAAAGTCCGTTCTATACATCTGTGTCTCTTTTGCTGTCTCGCATACAGGGTCATCATTGCCATCTTTCTAAATTCCATATATATGTGTCAGTATACTGTATTGGTGTTTTTCTTTCTGGCTTACTTCACTCTGTATAATAGGTTCCAGTTTCATCCATCTCATTAGAACAGATTCAAATGAATTCTTTTTGATGGCTGAGTAATACTCCATTGTGTATATGTACCACAGCTTTCTTATCCATTCATCTGCTGATGGACATCTAGGTTGTTTTCATGTCCTGGCTATTATAAACAGTGCTGCAATGAACATTGGGGTACATGTGTCTCTTTCAATTCTGGTTTCATCTGTGTGTATGCCCAGCAGTGGGATTGCTGGGTCATAAGGCAGTTTGACCAGTTCTAATTAACCTTGATTCATGGGCCTAACATCCAGGTTCCTATGCAACATTGTTCTTTATAGCATCCGACTTTACTTCCATCATCAGTCACATCCACAACTGGTCATTGTTTTAGATTTTGCTCTGTCTCTTCATTCTTTCTGGTGTTATTTCTTCCCTCTTCTTCAGTAGGATATTGGACACCTACCAACCTGGGGAGTTCATCTTTCAGTGTCATATGTTTTTGCCTTTCCATACTGTTCATGGGGTCCTCAAGGCAAGAATACTGAAGTGGTTTGCCATTGCCTTCTCCTATGTTTATAATAACAATGTTTACAGTAGAAAAACATTCTGGAAACCCCTGAGTGTTCATTGATATTAAAATAAATAATTTGGTCTGTCCACATCATGATCAAATAACCAGCAATGGAAACGAATGAGCTAAAACTACCTGCAGCAATGTGAATGGATCCTATAAATAGAATATTGAGAAGCAACTTTTTACTTCTTTATGCATACTGTATAATGAAAAAAATCATACTGGATAATGGCATTATGGGCTTCCCCAGTGGCTCAGTGGTAAAGAATCCGCATGCAGCACAGGAGATGCAGGAGACACAGCTCGATCCCTGGGCTGGGAAGATATCCTGGAGGAGGGCATGGCAACTCATGCCTGTATTCTTGCCTAGATAAACCCATGAACAGAGAAGCATGGTGGTTTACGGTCCACAGGGTCACAAAGAATCAGACACGACTGAAGTGACTGAGCATGAATGGCATTATGATGAGCTGAAATAGTATGTGCTATTTAGGGTGATATAGGTTGGTGTATATATTTAGAGAGATAGCAAGAGGAAGCAGAGCTTAGTAACTGGTAGCATAAGCTTGAGATCCAGGATCCTCGATTTGTGTACTATCTTACCTATGTAAGTTGATTGCTGTGTGACTCTGGGTGAGTTACTTGACTTCTCTGTGTCACAGTATTGTCATTTGTTAGATGAGAATAGCTGTCGTATCCAACTCATTGGAAGGTTGCTTGGATTAATGAGTCAATATTTGCAAAGTATTAAAAACTGTGCCTGTCAGAGTGTCCATATCTGTTTTAAAACATACAAATCATAAACATTAAATTCTAGAGGGTGGTCAGTAGTATGGGAGGACAGAGGCATCTGAGGGGCTTCAATTTCACTTTGAATATCTTATTTCTTAAGTTGGATGGTGTTCATACATTATTTTTTGATGGGTCAAAAATATTTCAAAATTTTAAAAAGGATGCATAGACTATTTCAATATATTGTCAAACTTTGAGGAAAAAGACAAGTTATAATGAGAGACTGATATTGTGAAGGATATCTGGAAAGAGAACCTCCTTTAAAATGTCTAAATTTAATTAGTGCACCTACAATTTTGGTAACATTTTCTGGAAGCATCCCTAAACCTAGGGGAGAAAACACTGGCCTTGGAATCGGAAAACCTAAATTTTCTTCAAGCTTCTGCTGTTGATTCATTTTGAGTCTCTGGGCTGGTCTGTCTCCAGTGACATCCTCGTGCTTCATTTTATTTATCTTTAGAACGGATGTGTTGTCTTCCACCTCTTTCAAATGGCCAGAATGGAAGTTTCTTTCCTTATCTTCAGCACAGAAGGGAGAGTTAGAATTTCCTTCCCCACCCTCCCCCACTGCCTTTCAGTAACTAGCAAAGAAGTTTATTTTATTTTAATGAAGTCTGTGAAAAATGATTCATGCTTGAAAGCAGCCTTTTCCCTTTACTTAATGACAGCTTCAGCTTCTGAGTGTAAGCTAAAACAGAGAAAAATCCCATGTGGTTTTCAGAATGTACATATGAGCATATGTGCTGTGCTTTCAAAAATTTCTTTGTTGGTGAGTCTATTGTGCACATAAGCAAAAGCAGTCTAGACCCTCAGAAGGGGAGAATCGCAAGAAAGCCATCTTCTAATTTCCCAATAGTTTGTTTCCAGATGGTTCACGTTAGAAAAAGAAGGGACAACAACACAATGGTAACAACGGGCGCCCTTGTTCTGTGTGTACTGTTGCGTTTCTGAGAAGGCCTGTGTAGTTGTTTTCTTCCTGCTATGCCTGATTTCAGACTCCCAGACTGTCGTTTATTTAAAAGTAAAACAACAGCGAACAAAATGACTACTTACCCTTTCCCATGCCAGTGGGAATTATATACTGGTAACCAGGGGGTCTGGCCTTGGAGGCCTATTTTAAAAATAGGAATGGGTCCCCCACCCAGCTGGTGTGCTAATGGATTAACTACTGCTTTTTTCTCTTATTGTAAAGGAGACGAAAATATCTGGCTTCAAAATTTGTCTCAGCTCATCCCTTTCTCTGGTTCCTTACGCTCAGCAAGGTGGGCCCTCGATGTGTCTCTGGTTGACTGACAGTTCTGAGCTTCCCTCTAAAAAGAGATTCAATAAAGCTCAGAGCTTACTTTGCCAAGCATGACTGCTCTTTCTTTTTAAGCCCACATACGCTTGAAGGGGGATTTAATCCTTGCATTTCTGATTGTTTACACTAAAGAGTTGTGTTGTGAGAGCGATTTGATGTCTGTGAGACTGTTTGAACATTTTAATAAAGCTTGTTGAGAGAAACATTTTCTCTCAAAACAGGAAGCTAGATTTTTGCCATGTGTAAATAAACATAAAATACCAGTGGGCTCAGGGCTCCAAACCTGGAGATTCTGAATGAAGCTCTCACTTAACCAATCAATGTGCTTTTCATCTTTATTTAAGAGTGGGTGTGAAGTCCCTCGATGTGAATGCTCTTTCTCCTTTTGCAGACATTTAACATGTCTCTACATTAAAGTTGGGACCACGCCCTTAAAGTCATGGCGTCACATGAGACAGCTTTCAGGGTTCACTCCTCCAGCATTCAGTGAGCATCCGCAGGTGACAGGACACAGTGACACCAACATGAAGAAGACTCAGCATGTATTCAAGGAGCCCATGGTCCACAGCCTGGTTCCAGAAACAGACTTATACACAAATTATTATGATACAAGATGGTAAGTGTGAAGGCAGTGATGTGTTACAGATATTATGGGAGCCCAGAATTTGGGCTTTTGAGTCAGCTAGAATTAATTCAGGAGAGGCTGATCTTGGGCACCCTCAGCCTTCAGTTGCTTGGAGTGGGGCTTGGGTTCCCAGCCAGAGACTGGGGCTGGGTCATGGCGGTAAAAGCACCCAACCCTAGCCACTAGACCAGTGGTCAGTGACAAGGGCCCTGGCAGAAAAGAATTTCCATAAAGACAGTAAGTAGTGAAGTAAGTCAAGTGTTTATTAAGAGAAAAAAGAGTACAGTATGTGTGGATAGACACGGAGCAGACTCAGAGGGAGAGTCCCTCGTCCTGGACCTCCAAAACACAGGTACACATGTACACACATACGCATACATGCACACATGTACACACATGCACACATCTACACACATGCACACATCTACATACACACATGTACACACAGGCACATTGTGGCATTTCTAGACTGGAGTCCCCCTACCCTCTAGAATGACAAAATTGTTCTCATCTTTAAAGATTAAGGAGTCCAAGAGAAAGAAAGATAAAACATAAGCAGTTCAGCATTGCTAGAAGATTAAAATATAGGACAAGTGAGCCCAGAAGGTAAATGGGAATCAGATCAGGTTGGTTAGCATGGAGAGACTTGATACTGGGATGATGGATAATGTTTGCTTTTTAGCCTGATCACTCCAGCTCCATGGATGATGGACTGGGCCACGCTGCAAGACACAGGAATCATACTGTTCTTGTCCTTCAGGGTCACTTCAATCTTGGTCCTTCTGCAAAGGAACCAGCAAAGGACAGTGATGTATCCAGAAGTAAGAGGACCCTCTCTGGGAATCAAGCAAAATCCAAACACACCAGGAGAAGAGACTGGAAGGAGACTCGGCCAGAGGAACATCTGCTCAAGCCCATTCTACTCCTCCCTAAATGCTCCCTAGGTTTCCCACCATCTCCCCACCCCCAACCCCAGCCTCTCTGCTTCTGCACCTTTAACATTCAGATTCAAGTGGAAAAGAAGCCTTTTTCTCATTCCTTTCAGCACAGCTGAGACAGGCAGTAATTTTCAGAAGGAACTTCATTTGAAATAGCACCACCACAGAAAACACAAAGGGAGAATGAAAGAGAAAACAACAAAGAAAGCAGAGAAAGCTGTAAAACAATTATGCTTACAAAATATAGATTTTGTGTCCAATGACAGCCAACGTTCCTGCCAGACCTACAAACCGCTTCTTAAGCTCTTTGCTCTCTCATTCTCTCCCCTGCCCGTTGAGAGCCTGAGCTCACAGATGTGGGGCAAACTGTGAACAGTTAATACTGCAAATGCACCCCTCCCTCACCGCCCCCCCGCCGTGGTGAGGGCCGCAGCCTCTCCTGGGAGTCAACATCTTCCAAAGAGACATTCCTCCCCAGAGACACCCTCTGACTCCTTGTGGGGATCCTGGTCTA
Source organism: Cephalophus harveyi (assembly GCA_006410635.1). Classification (NCBI taxonomy): domain Eukaryota; kingdom Metazoa; phylum Chordata; class Mammalia; order Artiodactyla; family Bovidae; genus Cephalophus; species Cephalophus harveyi. The sequence goes on along the minus strand of SJYT01020000.1, from coordinate 91,632 downwards.
ATTAAAGCCCCTGGGCAGAGTGAGCGGAGTTCTGGTGTAAGTCTTGTCCCCTCAGATGGGAACACGAGATCCACCTTTTCAGACGTGTTTCTTGAATGATCCTCCCCTTCAACCTCCCTGTTCCCACCCAAATTCAGACCTTTGCTACCTCTTGTTCAAGCTATTGTACTGGTCTGGTCTACAAATGCTCTGACATTTTCTCTTTTTAAAGTTTAGCTTGGACCTGATCATCTTTCTCCCACGGTCTACCAGATTCATTGAGAATTTTTCCAATTGATGGTAAATGCCAATCCAACTCCTCAGCCAAATATCCCTTATACACATCCTATGCTTCTGTCAAGCCACAAGAATTAGACACATTATTTCTCAAATATCCTGCCTTTGTTCCCACATGTCCTCCCATGAAGTATTTCTTGTTTCTCCAAATTTCTTGCTGACAATCCAAACTATCCTTATAAAGTCCATCCTGGAGTGATTCACTTGGTGAACTCTTCATCTTTCTCTTGCACTTACGTTACTCTGATTTGTATCAGAAATAATTGGAGAAGGAAATGGCAACCCACTCCAGTACTCTTGCCTGGAAAATTCCATGGACAGAGGAGCCTGGTTGGCTACAGCCCGTGGGGTTGCAAAGAGTCAGACATGATTGAACGACTTCCCTTTCCCTTTTCAGAAATAATATTTTACTCTCATTTACCTCACTCTCTTCCCCAGCTTAAACTATAGAATCATTGAAGAAAGGAATAAAATACCTTAGAGGTCAGTGTGGAGAGCAAATAAGAGACTCTGTAAATTGGATAGTAAGTAAGGATACTGGATACCAGTAAGTAAGGATACTAGTAAGGATACTGGCACATGGTAAGCTCCCCACAAATGTCATCAAGATTTGGAGTACGATTCTGGAGTCAAATAAAACTAGATTTGGACCTTGACTCCACCACTGACTAGCTTGGTGATCTTGAGAATTACTTACTCTCATGGAACCTCAGTTCTTTCATCTGTAAAAAGGGTTGCTTATCATTATTCCTTCCTGATGGGGTTGTAAGGGTAAATTAGATGGCAGATTAAATTTGATCATAGATATAAAAATACTTAGCAATCTCTTAACAAACTTGTGCTATTATTATGGGACTTGAGAAAAGTGCTTTGTCTACAAAAGTCCTTAGGGAAAATTTGGGCTGGAGGTTTTGTGCCTCAGATGCAAACACATCCTACATTTGTGAATCTGGACTCTGGGTGGGGGTCCCTGCCCACCCTCACAGCCCTCCTCCCTCCTTGGGGTAGGCACCTCCTCTTCTACCCTGCACTCTGTGACTTTGTCCAGGATGGATCTTGCTGGTTCTCGTGTTGGATAGTAGCTGGCCTGCTGAAGACCCATTGTCAAGTAGCCTTTCTCCAATGTGCTCACTATGATTTTCTGGGGAGGATGAGATGAAAGAGTATTACATTTTTGGCCATTTTGAGGACACCACCAGGGAGTTAGACTTAGGAACTTTGCATGTAAGGATCCTTGTGCACATATCTATTTTAAAGTTACTGGTTAGACTTAAATGGAAGACTGGTTAATATTGCTGATATGAGTAAAGGAAGGCTGTTTCCATTGTTAATGTGAGAGGATCCATACAACTGAATGCAACCAGGAAGACTCCAGAAACTGCCCTGCCCAGTTGCTTTGCAGGCTGGTCCAGATTTGGAGTCCTGGAACACCAGATGCACACTGCTGGTGTATATTAACCAGCCATCCAATTGATAGTCTGAGTTTCCATCTCTGCTCTGTGGCAAGTAGACACAATGCATTGCAAGAAGCCAAGCAATTATTTGCAAGTGGGTTACATGATATCATCTCCAGAACTTCAACCACAGCTGAAATCCAATTCCATCAGCTGGCTTGGATTTGGAGGGGAAATGAAAGTCACATTTTGGAAAAATGGGATGGATTCTGAGTGTTAGAACTGATACTTCTGCAAAAAAAATATCCAACCAAACAAATAAGAATTCAATCATAGAGACATTCCCTGATATCCAGTCCTGTTTATCAATCCCCAAAAGTCACAGTTGAATTCATGAGTTTAGTAAACTTTTCATAAATTTGTAGTCAATTTTGATGGCTCTTATACAGACTGTTTTCTCATTTGTTAATAGAGGTAATTTTATACCCCATGGTGCTGTTTTGAGATTAAATTAGTTAATGCTAAAGTCAATTCCCAGGAAGCCAGTAAAGCCCTTCATTTGCATGGACCTCTTTCAAGACCTTGTACCTGACTTCATATTTATAATTTGCATCTTTTTTCTTCAAGAAGATGCAAAGTCCCATAAGCCTCAAACTCCACAAACCTGCATCCGCTTCTATGCAGATGTAGGGTAGACGCTAGGATGGCGGGAAGTGGCTGATAAGGTCAGGGGCCTGGTAGGGGACTTGGAAAAGGAGATGGGAGTCTCTCTGGAGATTTGTAACTTTATTAAAAGGTTTACGAAGTGCCAGAGCACCTGACTGTGAGCAAATTGCTAGGACGTGAAAGAGAGCTAGTAAAATATCCTCTAAAAATTATGACCTGACCGTGGCTTCAGCTGTTACCTCATTTAGTGGGAACTGTGTCCTAAGCAACTTGCCTTCTCATGGTGACCCGGGATGGGGGAAGATACCCTGGGCAGGTGCCTCTCAATTCATGCCAGGCCAGTAGCCTGCAGGGCCAATCACAGCTGATTCCAGGAGCCTCTGGGAGAACTGGGACAGACCCCTCTTGGCGTGCAGTGAGGGACCTGGTGCTTTTCAGCCATCAGCCTCCCCTTCGACAGTTTCTTCAGGCAGACGCAAGGGGAATCCCTTTCAATTCCTGGCCCCTCCCTCCTTCCTCCCCACTCCTCTATCGTTCTTATCCTCCTGCTTTTCTTCTTTTCCTTTCTTTCTTCCATTTCATGAATCATGATACAAATTTCAATCCAAGATAAAAATGTATTTTATTTCACCCTTTCGGCTGTGATTAAGTTCTGTCCACAGCAAGGACATTGCCGTTTCCATGGGAACCAATATACTCTAAAGCTGAGAAGGATGACAGTGTAGAAAAGTAGAAAGAAGGCAAAGAGGTTTGCTCGAGTTGCTTTTCACCCGCCACGGAGGAAACAGAATTACGGAAGCCAGGGGCTGCCGAGGAATTTACGAGGTCACTAAATCATAGACCCACTTGCAGAAGAGCCAGTGAAACAATTCTGGAGATAAGCGAATATCCTTTATTTAAAAAGAGCCAGAACAGATTCCACAGTCTTCTTTGTAAAGGCGTTCAGTTGTTATTTTTTAAGGGCAATTATTCGGCAGCTGATGTGAGCAATGCCTGGGTGCCTGAAATGATTCCTTTGCATTGCCAGCTGCAGAGACCTTGCCTCGTGCACCTTCTTACCCAAAACTGTCGTGCTCCACTTTTGTACCTTTCATCCCTCTAAGCACTCTATCAAAGTACCGAGAACCATCTGATTAAAACAAAAATCTCTTTTCTCCCTCTTTACCACTTTTTCTAAAGAAGGAGAAGAGTTTATTATTCCAGTCTTCCTATCATTATTATAGACAACACTTATAATGGTTTTAAGCATATGAAGAATGTTATAGAGGCATTAACATTCACTGTGGGGAGTGAATGTTAATGCATGACTTTAACGGAAAAAAAATAAACAGAATAATTCTCTGGTAGGTGACAGGGAATACGGGAGAGTCTAGTTCAAGGATTCTTCACCCTAATGTCTTAGGAACACTTAGGCCATGTTGGATTGGTCCACAGGAAGTGAAACAGAGCTGGTGGCCAAGATTCAGTGAGCTAACTATTCAGATCATTCAGGGAGGGAAGTGGAGAAAACATTCTGCCCTTGAACAACTCGGAGGGCCTGCTGTACTCAGTTACTGGGCTGTGAGCACAGAATGCTAAGAGGATGCCTGGCTATCATCACACTGAAGCCTCAGCTGATGATAACTTTCAAGCTCTGGTTTTCCTGGTTCAAGGTTGTACCAAGTAGTGCCAAGGAGCTGACTACACACAGGGACTCACCAGGTGACCTCCCTCGGCTTGGCTCTTGGCTTGCCACTTGCCAGCTGTATGGTCTTGGGCAAAAGAAGTCCTCAATTTTCTTTGGTCCTCAATTTTCTTATTTAAAATAATATCTGCCTCAAACCTGTGATGAGCTGAGAAGTGTGTAAACCATTTTGTGTGGTGCCTGACACATAGCCAATGAACACTGCTCAATATATTTATTATCCTGTCATTTTGCCCTTCTTATGGAAGCTCCTTGAGGGAAGTGGCTCAGCTTCCTTGCTATAGATTCGTTGCTTAAACTAGAAATTGAGGCACCCCCTCCAACCCTCGTAAACTGCTGGTGGGAATGTAAATTGGTGTAGTCACATATGGAAAGTATAGAGATTCCTCAAAAAATTAATAGAACTACCCTGTGATCCAGCTATTCCACTTCTGAGTCTTTATCTGAAGAATATGAAAACACTAATTCAAAAAGATAGATGTAGCCCTAGGTTCATCATGGTGTCATTCATCATGTAGCTAAGATTTGGAAACAATCTATATGCTCATTGGTAGAAAAATAGACAAAGATGTGGTGTATATATACAGTGGAAGATTACTCAGCCAAAAAATAGATGAAATCTTGCCATCCAACAACATGGATGGACCTTGAGTATATTAAAGTTAAATAAGTCAGAGAAAGACAAATACTATATGATTTTATTCATATGTGGAATATGAAAAATAAACAACAACAAAGAAATAAATGAACAAACCAAACTAAACAAAAACCAACACATACCTATGGAAAACAGAACAGTGGTTACCAGAGGGGAAGGGGTGGGGAGGGTGATAGAGGAAAAGATGGTCATCTGGATGGGGTGGGAGGAAACCAGACTTTTGGTGGTGAGCACCTTGCTGTGTATACAGAATTTGAAATATAATGCTGCACACATGAAACGTAAAAATATTATAAACCAGTGTTACCTCAATACATTAAAAAAAACCTCATACATACACACCCCTCATTCTTCCTGCTTTGACTTCTAGGGGAAACAAACTGCAGGAAAGTGCCAACAGAACAATGCTGTTATTGCTCACAATGACACGGCTCTTTAGAGCCGGTTTGCATTGAAACAGTATAGATCTTAGGGACTCTGCGGTTCTCTAACACTGACTGTTTAATGCTTGTCACAGAACTACTCGTGATGCTGCAGAATGCAGCCTACAGCCCATGAATCTGTGCTTCAGTGGCTCTTTCAAAGGTTGTTTCTGTGCTTCATTGATGATGAGCAAACATACAAGTCTTACCCAGAAAAATGTGAACAATAATTCATTTTCTAGCCTTATAAAGCTTTCCTTTGGGAATTTTATAGCATAAACATAGTACATCTCTCTCTGGTGATAATCGCTGTGTTTCTAGAATGTGATCTAGAATGCAGCCCTGAACATCATCACCAGAGAGGCACAGAGGCAAGCAGCTTCTGAGCTGAGTGAGAAGAGCAGCCTTCTTCCTTTAAGAAATGCTGGCTTCCCATTAAGACTGGTCCTGATGATTGAGGTGTCATCACAGTCATTGAAGGCAAGAGAGTACATCACTCAGAAGGGCCCATAAGGACTCTGGAGCAATAGTCTCCAAAGCTCTTGGAACATAGGTGCAATCACCTGGGGAGGGAAGGGGTGGGGCTGTTTAACAGGTGACATGGAGCCTGCAGAGAGGGTAAGGTGACTGCCCTACCTAGGGTAGGTGTCCACAGCAGAAACGGGCATTCAGAGAAAAGGACATCATTGCCACCTCTCCTCCCCAGGGGGCATTGGACCAGGTGGCACCACGATCAGAACACAGAGGCACAAGAGACAACTGGAACTCACAATGCAGCCCAAGCCTAAAGGGGAGCCACAGACCCTCCAGAGCTCAGAACCTTAAATTTGTCCTGTGTCCAACATCTGTAGAGTCCCCCCAAATCAGCATGTAGGCACTCTTTCCGTGGCCCCACCCTGCATGATCCTGTAAAAGAAATACTTTTCAGTCCAGTGGCTGTGATCTGCTGCCTAAGTGGCCTTCCCAGAATCCCACTGCTCACGGACTGGGACAATTGTAGGGACAAGAATCACAAAACTGCCCAGAGCAGCCGATATATGCAATGCAATGAGTTGGGAGAACCTGACGGGGATAGCCTCACAGTGCTCCACTGAGATGGTGCTGCCTATTCCTAGCTGGTCCCCTGAATTAAGGCAGGCCTCTTCTGAGGAAGGTCTGTGGAAATGCCTGGTCCTCTGAGGCTTGACGTGGAGTAGAAAAGACAGAGAAAGACAAGATCCTCTGTAACTCCCATTAGAGAGAGCAGGAAGGTTAAAGAAACTGCCCTGTAGTCAGGGGCAATAGTATTAAAGCACAATGGGTTGAATGGAAACTCCCAAAGAATGCCTCATAAGTCCCAACACAAAAGCCCTATAGTTATGAAAGAGAGACCATGATTTCCTTCAAGGATTTTGAATTCTGGTTTCTCTACTAAGTCATATTAAAAATCAATGAGAAATGAATTAAGCATTCAACAGAGCTTAGAGGTGCAAGAGTCAGAAAGAAAAATCAATGAGATACAAGGACTCAGTGGTCCAGCATTTCTCTGGTAAGTGGATGCACAGAAATGGTGGACCAGAGCTGTGGAAACCAGCCTCCTCTCCTATCTTTGTGGATTTTCCCCAGTTGACTAGGATTAAGGTTGACCAAACTGATCCCACCTACTTCAGCAGAGTAGATCTCAAGCATTTCTTTGCATGCCCACAGACACAGGATCTGCCTTCTTGATAACACTCCAACAATTAATTAAAATCATTTAGACAGAGTGATGAATGTTAGTCAAACCCAGGAGGGCACAGGAGGCTGTCTGGACTGACCATTGGAATTCACTAACCCCTTGCTCACCACGGGGGTCTCCATTCTTGAAACATACTCTGACTGGCACACTGGAGGATTTATGACATCTCCTAGAAAATAGAAGAACTCATAGCAAAAAGAAATGGTGCTAAATATTTAAACAGAAAACAAACAAGCAAAATTCTGGATTTGCTGATATTTAATATCTTCTCCAAGAAAATACTACTTATTAAAAAACATTTTTATTTTGTACTGGAGTATAGCCAGCTAATACTGTTTGTGATAGTTTCAGGTGAACAGCAAAGGGACTCAGCCATGCATGTATATGTATCCATTCTCCCCCAAACTCCTCTCCCATCCAGGCTGCCACGTAACATTGAGCAGAATTCCATGTGCTAGTAGGTCCTTGTTGGTTACTCATCTTAAATATAGCAGGGTGTATGAATCCTCTTTATCAATTGTTCAGGAAAGACTGACATTAAAATGTGTCTATTGAGAGACAGTTCACCAAAAGTTTTATCCTTGAAAATCTAGATTCTTTTTAAAGATTAAAACCTGCCTCTACTGAGTTACAGAGAAGGCACTGGCGACCCACTCCAGTACTCTTGCCTGGAAAATCCCATGGATGGAGGAGCCTGGTAGGCTGCAGTCTATGGGGTCGCAAAGAGTCAGACACGACTGAAGCGACTTAGCAGCAGTAGCAGCTACTGAGTTAAAATGTAATGTGCTTTGAACTTGCTTTGGCTTTATTTTCTTTTTGAAAGATTCAACAAATTGCCCATGTAACTCACCAACTGGGTTTTTCTGATCCTTTTTGCCTTGTTGAAGGTGGAAGTTAGAGGCATTTCATATCCCTGCATAATCGATAGTGTAAGGATGGAACAAATGTAATTTCTTTTTTATGTACTAACTGAATCATCCAACACATCTGTCTACAAACTGTATGAAAGTTGTAGTCTTTGGTTTTTAGGATATTGGACTGAGTGAACATGCTATAAAGATTTGAAGATTTAAAAATTTTAGCACAGAAATATGAAATAAAAGCTAAGGTTACTATAAGGTGTGTATATCCTGGCTGGTTCACTGCTAACAAGTATAATGCCTTTGTGAGACTCAGGAAAAAAGCTCCCTTCTTCCATTTGAGGGCATTTTCAGACTGGTACAAAGTCACACTGATCCCTTTGCCCAAGCACAACCAGCCCAGTCTTACGTGGGCACCCTGACAACTCTCTATGACTTCTGTGCAACTAGCTCCAACCCTGCTTCAGTTCTTTCCCTGTCCAAAACATTTGTGTCACATTTGAACATTAGAAAGCCTTTTTATTCTTGGGATCAGCTACACTACATGACAATACACTGCTCTACTGGAATTTCAGATTTAGAAGAGAGTATAAAATGACCTTGAAGATAGAGGCAGATTGTTAAGTGTTAATTTCTAAGGGTTTGAAGTGTAGAGGGCCAGAAATCAAGGAGACCAAGACAAGAAGTCTGCCTTGCTGATTTTCTTTTTTCATCTTCTGAGTGGTTAGTATTATGCTTTGAAAGAGTATAATTTAGGCTTGGCAGCAATCAGTTGCAGAACACCATTATGCTAACATTTCTAGAGGAAAAAAAGTTCTAGGAACTTGCTCTTTAGAATTTCTCAAGAGTCGGTTGGAGCCTACACACAGGATGTAAAGCAAATCTAGCTGGTATGTATCTTTTCCTTCCTTTACTAACTTTATCACCTAAAATCAAGTATCCCAAGATGTTAACAACAGAAAAAGCATAGAAAAGTCACTGACAGGCTGTAAACAGGACTTGGTGAAAAGATAAATCAGGTGGCCTTGAGACTCTTGTATGTCTTGTTTCTATGACACCTTTGGATCTAGTAGCCTGTTCCTGTGTGTAAAAAGGAAATTTTAGTTTTGGTGGAAAAGCAACAAATGCTGTCCATTTCCATGGCTGGAGTCCAGCCCAGGTCCGTTCTAGCAGGACTCTGCCTCTGAGGCCAACCAAAGCAGTTAGTGCCAGCCCAGGTCTGGTAGGTGCTCAGGAAGCTGGCCACCTAAGCTACCAGCTTCATAGAACACGCTCCTGTACACAGAACAGGGACCTGACTGAAAGGAGCAAAGTGCTATCAAACACTGGCAGCCATTAAAGCCAAAACATGCAGTTTCTTCACAAATTGACCACAACTTAATTTTCTGAAACTAAAGATTCATGTTCATTCAATTTCTGGGTCAACAGTCACTCAATGTGTTGAAATAATGACATTACAAAAGCAACCCAGAAATACCCAGATTTTTTTTTTAATCACTTTATTTCTCCTCATGAGATAGAAGGTGCATTTCTATTCCCTTTAAACTGGATACACGTTAAACCAGGCTCCCCAAAGAATGAAATATCATTAACAGGGTTTACCCAAGAGCTACCCAAATAGAGAAACGGTGCGCGCAATGATCTGTTTCACGGAACGAAGCTGAATCAAACATCTGTTAGGTTTTCCTCCCCTCCTCCCCTCCCTGACGGTTAATGACATCTGAAGCGCTTAAGCTTTGCACATTCCTTCACTAATTAAATTCCTGCAAAGCTGTCTCATGAATCAGGTGCTTTGTGGAGCAAGAACACAGACCCCAGTTTTTTTGTCGCCAGCGCCTGCCTCAGCACAGGTAGGGGCCGAATACACACTCAGGCCCACTCAGGACCCTTTTCAAAAAGATCTTAAGAGTCCTGTTTTTCCCCCAAATTCTTCCTTTGCTTTTTTTATTACCTGTTCTGTCAAAGCTAAATGGATGAAAATACATGCGGGATTAAGTGGCACAAAGATTCAAGAATGTGCAAGTACTGATTTTTCAGGGGATAGGGACATTTCAGTAATTCAAGTGGAAGTAAAGGGAAAGGGAACTGCCTTTTTCCAAAGAGAAGGGCTGCTGTCTCAGATGCATTCATTCATTGGACAAATAAATATGCCTTCAGCAACCACCCCCCAAACTATTGTCCTTGCTCTACAGGCACTGAAGTTAAGGATGGGCTCAGTCCTACCCCCATGGAGCTTCCATTCTACATCTCAGACCTTAGGACCTTTGATCCAAAGCCAGAATGAACAGTAGGATCCTCCCATGATCAGGAGGTACATGGTCATTATGGAGGCAGGGTCTTGTAGAAAGAAATTTCCAATTGGTGATTACCTTTGAACAGGCACCTGGGGGACTGGATATACCTTAATCAAGAGGGATTATTAAATATATACTATGTAACAATAACCTCAGATATGCAAATGACACCACCCTTATGGCAGAAAGAGAACTAAAGAACTTCTTGATGAAAGTGAAAGAGGAGCGTGAAAAAGTTGGCTTAAAACTCGATATTCAGAAAACTAAGGTCATGGCATCCAGTCCTATCACTTCATGGCAAATAGATGGGGAAACAATGGAAACAGTGAGAGACTTTATTTTGGGGGGCTCTGAAATCACTGCAGATGGTGACTGAAGCCATGAAATTAAAAGATTCTCCTTGGAAGAAAAGCTATGACCAACCTACACAGTATATTAAAAAGCAGAGACTTTGCCAACAAAAGTCCATCTAGTCAAAGCTATGGTTTTTCCAGTAGTCATGTATGGATATGAGAGTTGGGCTATAAAGAAAGCTGAGCACCGAAGAACTGATGCTTTCAAACTATGGTGCTGGAAAGACTCTTAAGAGTTCCTTGGAATGCAAGGAGATCCAACCAGTCCATCCTAAAGGGAATCAGTCCTGAATATTCATTGGAAGGACTGATGTTTAAGCTGAAATTCCAATACTTTGGCCACCTGATGTGAAGAACTAACTCATTGGAAAAGCCCCTGATGCTGGGAAAGATTGAAGGCAGGAGGAGAAGGGGACGACAGAGGATGAGATGGTTGGATGGCATCACCGACATGATGGACATGAGTTTGAGTAGGCTCTGGGAGCTGGTGATGGACAGGGAAGCCTGGTGTATTGCAGTTCATGGGGTTGTGAGGAGTTGGACACGACTGAGAGACTGAACTGAACTGAATAGAAGTAATGCTGAAAGCTACCTCTTATTAAATGCCTATTATACACAATGCACAGTGCTAAGCTCCTAATATGAATTCTCTGAATCTTCACATCAGCTCTGTAAGGTAGTGATTTTCCCCTCATTTTGCAGTTGGGGAAGCTAAGTTTTAGAGGAGTATCTCTAAAACTCTTTCTACTTTTATTTTTCTTATTATGCTTGAAGATAGGGTTGGCTCCCACAGCTCGGACACGACGCAAAGCAATGCGCGTATGATGAGCAGAGAAGACTGTGCCAGCACTCTGGGAAGTCTCAGCAGTGGAGGTTCAACAGGAGGGAACTGAAGCAAGCTCTGGACTGGGTGGAAAGAAGCACGAGTGGAACTATGAACTCATTTAATTAGGAGAAATTAGATAAACAGGGACACAAAGGCCTAATGACCAGAAACTGTTTCAGACTTCCTCCACTCTCCTGAAACCCTTTCTCCTCCAGGCTTACCCTCTCCTTCTTCACAGAGAAAGCAGACACCATCAACTTCTCCAGAACAGAAGGTCTTGAACACACACCTTTACTGGCATCTGCCCGATCCTCCTCTTTCCATCCTATTACTTCACAGGTGCTCTCTTTCCCTCACCAAGACCAAGGCTCCCACCCATGTTCTGGGGTCATTAAGTAAACAACAACCCTCTGGGGTGGCTGTGCATTTATGACTAAAGAACTAGATGTATTTGAGGAGGCAGCTGGTCTGAACCAGAGTAGCTGCTCTACTCTCTCACTTATTGGTTATAACTTCAGCCAAGCAGAGCTGCCTACAAGTCCCTTTGTGCTCCGTGCACCTCTATGCTCCTGTGGCTTTGACAAGGTTTTTCTCTCTGCCTAAAAAAATACTTCTGCCTCTTGTCCACCTTGCTGACTTCTACTAATCTGTCAAAACTGAACTCAGTGGGCACAATATAAGTTAGCATTAAGAAAACTGAAAATAATAGTAGCTAAGATATATGGATTTTCATTTTCATATAAAGGGAATCCAGAGATTGGCAGTCCAGAGCTGTACGGTGGATACTGTAATCATTAGGAACTCAGATTCAGGACTCAGGTTATTTCTATTGTTCTGCTCTGACATCCTTGGTCCTTGGATCCTATTCTCAAGTCTACCTAATGGTACAAAATGGCTGCTGGAGCTCCAGCTCACATGTTCATATTTCAGATGTGAAGGAAGAAGGAGGGAAGGCAAAGAGGACAAGTTCTAGCTATCTGTTTTCCCTTTTAAGATCTCTTCCAAAAAACTGATTAAAATGTCCATTTACATCTCACTGGTCAGAATTTAGTTGCATGATCATTAAGGAGAGTAAGAAATGTAATCTCTATGGTGAGCATCTTGCCATACTGAATGAAAATAGGCATTGGGTTATATAAGGAAGGGAGTGGACTGAGTAGGCAACCAGCAGTCTTTGCCTAAATTCCACATTCCTTTGTAAGCCTTCCAGGGTCACTTTCTTTTTCCTCCAGCTATGAAGCAAGTGTGTGTGTGTATTTTGCACCTAAGGCGTGCCTCTGCAGTAATACATTATCACATCATGTTGTCATCATCTGGCTTGCTTGTTTCTCTCTTCTAGTAACTGTGAACTCTCCAATGACAGGTACCATCTCCATCATATCTGAATTTCCTAGCACAGGGCCTGGGAAATTAGCCCGTAAATAATTGATCATGTTGCACCATATCGCTGAGTATCTCTTGGGTATGGATTTTCCATTCTTGCATTCCTTTTTTGGAACATTGGTATTTTCACAAAGAAAACACTAAAAATATCTGGAAGGTTATTCCAAAGTGCTACAAGCTACCACTGTGATTGGTGCTAGTTTTAGAGGAAGGAGCACATGGTTTTGAAACCAAACTTAAAATAGTATTGAAATGCTGATTTCAGTTTTCACTCAAATAGGTCATTTATTTGGTATCTGTTACTAGGGAACCACCTGGAGTGTAGTGGGGGGGCCAGGACAGTCTGGCCAGGCTGCTACAAGTGAAAAGGGCCAGAACATGAAATTTAAACCAATCTTCTTTTAAATTATACTTCCATTTTTTACAAATGCAAAAGGCTGAGGGATAAAAATGAGATGGCTGCTAAGAACAAGATGGAAGCATGGTCTCATAGCTCTAATGAAGTCACATTTTAATTATACTCATAAGTCGAGCTCTGTCTTTTTGTGGGAAGAGGAAATAAAGAGAGAACATTTTCAATGAAATTTTGAAAGCCAACACACAGGAAGTCATACTAATGTGATATAAAAGCTTTAAGAAGTATGGTATAAGATGCCATCTAACACCACAGAGTCCTCAGGGACTTCTTATCTTTCCTGATCTTTATGTCCTTCTCTCAAGTCTGTTTCCTTCTTATGATGTTTGCTGTCATCAGTTTGCACAGGCCCGTAAAACAATAATTTTGAGGCATCAACACCCTCCTACCTAATACACCCCCTTGTCTTCTGTCCTTCCCACCTGCCCCACACCTCTCACTGCCTCGTGTTGCATCTTGGTCTCTTACTTGTCTATGAATGAAAGTTCCTTAGTTCAGTTTGCATCGCACACTGCATCGTACACTTCTTCCTATTCCTCCAGGTCCTAGTCCAGACCTCAGACCACTATATGGGCTAAATATTTGTTGACTTACTGAACTCAGGAATGATGAATCCATTGAGCACAGCAGGCACCGGCATATGACGCCCCACCTCCAACTTCTAGAGGGCTGTAAAAATGGTTTAATTTTCATTTCATAAAGTACATTATGAAATGAAATACATTTCATAAAGTATGAAGAAAAAACTGACTATAATAATGACTATATAATAATAAATTCTTTTCCAGTGGTCATGTATGGATGTGAGAGTTGGACTGTGAAGAAAGCTGAGCGCCGAAGAATTGATGCTTTTGAACTGTGGTGTTGGAGAAGACTCTTGAGAGTCCTTTGGACTGCAAGGAGGTCCATCCTAAAGGAGACCAGTCCTGGGTGTTCATTGGAAAGACTGAGGCTGAGGCTGAGGCTAAAACTCCAATACTTTGGTCACCTCATGTGAAGAGTTGACTCATTGGAAAAGACCCTGATGCTGGGAGGGATTGGAAGCAGGAGAAGAAGGGGACGACAGAGGATGAGATGGCTGGATGGCATCACCGACGTGATACACATGAGTTTGGGTGAACTCCAGGAGTTGGTGATGGACTGGGAGGGCTGGCGTGCTGCGATTCATGGGGTCGCAAAGAGTTGGACATGACTGAGTGACTGAACTGAACTGAATAATAAATTCAGCCTGGATTATGTCCATCTCTTTACTAGCACAGTCATAAAATAGATTTTTTAAATGTATTTTTAAAATTCTGGAATCAGCCCATGAAGATAAATGTACTTAGAACCCCTGAAAGTCATAAAGAGACCCTGGACTAATTTTTCAGAGCCTAAGTCAAACAAGGTCAAAGTAGGCACACAAAAAAGTGATTTTTGGTATATTTATTTTCCATGTGAATTTTCCTTGAACACTCTCCATTTCTCAGATTTTTATGCTGGTTCACTGCTGATCACTAGTCCAGAAACTGTGAAGGCTTCTTCCTGGCTCTGATAAGTCGATGTATATGGAATGTGACATGTCACTGTGTTATTTTGTTCACACAGTTGCCTCTTTGATGGCTCTGTATAAGGTGGAGGAGAGAAACTCCTCATGATATCTCTAAAATATACACCATGTTCAGTCTGTGTGTTTAAAGACAGAAAGTTCCCTTTCCAGTTTCTAAAACTCTAATTTCTGTGTGTCAGGGCCAAATGGAACGTGTTTTAGCCAGCTCTTGGATAAACACAGAAACGTAATCTTTCCTCTCTTAAAGCCGAGCCCGCTTCACACACTGCATCTGTGTGTCTAATGTTTATTTAAGCATGCAAGGATTAGGACTTAAAACTGGTTTTAAAGCACTGGTGGGTGTTTTTCATAAAGCACCTAATGATTTGAGAATTTACAATATTTTTAATCTTCACAAATAATTTTCCCTTCCAGGTAATTTATATTCAACTTGAGTTGGAAAGGAAATGATAAATGTGCTTTCTTTTCTATTTTTTTTTATAGAGGGGGCGGTGCACAAGATATTCTGTAAAGCACTGATATTATCTTGCAATTAGGAGTTTCACTTCTCTTTACCTAAACACAATTATCACTAACCCAAATAAAATACAGAAGATAAGTTGACCTTTTCCTTTATGCCATAAATTATAATCAAGGCCATCAATTGCTGCTTTATTCCATTAATTAATTTGCTTTTTTTCTGTCAAAATGTCACCTGCCCCTTTTTAACATTATAGCCAATTTACATAATTTGAAGCTACTTGTGCAGGTACTGAAATGGTCACTTTTGTATCTGCACAGACTCTCTGGGATTTTCTTCTCTGTTCTTTGTGTTCTGTGTGTCTTCCTTCACATGGTCCTAGAACTGCAGCATGAGGGTGATTTTTGAATATCACCTAGCCTAATCTTGTAGTTTTGGGTGGTGAATGCCCTGCAGAAATTCATCTGAAATGAAGGGATGACCCTTCTCTTTCTGAAGGTCAAGGGCTCCAACTTCACCACTTCCCTTCATGGTGCCTTCTCATTTTAACTCCCTTGATCATCAAGAAGAGCCCTCCCTTGGGCTCAGCCAAGAATTTCTCCTGTCCTCCTCCTTCCCTGGCTTTCTTTGAATTCATCCTTCAGAGGTGTGGAGAATAATTGCTCAGCATCTTGCTAAATAAAGACTTCTTAAACCAGAAGTCCAGGTGAATTCCTGCTTTAGCTTGCTCTTCTCTGGCCAATTTATTGTCTACTAGACTCACTTTCTACCTTTAAAGAATGTTTAAATGGCATAGCCAAACAATGGACTATTATTCAGCCATAAAAAGGAATAAAGTGCTGATGAAACTATGCTAGGTGAAAAAAGCCACTAAAGGTTATATATTACATGAATCTATTTATGTAAAATACCCAGAACATGTAAACCCATTGAGACAAGGGCTGGAGGCAAGGGGGGAATGAGGACTGCTTAATGGAGTATAAATTATCTTTGAGGTGATCAAACTGTTGTAGAATTTGATGGTGGTGTTGATTGCATAACAGTATGACCATACTAAATGCCACTTAATGATCAAAATGAGGAATTTTATGTTATGCATATTTTAACACACACACACAAAATGCTTAAGCAGTTCTCTGAGGACCTTACATTTTTACTTGCAACTCCTTTTAAATATGGTGTTTAAAATGATAGACTTCTAAAATCTTGACTGGGCATTGCAAAGAAAAGATTACATCTCAGGTGACCAGAGACAGAGTTCAATGGACAGAAGACATGGCCAAGAACAAGGCACTGCATTTCATTTATTCTAGTTTAATGTGTTTTTCATAACAGTACTGCATTTCAGTTAAGAAACTCGTGTGGTTGTCTCTTTATAACATTCATTGGTGTTAGGGGAGCAGGCTTCCCATTACAGATATACTATATGTCAACTGTAGGAAATTAAGCAAATCCATAAAAGTACATTTTAATTGGCTGTTATCCTTCCCCCGGCTATATCCCCCACTAGCACTCATGGACAGAGGAGCCTGGTGGGCTACAGTCCATGGGGTCACAATGAGTCAGACAAGACTGAGCGCGCACACAGCATTTTAGCATGTGTCCTTATTCGGTGATAGATCATTAGGCCAGAGCAAGGATGCTACTGGAGATAAGTTCTGTCTCTAATTATTTAATGTTGGGAAGGTATCTCACATCTCCAAGCCTCAATTCCTCATCTGTAAGATGGAGGGAAAAGCTGGCTGAAAACTCAACACTCAAAAAACTAAGATCATGGCATCTGGTCCCATCGCTTCATGGCAAATAGATGGGGAAAAAATGGAAACAGTGACAGATTTTATTTTCCTGAGCTCCAAAATCACGTTGGACAGTGACTGCAGCCAGGAAATTAAAACACACTTGCTCCTTGGACGAAAAGCTATGACAAACCTAGACAGCATATTAAAAAGCAGAGACATCACTTTCGCCGACAAAGCTCTGTATAGTCAAAGCTATGTTTTTCCAGTAGTCATGTGTGGATGTGAGAGTTGGACCACAAAGACAACTGAGCACCAAAGAATTGATGCTTTCAAACTATGGTGCTGGAAAAGACTCTTGACAGTCCTTTGGACTGCAAGGAGATCCAACTGTAGTCAATCCTAAAGGAAATCAACCCTGAATATTCATTGGAAGGACTGATGCGGAGCTGAAGTTCCAATACATTGGCCACCTAATACAAAGAGCCTACTCATTTGAAAAGACCCTGTGCTGGGAAAGATTGAAGACAGGAGGAGAAAGATGACAGAGTATGAGATGGGTGGATGACAATCCCAACTCAGTGGACATCAGTTTGAGCAAGCTCCAGGAGATGGTGAAGGACAGGGAAGCCTGGTGTGTTTTAGTCTATGGGGTCGCAAAGAGTTGGACACAACTTCATGACTGAACAACCCAACAGCTATGAGGATTAAATGAGATACTCAGTGTACATCATTGACAAAGTACTTAATGAACCATACACACATGCACTGTTGTTGTTTTAGTAGTTAGGTTGTATCTGACTCTCTTGTGACCCCATGGACTGTAGCCCACCAGGTTCCTCTGTCCATGAAATTTCCTGGCAAGAGTACTGGAGTGGGTTGCCATTTTCTTCTCTAAGGGATCTTCCCAGTCCAGGGATAGAACTCACGTCTCCTGCATTGGCAGGCAGATTCTTTACCATTGAAACACCTGGAAAGCCCACGTACATGCATATGTATATATAAATATATATGATATATATATATATATATATATATACCATATGTATGTCATACACACATGTGCACTCATAAATATAAAATTTACTGTTTGTTTCTTATTAATGAGGCAGGAATAAACACATCTATCTCAATCAGTGCCTTAGCTCATTAAGGAACTACTTAAATGAGACTCCCAAGTGTATTAGAGTGGAACTTCTTTGAAATAAAAATATTCAACCCCTTCAAAGAGCAGAAGATTTTAGAATATGTGTACAGAGGTTTTCAGATTTTGTGCTGATTATAATTCTTTTTTTTCCCTGTAATAGGGTGAAAACATTTTAACAGATGACCCTCTGAACTCCTTTTAGACAGAGCTGTTTGTTTTCAGCAAAATTCCTTGATGTGCATAGAAAATGACCTCTCTGGGGGTAGAGCTTGAAAGGATAGTGAAACACACCATCCAAACAAACTTTGTAAGAAATTAAAAGTTTCTTACAAAAGTTGCTTTAAAAAAAAAAAAAAAGAATGGGAGGGAGGAGCAGAGGAAAGGAATTTGGAGAGGAAAAGCTAGCAGGCAAGCAGAAAACAGGAGAAAGGGGAACAGGCAACAAGCAGGATACTGGGTTCTGATAAAAATTGTGAATGAGAAATTTCCAGGGGTTAAACAAACGATGTTTAAAAACTTGAACTCCAAATAGTCTAAGCTTATGTGTGTACTGCTGAAAGATGAGCACCATCCATTACTCCAAAACTTCAATAAAGTCTTCTATGCCTATAAATACCTTGAGTGAATGGATTAAGGGCAGAGGGGAGGGACTGGGCTCCACATCCAGGCTGATGTGTAGCAAAGAAAACAATATACCCATAGATAATGAGATGCGAGATTAAGATTTTAGGATGAGCAGAAATTCTGAGCCAGAGCAAATCATGAGACTATGGTTTGGTCCCCCACCCTTGTCCCCCCAATAAATTCATGTCCACTAGAAATCTCAGAATGTACCATGATTTGGAAACAGGGTCTTTGTAGAATGTAATTAGGAATTTCCAGATGAAATCCTCCTAGGTTTAGAGTGGGTCCTAAATCCAGTGAATGGCGTCTTTATAAGAGAGGACAGAGAGATACAGAAAAAAGAAAGTGACATAAAGATGGAGACCGAGATTGGAGTTATGCCCCTTATAAACCAAGGGATGCCTGGGGCCAGAGAAAATTGGAGAGGCAAGAAAGACTTCTTCCCTGGAGCCTTCAGAGGGAGCACGGCTCTGCGGACACCTTGATGTCAGACTTCTGGGCTCTAAAACTGTGAGATATAAATTTCTGATGTTTTAAGCCACCCAGTTGGTTGGAACTTTGTTACCACAGCCCTTGGAAAATTAATACAGCTCTTGGAAACTTGCCAGAATCTTGGGGTAGGCATTGAACTTTCCATAGCACATGAACAACCTGAGGATGAAACTGAACTCATTTAATTTTCAAAGGGTAGGATGACTTGGGCTGTCATCTCACTTTATGCAGAAATAAAAGGAGATTTATCTTTTGATTAAAAACCATACCATGATCTTTCCAGTCATCATTGACAAATCTGATCATAACTTTCTTCTATTAAATAGGCTTTTTTATTGTTGTTTCCCATCACCGAGAACATATACAGCCTAACTGTTTAGCCTCAACTTCTGGGAGTCCTATCACTCACTTCTTGCATTTTAAGCTTCTAATTTATAAAGCAAAACTAAACTCTGAAAATGCCATCCTTATTTGCTCCTCCCTGCCTTTCAACCTATGTTTACCCTGTTGGTCAAGAGTACCTGGCAAATGCTCATTTCAAGCCTCTGGGTCACTTAACTGCTCCAGTCTGACTTCTCCCATGTATCTAACATTATATACATGAGATATAGATAGATATAGATATGAATATGGATATAGATTCCATTGTGGTAGATTTCAAATGGTGTTTTATTTGCTTGTTCTTAAAACTGCTTTTCACCTTCTCAGAGGATGAGGATATTCACCCTGTGTCCCAGTGCTAGCATAGTACCACTGTGGTAGGTGGTTTTATGTAGTGGCAAGTAAAGTGGCATTGAAGTCATAAGACACAGTTTGAATCCAGGCATCTCTGTGGTTGTCCATGTGGCTGTGGCAGATGTTGGTAACAGTCAGTCCTCTAGCTTTCCTGCTAACAGAGTCCCCATTTTGTTCAGGGGTATGGCAGAGGTTCTTTTATCTCAAGGAAGGTGGCCCCAGCTGCTATCCCAGGAGTGGAAATTATAACTCATTTGTGGACAATGAGATGAAAGAGGAAGTCTGTGGGGTCTCCAGTACAATTTTGATGTTTCTAGTTCTCCTTGCAGTTATATCAGTTTTTGCTTCATATATTCTGAAGCTCTGTTATTAGGTACATAAATACTTAGGATTCTGATAGGTCTTCCTGGTAAAGTGACAATTTCATCCTTATAAGATGATTCCTCTTTTTTTCCTGGTAATATTTTCTCTCTGAAATCTATTTTATCTGTTACTAATAGAGACCCTCAGCTGTCTTTTGATTATAGTGAGCAAGGTATATCTTTTCCATACTTTTACTTTTAACTGTGTTTCTATCAAAGTATGTGTCTTACAGGCAGCATATAGCTGAGTCTTGCTTTTCTACCCAATTTGAACATCTCTGCCTTTTAATTGGAGGGTGTATTAGTAACCAATTGATATGTAACAAAATGCTGTTAAACTAAGCCTGTTAAAACAGCAAACATTTATCATCTCGCAGTTCTGTGTGTTGGGAATGCAAGTGTAGCTTAGCTGGATGCCTCCGTCTCAGGGGTTCTAATACGGAAAGAAATTTATGATTCTTGATTTTATTAAAAGAATACTAATCAGTCAATCATTCTGCTTTATAGTCTATATATTCCATACATGTCTAGTTTGAATTGTTCAGTCAAGTTAGTTAACTTGCAATTCTACCATCAATCATATTGCTTTCGTCTTTCTCATAATCCTTACTTTTGATTCATTTTTTTCACTCCACTCAAATAATTTTTCTGAAAATTGTAGATACATGGTGCCCAGTAGCAGAACTCCCAAATCAAATATGTGGAGTTTTGCACTGTAGAACTCACCCTTCTACTATTGCAACTGAAAAGGCAGATACCTGCTTTCCTCTCCTGGTCAGCAGAGGTATTCCCCTGTGAACTTGACTCAGTCAGGTGTGTCTAACTTTGGACTGCTCTCTAACTTTGGACAGTGAAGAATTCTGATTGGGTGGAGGGGCAGCAACCACGCTTGCTATTCAGAGACAACAGATGGCAGCGTCCAGAGCCCAGAACCTGCTGAGCACTTGGTGACAAGTGGCAGCAGCAGAGGTGTCCATCCCTAGGCTGAGTCTCTGGCAGGATTTTGGCCATGATTCTAGCTGGCTATCCTTTCAGTGTTTCTCACTAGTACACTGAATTATGGCCTCATCCCTCCCCCCTTTTTGCAACCTTCCTTGTCTGTATCTTCCTTATCCATATCTTCCTTTATATCTCATCTGGTTATAAATTCTTTCATAATGAGGATTCTGGTTCCAATAACCAGAAGCCCATTCTGGTTTATTAAGTAGGAAAAAAAAAAAAGAAAGGTAGTAGTAACTCACAGAATTGAAAGGAAGGCTGAAAATCCAGATTGGGAAAAAAAACAGACTGAGAAGAGCACAGCAATCAAGGTAGTTCTGGAGGCTGTGGGGCAGGGTTTCATCTGTAGCCCCTAATTAGAGCTTAACTCACCAGGAGCCCAGTCTGGGAATGGATCAGTGCCAAGCACTGTATTTTTCAATCAGCTAACTCAAAATTGGTCTAGCCTAGCTCATGAGCCTGTACTCTTGCCTAGAGACAGCAACCTGTCTTGATTGATGGTCTTACCACAGGCCCACAGAAGGAGGAAGGGTATTTCACCAAAAGGACATCAGGCTGCTGTTGTCCTTCTAGAAAGTGATTCTAGATAGCCAAAAAATATAAATAAACAACACATCATAAATGATTAAATGTACAGATACACAGCACTTTAAAAACATTGTATATATAATCCTGGGTATCTATTCTTTTGTTTCCAAAGATGAAACTTTCTAAATCAAGTTAATTTTCATATGATTTAGAAAAGAAAAAAAAACTTATTGAATGAACTTTGTAACAAGATGAATGGGCTTGTAAAGGGTGAACCATTATCTCTCTATCCATGGGCTGGGAGGGACAAAAATCAATGTCACAGATACCTAGGGTCACTGTAAGACACTGGGCATCCCAAAGTGCCTTGCAAGAGCATGACACACTCTGAAGTGTGGGTCAGAGAGAAAAACAGAAACTCAGCAGACAGGTAAACACCATGCATTTATTTTGGTGTTTGCAATCTCAGGTAGCTTAGCAGAAATTAAATTCTGCAGTAACTCACCTGAGGCTGTAAAGGGATGATTAGTTTTTCAAGGATTCAGTAAATTTCCTTAAAGCCCTCTGGTTCATTTGGAAGAGAAAAGAAAAAAAAAAAAATAGCATGAGAATATTTTGACCACCGTCCTGAAGCTTGAAACCTGATTTAACACACAAAGGTCACCTCACTGTTTTATTGGAGGGAACATTTCACTTGGTGTTAAGAAGAAGCCACTGGGTAAAATGAACTGCATTTGGGACAGCCCTGATTGTGGTGGTCTGCTATTTGGGCTGCCTGTCCTCCACAATATTGTTTGTACTGTACTAAAGAGCTCTGGAATGAAACTTCATGACAGCTGTTTCCCTTGAGAGTTCTCTGGAAATAAGATAGACATCTCATGTGACTGTCCCAGCAAAATGCATTTAAAATAAATAAATACTCCATCTGTTGCCATCCATCGAGTTCTCCAATCTCTTGTGCTTTCTCTGTGTCCTTTTCACACTGTGTACTAGCATGTCTGGGGGTTGAAGATATGCCTAGAGCACCCTGGCCCATTTCCCCTGACACAGTAGACCTTTCAAATCTCTTTTGTTCAATGTTAGGGCAATACATCTCTTTTGTACTGTGCTGAGCAAAGTTGTGAAAGATGTTGTTTAAGGGAAGTTGCTAGTCCAGGATCTGGAGAGAAAGCTGCTGGGAGAAAGGGGGATTTTAAATTGGATCATAGGGACCAGTGAGGTTCTCTGGCAAAAGTGAGGGCCATGGGGATGGGAACGGGGGCACTTTATGAGGCGGGGGCGGGGGAGTCCAGGCAGTGCTTGAAACGATATGAGAGAGAACATGGCCCCTCTGCAGTCTCCAAAAGTTCAGTGTGTGTGTGAACATAGTGAGTAGTACCTGTGTGTGTGTACGTGAGTGTGTATATTCATGAGTGTGTGCATATGCATGAGTATATGTTTCAAGGTGTGTCTAGGGGTCTGGCAAAACACCAAGCTAGAGAGATGAAAACCTTATTGGTACGAATCTGGTAATGACTGTGATTTTAGTTCTTTACCCAGAAATTAATAAATTTTCCCTCCCCACAGCACCCCTACTCAGTGGACAAATAAAACATTACAACTTCAAAAAGGCTTCAGAAAGCAAAAGCCTTTTCAGGGAACACTTACCGGTCTCCTGTTAGCCTTTGTTTTAAAACATCAGACTTTAAAATCAGACCACCCCCTCACTCATTTGAATCTAAAATCTTGAGCCTCCTAGCAACTGAGAGCTGTAGTTGTGTGTCCCTTCTCTCTGTGACAGTGTGGTCCAGCCCCTTGCAGGCCTCACCCTCTTGAATTCTGCTCCCTTAAAAAAAAAATTATTTAGCTGTCCTGGGTCTTACTTGCAGCATGTGGGACCCAGTTGCCTGATCAGGGATTGAACCCCAGGCTCCCTGCATTGCAAGTGCAGAGTCTTAGCCACTGGACCACCAGGCAAGGCCCTCTGCTCCCTTTCTAACTGACTACAGAACTGGCATAGGTAGTTTCCGACGTGCTAATTTACCGAATTTTTTTGTAAGGTGGCTGCTCCTAACTTATAAATGTACACAATCACTGTATCTATCACTCTCAAAAAAATGTAGTTGTGACTTACTGTCTTTGATTAAATTTTTGAAGATCAGTGGTCTGAGAAGCAAGAAGGTTTTCCACAGTTGTTACAGAAACACTTACTGGTTGCCTTGCTTACAGGGAGAGTTATGGAATTTTCCTTTCATAGGCCTTATCTGGGTTGACACACAGCTGCAACATTTTCCTGAAGCGAGGGCGCAAGTCTTCAAGGGACGCCTGGATGGAGGAGCCATGGTCTGGCTCATTTTATGTCCTTTCTTTGTTTCCTCCTTTTGTTCTTCGCATATTTCTAATTTATGCTATCTCGCTATTTTTTATGTATCCTTTCAGAGCCCCTTAAATCCATTCTGAGACGAGCTAGAATATAAATTTTAAAAAATAAGTAGTATGAAAAAACATAAAATAAATCATGTACAATATATTTAAAAACAACACAGTTTTTTCAGCACTCTGAGGGATTTTAGTTCTTTTTATAGTTAAGGGGCTCAAGGCTGAGAAGGGAGGTACATGGCCCAGTCTCTAGAATATCAATCTTGTATTCTTTCGCTACATCACAAATTTGAAAAGATGATTTTCTTCTGGAATTTGGAAAAATATCTACAAGCATCTCTCAAGTAAGATACTATGGTAAAGAAAAGTGAAAGTGTTAGTCATGTCTGACTCTTTGCAACCCCATGGGCTGTAGCCCGCTAGGCTCCTCTGTCCATAGGATTCTCTCGGCAAGAACACTGGAAGAGGTAGCCATTCATTTCTCCAGGGGATCTTCCACACACAGGCAGTGAGCCCGGGTCTCCTGCATTGCAGGCAGATTCTTCACTGTCTGAGCCACCAGGGAAGCCCAGTGAAAGAGAACGTTTCCCTTTATTCCAGTTTCATTCCACAAGAACCCATGAGTGCTTCAGTCAACATCAACCCCAGACAAGAAAGGGGTTGCCAGGTGCCAGTGGGCTCCCAAGAGAGCAGGACCCCAGACCGTAGCTGCAGTGGGGGAGTACCCCAGGCAGCCAGCCCTTCTGTCAGGCAGGTTCAAGGCTCAAAAAAGAGAGAGAGAGAAGAGTTTGGCTCCAAGTCTGGGAAGTTAAGCAACTCCTTCCAGGATTGCAGGGTGGCCAGGCAAGTAGTCATTGGGAGATGCATGTCCACATGGATTATGAAGTGGGACAATGCTTAAGGAGTGAGGCTGTGACACCTACTAAATAACTCTATCATGGGACAGGCAGGTTTGGAAATGACAGGATAATTAGATAAAGAGTTCTATTTCATCCTATGGGTTTTAGTTCAGTTCAGTTTCTCAGTCGTGTCCAACTCTTTGCAACCCCATGGACTGCAGCACACCAGGCTTCAGTGTCCATCACCTACTCCTGGAGCTTACCCAAACCCATCTCCATCGAGTCGGTTATGTTATCCAACCATCTCATCCTCTGCCATCCCCTTCTCCTCCTGCCCTCAATCTTTCCCAGCATCAGGGTCTTTCAAATGAGTCACTTTTTCAAATCATGTGGCCAAAATATCGGAGTTTCAGCTTCAGCATCAGTCCTTCCAATTAATATTCAGGACTGACTTCCTTTAGGATTGACTGGTTTGATCTCCTTGGAGTCTAAGGGACTCTGAAGAGTCTTCTCCAACCTCACAGCTCCAAAGCATCAGTTCTTCAGATCTCTGCTTTCTTTATGGTCCAACTCTCACATCCATATATGACTATGGGAAAACCATAGCTTTGGGTAGATGGACCTTTGTTGGCAAAGTAGTGTCTCTGCTTTGTAATATGCTGTCTAGATTGGTCATAGTTTTTCTTCCAAGAAAGGCATCTTTTAATTTCATGGCTTCAGTCACCATCTGCAGTGATTTCAGAGTGCCAAAAAATAAAATCTCTCACTGTTTCCGTTGTTTCCCCATTTATTTGCCATGAAGTGATGGGATCAGATGCCATGATCTTAGTTTTCTGAATGTTGAGTTTTAAGCCAACTTTTTCACACTCCTCTTCAACTTTCGTCAAGAGGCTCTTTAGTTCTTCTTCACTTTCTGCCATAAAGGTGGTGTTATCTGCATCTCTGAGGTTATTGATATTTCTCCCGGCAATCTTGATTCCAGCTTGTGCTTCATTCAGCCTGGCATTTTGCATGCTATACTCTGCATACAAGTTAAATAAGCCAATATACAGCCTTGATGCACTCCTTTCTCGATTTGGAACCAGTCTGTTGCTTCATGTCCAGTTCTAACTGTTGCTTTTTGAGCTGCATACAGATTTCTCAGGATGCAGGTAAGGTGGTCTGGTATTCCCATCTCTTGAAGAATTTTCCACAGTTTCTTATGATTCACACAAAGGTTTTGGCATAATCAATAAAGCAGAAATAGATGTTTTTCTGGAACTTTTTTGATGATCCAGTGGATGTTGGCAATTTGATCTCTGGTTCTTCTGCCTTTTCTAAATCCAGACTAAACATCTGTAAGTTCACAGTTCACATACTGTTGAAGCCTAGCTTGGAGAATTTTGAGCATGAGTTTGCTAGCATATGAGATGAGTGCAATTGTGTGGTCGTTTGAACGTTCTTTGGCATTGCCTTTCTTTGGGATTGGAATGAAAACTGATCTTTTCCAGTCCTGTGGCCACTGCTGAGTTTTCCAAATTTGCTGGCATATGGAGTGCAGCACTTTAACAGCATCAACTTTTAGGCTTTGAAATAGCTCAACTGGAATTCCATCATCTCCACTAGGCTTTGTAGTGATGCTTCCTAAGGCCCAC
Organism: Cephalophus harveyi; assembly: GCA_006410635.1. NCBI lineage: Eukaryota > Metazoa > Chordata > Mammalia > Artiodactyla > Bovidae > Cephalophus > Cephalophus harveyi. The sequence goes on along the minus strand of SJYT01020000.1, from coordinate 65,221 downwards.
TTGACTTTGCATTTCAGGGTGTCTGGCTTTGGGTGAGTGATCATACCTAAGGTTTTTGAACTTCTGTCTTTTGTTTTTAAAGGCAAAAAATGTTGTCATGGACACTTGAGAATAGGTTCATTGATGACAGTTTGAAAACATTGATTTCGGTTGTACTTTCCCTGAGAATCAGTATCCGTCTTTGGGAAACAGTATGTGTGTGTGTGTGTACATGCCTTCATGTCACACTACATTGATTCCCTCCTACGCAGTGATTCCATGACAAAAAGCTGGCTTGTGACGATTCCATGTACTCACAGCCCTCCACTGAGAATGACACATGAGACCCAGCAGCACATGGAGACGACTTCGCACAGCCCTGCTTCCAGGGGTAAATGCAGTGAGGCAGGCGCTATAAAAGAAACACCCCAGGGCTGGACGGGTAAGGAAGTGGATGACTCCAAAACAGAGGGCAGACAAAGCTTATTTCTTTCCTGAATATCCTAGACAGAACTGACCTTATAGAGAAGAAAACTAATCTTTGAGCTGCAGGAACACATCTCCTTTTAGGGTACAAAATGAGAGAGGTAAAGACACCATCACTGCGTGGTGAGCGGAGCAGGTGTACACTCTGGACAGCAGTGAGACAGGCTATGGTTCATCTTGGGGACGGCAGTGAAGGGTTTACTGTCCTCGTCTGAAGCCTCTTCATTGTTGGGAAGGCCAGTAGTAACCAGCACACAATCCAATGCTGCCTGATTCATTATTATTGATTTTTAAGTCACAGTGAAGAGGGAGCACCATGAACATCAGCTCTAACTGGGAGTGTTGGCATGATAATGACCCCTCAGGCACCCGTAGAAAACAAAGCAGTCTTGATGCTCCCCTCGGAATTAATAAAACAGCTGAGAGTGTGACAAAGCAAGCATCCTTTGGAGGAACCACAGAGATGGATTTGTTTGTGGATTATTTGCCGGTATCATGTAGCTTGGCTTTACCAAATCCGGGGTATAGTATTCCCACAGAGAGGAAACTGTTTGTTTATGATAGTGAAATGTCATTTTAGCACTTTGATGCTTTGAAAGACAAATTTATGTTACCCTGTCCTGCTCACACACTATCATAATAAAGAAATTAGGCAATTATCCTTAGCACATTACAGTTCATGTCTTAAGTTTAGCCAAATAACTGTCATTGGTTCATTCATTCATTCAGCGAATATTTATTAAATGTCTGCAATGTGCCAGCTGCTACTTGAAGAAGCAGAGATTTAGTCATCAACAAGACAGACAAAGTCCCTGACTATGAAGTATTTCCTACACTGAAAACCGATGAGCTTTTTTAGTCTGATACACAACTGGTTGATTTATGCTCATGTTTACTCATGAAGATTTTTCACTTTTCACAGTTTTAAAAACTCTTAAATAGAGAACAGTGGGTGAAGAGAAATGATCCTGGGTAAGGCTCAAAATAAATAAATAAAACAAACCCAAACCTCAAACTCAACAATATAAAACATAATCCTATTGGCCAACTGTAGCTAGGAGCCTAATTCCTTTCATTCAAGACTGTACTCTTTCAAGGGGCAGTTCCCCAGCTAATCAAAATTTCAAAGGACACAGAAGACCATTTAATAGGATTATACGTAAACCTGTTATAGATTAAATTCTCTGACTGTTTGACACCGTAGTAACTAGCCCAGATTTGTATTTATGAAAAAAGAGATGATAAAAATTCCCTCTTAATAGAACAGAGAGAACAGACTATCCTGGCCCACCCCCTTTCCTCAAAAAGAAAGGGGTGTGGAGGGGAACAAGTGCTAAGATATAGAAATCCCGGTGCCAGGGTGCTGTTGGCAAAGTTCAAATCCAACAGGAAACCACACAGAGAAATGTCCCTCTTGATACAAACCCTCTTCCCCGCCCTTGTTTCCAGAGGCCCATGGCCAAGATCTAACATATCTCCTTGAACTGCAGAAACAATAAATATCCACCTCCAGGTGACGCCAGTGGTTAAGCGTGACAGAATTTGAAATAGAAAGCACTAAAAACTCTGCCTCCAGGTTGCAACTACCAATCTTACTGCACCTTCTCAGTGTGAGGACAATGGCAAGTGACACTAGAAACCCACCAGCAGGAAAACTATGTGAAGAGAAAACATACTAACACACATTTCCACCTTAAAATGGATGGTACTGGAGGAGAAATAGACTGGATAAAATGAGAAGTAAGCAATATTCTTTAAAACATGATGGATAATACCTTTACATAAACAGGTGTTTACTCCCAAGCTAATTGACGATCAGACAAAGTTGCCATTCTAATATTAGGAGACAAAGTTGTTCATAAATAGGAAACAATGTAAGCAAGAGTTTAAGCAAACAGCTATTCCTGATATCTATGAAAAGTCTTAAACTTTTTCTGTATTGAACTTTTACCATCGGGGAAGATATTCTATGGCTAATAAAGTGGTTTTCCAAATGATTTTCTAATAAGGGCGAGTCTCCTAGAAGGGTAGAGAGAAGTCTTAAGAGTTAATTCACTTTTAGCTGAGGTTGTTGATTCCTTCTAGATGGTTTATATGTATACAAGTTTAGTATCTAATTCCCATTTGCAGCACTTTTTAACTTGACTTTATACTTATTGTTATGAGACACTTTTAAGTCAGTTTATTTACCATTCAATTGATTCTGTGAGCTACTACTGAAAGTATGGATTTTAAAATACAGTAGAACTGCCATTGAAAACTAAGATGGAAGCTGGTGATTAAGCATTCTGACGGGGAGAGAAGGTTACTCTCTGCTCCACCCTCAAGGGGACAAGACAACAGAATCTGTCACCTCAAAGGGTGCTCTGTCCCACTTGTACTGGTTAGTATACATACATTTCTACAAAGATATCTCTTATCATACAAAAAATACTGGCATTTGACAGGTCATGTTTGCAATAGGCATTCATATTTATTATTTATAGGCATGGATACATGCTCACACTTGCTTAATTTGACTTTCTCATAATTTTAACAAGACAAGCACTAGAATGTATCACTATGTACTTGGGAAAAATTTCCCCAAATCTGAAGCGTGACAAAAACATCCCTGTCCCAAGAAATCACTGTTGCTTCTTCTTTTATGAAGTGTTAACATCTTAGGTTCTGATTCACTGAAACATTTTAGTTCTGCCAGTAATTAACCTCTCTAAACCTCAGTTTCATTAGCTGTAAAATGAGAATAATCATAGTCAGCCTACAGAGTTTTTTTTTTTTTTTTTTTTAAGAATTACATGAGATTGGGCACATAAAGTGCCTTGGATAGTGCCTTGGAAAAATAGGGCTCAATACAGGTTAGGTGTTTGGTTCAGTTCAGCTGCTCTGTTGTGTCTGACTCTTTGTAACCCCATGGACTGCAACACACCAGGCTTCCTTGTCCATCACCAACTCCCGAAACTTGCTCAAATTCATGTTCAACCATCTCATCCTCTGTCTTCCCCTTCTCCTCCTGCCTTCAATCTTTACCAGCATCAGTGTATTTTGCAATCAGGTTAGGTGTTATTATTACCATAGCTCGTCAAATCTAATATGTCAGTGACTGCAAGATGCACCATTATGGAGTATACCACTATGAAAGAAATAAAAACACTATCAGTTCAACCATAAAATGATGATGCAGTGCTTTTTTATTACTCAGAATTTTTATTTTACATTTATTGAGATAGGCTTTTTAGATGGAGACATAGGTTCTATTATAAGAACACTTATGCATATATAAAAAGGGAGATATGAGTTTAAAAATGGTTATTTCTAAGTTTCTTCACATTTGGGTCTGACTCCCTGAATCTTTTTTTGACTCATAATTGCTGATGGCCATGTTTTTCCCACACAGTATCCTCAGAGCATCAAAGGTGCTACAGATGCTGGATCATCTTTCAAGCCACTGACACTTTTTCTACAAGTTTTCATGCTGGTGCTTCTTGGATCTCACTGAATAACAAGAAGAGGAGGTTTTCATTCATCAGCCAGAATGAATAGTTCTTTCTCAAATGACAACTGAATTACTTGTTGACTAAAACATCAAGGAATCACCTTCGTGTTGTCACACCATCAGGAATAACAATCCAGTTGACATATATATACACAGCAATGAAACCCAAAATTGGTAAATCAGAATCGATTAAATACAGAATTTTCTCTGTTACCTTTTCCCCTTTCTCATATGAGTGAAATAAGATGTGCAAATACTTAGAGTCAAAATGAAATAGAAAGTTAGATACTTTCCTATAAAATGTAAGTATTGATTCTAACAGTGTCCACAAAGATCCAACATTTATTTGTTTATTCACTTACCAAACATTTATGGATTGTCTGTTCTATGGACACATATTAGATAAGGTATCAGAAATTCAGAGAGATTATCTTCATCACTAAGACAAAGTGATGGATGCAGCTCTTGGGCAATGAGAGAAAGCAAACAGGTAAGCACACAATGAATGTGGTCATACGAGATGCATGCACAAGATATACCAGAGGCACAAGGGAGATCTAGATGGATTCTCCTTGGACCAGAGTTGGGGAAAATACAAATGAGTTTCCAGACCAGCAGAGGAGGAAAGGGCATTGAGGCAAAAGGGGCTTTCCTCAAAGGAAAGGATGTGGCTTATAATTTTTTTCAATTTTATTTTCTATGTCCTGTCTGTGTTCCTTGCTCTAAGAGGCTGAAAGCATCCATTTCTCTTTTTTCTCCTGGGAATTGTCTGTTTGTAACTTTAGTCTATTCACTTCTCAGATTATGTTCACTTTTGACCTGTAGGAACTTTTTACACATTATGAACCTTAAGTTATTATAAATTATATATTTGGCAAGCATATTCTTCCATTCTGTCACTCACCTTTTAATTTTGTTAATAGCAACTTTTATATACCAACAGTTTAACTATTTCCCCAGTCAGATCTGTCAATAATTTCCTTTACAGTTTTTGGGTTTTAGATTTGCTTGTGAAGGCCTTCTCTACACTAAAACATATTCTAAAACTTCTCATATATTTTATATATTTTCTTTCATCTTAAGGTGTTTTTTTCACAGCAAAGTCTAAAGCTAAAACTTATTTTTAAGTATTGGATGTGGTTGGTATATTTTCCCTGAAAACGCATATTGAATTTAAACCTATCCTTAGATTTTCTGTTAGCTTTTACCGGATCATTATTAACTTGGAAAACTCTAAGCATACTGCTGTTAATAATCCATGTCAACAAAGAAAAGTAGTGTCACAAATGAAATAAAACTACTCTTAGTTTCAAGTGTAAGAAATTTCCATCAAAGTAACTTCGGTAAAACAGAAGTTTTTTGTTTTTTTGGCTTTCATAAAGCAAGAAAAGGCTGGGATGGATCTGTCCTCTGGAATGGGTGGATCTGGGGGTTTTAAAGTCATAAAGATCAAGTCTGCCAGTCATTTCTGCTGTTCTCTTTGTGCTGTTTTGTTTTTTTCCTCCAATGGCAGACAGGTTTTTCCCATATGGTAGGAGAAATGGGTGCAAAGCATTCCAGACACACATTCCCTCCGTTCAGCAACCAGAGAGGAAAATCTGTTTCCCATCAGCTCTAATAAAAACCACATCTCAGGATAGAAGTGTGATTATTCTATCCTTTAGACACTGGTTATTTCTTTCCCAAAGAAAACAAAGCTAGTGGAGCTGATGGAATTTCAGTTGAGCTGTTTCAAATCCTGAAAGATGATGCTGTGAAAGTGTTGCACTCAATATGCCAGCAAGTGTGGAAAACTCATCAATGCCCACAGGACTGGAAAAGGTCAATTTTCATTCCAATCCCTAAGAAAGGCAATGCCAAAGAATGCCCAAACTACCGCACAATTGCACTCATCTCACACGCTAGTAAAGTAATGCTCAAAATTCTCCAAGCCCAGGCTTCAGCAATATGTGAACCGTGAACTTCCAGATGTTCAAGCTGGTTTTAGAAAAGGCAGAGGAACCAGAGATCAAACTGCCAGCCTCCACTGGATCATGGAAAAAGCAAGAGAGTTCCAGAAAAACATCTATTTCTGCTTTATTGACTATGCCAAAGCCTTTGACTGTGTGGATCACAATAAACTGTGGAAAATTCTGAAAGAGATGGGAATACCAGATGTGTTGAAGAAGACTCTTGAGAGTCCCTTGGACTGCAGGGAGATCCAACCAGTCCATTCTGAAGGAGATCGGCCCTGGGATTACTTTGGAGGAAATGATGGTAAAGCTGAAACTCCAGTACTTTGGCCACCTCATGTGAAGAGTTGACTCATTGGAAAAGACTCTGATGCTAGAAGGGATCTGGGGCAGGAGGAGAAGGGGACGGCAGAGAATGAGATGGCTGGATGGCGTCACTGACTTGATGGACGTGAGTCTGAGTGAACTCCAGGAGTTGGTGATGGACAAGGAGGCCTGGTGTGCTGCGATTCATGGGGTCGCAAACAGTCAGACACGACTGAGCGACTGAACTGACTGATTTCTTTCTCAGGCAATGACCCATCACCAGAGTCATCCCTGTGGCCAGGAGGAGTGAGTTCTATGCTTTGACTGAGTAGACCTGGGTCATGTTCCCAGCCCAGTGGCCTAAGCAGTAGGATCTGGTAGTAGAAGAATGAGGGCGATCATGAACATAACTGCCAAGAGACCAATAACATCTGTCCCTCCAATTTGTGATTTGCTACAAAACAAGCATTTACATCTCTCTATTCATTACAGTAGATTTTAAGACAGGTTGTCTGTTTCTTTTCTGACTATCTTGAGTTCAGGTCAGTCACTCAGTCGTGTCTGACTCTCTGCGACCCCATGGACTGCAGCACGCCAGGCCTCCCTGTCCATTGCCAAATCCCAGAGTTTACCCAAATTCGTGTCCATTGAGTTGATGATGCCATCCAACCATCTCATCCTCTGTCGTCCCCTTCTACTCCTGCCCTCAATCTTTCCCAGCATCAGGGTCTTTTCAAATGAGTCACTTCTTTGCATTAGGCAGCCAAATCTTAGGCTCATATTAAAATTAATTTCCAGAACCTCAATATACAATAATTGATTTGAAACTTGAGTTTTCACTATTTGATCCTTAAGACAAGTTGTTTAACCTCACCTAGTTGAAGATTTTTTCATCTGTAAAATGAAATCTTTGGTTCTATGATATAGAGAAAAGGAAGGAAGAGAAAGGCGTTTGAGATTCAATATTTGCCACAAATGATTCCTAAATCTACAAATGCATAATAAGAGGTAATCTCAGCTCAGGGCAACATCTACCTCTATCCTCTACACCCTTCTCTGATCTGTATGTGTTACTTAAGGAAAAGATAGAGCTCAGAATCCGAATTCTCTGTATATGAGTCAGAAGCTCTTTCAGGAACAAGTAATAGAAATCCAAATCTAATTAGGTCAATGGAGTTTAAAAAAAAAGAAAGAGATTTTTCAGTCCTTATAACTGCAATGGGGATGGCACAGCACCCAAGAAAAAGCTGCAGTAACCAAGGGCTCAGAAACTGCAACACTGGAACTCAACGCTACCAGTGTTCTGGGTCTATTCTGTTCACTGCTTATCTCTGCTTCTCTTTGCATTTTTACTCACATTATTTTGTAATGGCTGCCAGAAACCTCAGGTTAGCAGCTGTAGCCAAAGGGTAAGTCTTTCCATCCCAAGAAATGAGTCTGGTACTAACAGGGTTATGTGTACACAATTTGGGCCAGCCTCTGCTGGAATGGGAATTGGGCACACATTTATTTCTATAGCCAGAGAGAAGGCAACTATTAACTGAAAAATGCGGTGAATAGGAAGGAGGGTTGCCAGACTTTGCAAATAAAAAGCCATCCTATATTGAATCTGGCAACTTTAGGTGGGAGAGTTTTCTAAAGAGGCAAAATTAATAATCACCACAGCTTACTCCACTGTTTCCTTAAGAACTTCCCTTTGTGTCCTTTGCCATTTTGATCACACCAGTAGGCAGATTCGCAAGTAGACAGACAACGGCTGTCATTTCAGGAATTTGGCTCACCGTGAAGTGTGGAGGGCCTTTGCTCAATTATTGAATCCTCCTTGAAAAATTCTTTCTTGGTTTTTCTTAAAGCTAAAGTGACTCTTCCAGAAGCATCTTGGTGACTGTGAACTGTGCACTTGATCCGAGACCCAGAGGTCCTGGCCGATCTTCTTGCAATCCTCTCTCGATTTGTAACTTTGGGTAACTTGGTAAACTACCCAAGAATTTCATGCCTGGTCATTTCTAAATGAAGAGTCCTTACCAACTATGTTTCTGGAGCATAAAGGAGAAGGAGGAGGAGGAAGGAAAAGGAGGAGGAGGAGAAGGAAGAAGGAGAAGATTTGGGAAGCAATGCAAAAGAGATTTGATTATTGAAGAGCCAGCAACCATCTCCCACAGAGGAGCAGAAAAAGTCAGGCTGTGTTTTAGACAAACAACACATGGTTTGCAGACTGTGAATGGAAGGACCAGACGGAAGTAGCCTGATGGGGAGCAGTTTCATTGGTCTCGTTGAGTAGTTTGGTTAGAGTAGTGGAAGCAGATATGGAAAGAACAGAGGGTAGAGGATACCTGTTTACACAGTTCAGAGTGAAAAATCAGTGGCAATTAGCGGCTGGTATTTTCCATATTTAAATTCACTCCTGCTTTTAGCTTTAACCAATGACATATGGTCAGTTTCTCCCACTGTCAAGAACCTACAAGCAGCACACACATCGACTTTGTAAAAGACCACATTCAATATTCACTGAAGATACTGTGTAATCTGCAAGTTCGTCATGTTCTCACCATTTTAATGATGTTTTTAAGGGAAAGTACTTCTCATATATCTGTCCTCTTAATGTTTATTTTTACTGAAGGAGTTGTATGCACAAGATGATTCTACCTTGGTGTCAGTTTAAGTGATTTTTTAAAAAAAATATGCATGATCCACATTCATTATTTTAGGTTACATGATTCCCATTTTGACCTTACCTCCAAAGAGATGAGGTAGAAAACTGTCAGATCAGTTGTTAGCTGACCTCTTCCAGACCTGCCTTTCACTGGCACAGGTCAACCAAACAGTCACAGGATAGGGCAGAACCTCTGATTCTCCACTTACAGTGGGAGGGCTCTTAGGTCAAGAGGTCCCGCAGCAGACTTCCAAATCTAGTAACATCAGATTCAGTAGCCGAGGAAATAATAACTGAGACCATGAAAAGATGATGACATTTTGCTGAATGTGACCTCTTTTTAAGTAAGCAGCACTCTCACATGTGGATTAAGAATGTAGGTCTTGGAATCTAGCAGACCTGGGTTTAAATTCTGGTCCTGACATGTCATATCTTCCTTAGTCCCCACTTTTCTGAGACAGTAAAAGAAATACCTGCTCTGTTGTGTCATTATGGGGTCTTTCCAGGTGGCCCAGTGGTAAAGAATCTGCCGGCCAATGCAGGAGATGCAGGTTCGATCCCTGGATTGGGAAGATCCCCTGGAGGAAGAAATGGCAACCCACCCCAGTATTCTTGCCTGGAGAATCTCATGGATGGAGGAGCCTGGCAGGGTACAGTCCATGAGGTCACAAAGAGTAACAATGAGCAACACGGACACAGCTGAGCAACTAAGCATGCAGTCATTGTGAAGAATCCATGAGAAGAAGAGGAGAAGGAAGCACTCTACAGAGGGTCAAGACCCTATGTAAATCCTCAATACCCGGGGGCTAGCACTGCTATTGATGACATGGTGCATCTTCAGTGTTATTCCAATCACCCAATCATTTGTTCATTCATTCTGTTATTCATTGAAAAATACCATATCTTCCCAAGAATATTGGCATGGGTATGCCAATAGACATGGCCTCTGACTACAGAATTCCCTCCAAACATTTTTATATTCTCGCTTCCTGGCTCCCCACAACAGGTTCCAATTGCAAGAAGCATTTTGGAATGGTTATCATTATGGTATCTTTGAAAGTAACCAGCCCCTGGTTTTAATTAATCTTGGTCCCGAACTTTTTTTTATAACAAGAAAAGTCAGTGAACTCGTGCCGCAGCATTTATTTCCAGAACTGATGTGTTTAGTCATTTGTGTGAGAAAGTGCCAAAGGCAGGCTGGGTTACTGTCCCATGGAACATCTGCACACTGTTTATCATCTTGGCGCTGGAGAACTCCGTCAATACGCGCAGACCCGTGACAACCTCAAGATTTTGTTTCCAAATGTGCCATCGATGAATAACGGCCCAAATGAGCACAATCATTCAGACAACAATTTGGGTGGAGAGTGAGGCTGGGAATTACAATGTGTTTCCAAGCGCTCTGGGGGTAAAAATCCGTTGCTATCATTACAAAACAATACAGTCTTTGGAAGCACAATAATGTGTAGGCTGGCTTTAGGATCAGACAACTTGCTTTTGTTTTGGAAGCACAGATTCGAGTCTAGGCTAGGATAATCACTGGCAGAAGCAGCTTTCTTGATGAAGTCAGTCCCCTGAAAGAACATGTGTCTGTATAACAGACAGTGCCTTCTCCTAACCCCCACCTCAGAAGCAAAGACTGAAAGCCCCTCAACTGAGCTCAAGGCTCTCTCAACCCAGAGCACAGTGCCTCCACCTCCACCCCTGGTAACTTGAGAAAAATTCAACCGGTGCTGCCTCTGTTAGCGTCCCCAGTGGTTCTATCTCTTTTCAAATGACTCAACTTTTGTCTCCAAATGGTATCTTAGGGGTGTGCAAAGGCACAAAGGCGATTATTTTTGGCTACCTCCTAGAACTCGAGAAACTCCTTCACAGAAGGTTGAAACCATGCCTGGTCATTTAGTCTGACTCGACTTAAAAAGGCATCGGATACAAATAGATTCTGGGAAATAAATCAACTTTGGGCCTTTTACTGCTGAAGGCTTAAAATAATTCCCAAAAAGGCTAATTATGTCTTTCTTTGCTCAGTAGTTGGGCTTAATAATAAGCACCAAGCATATGGCAGAGACTGGGCTGCATAACCCCTCATAGTCTTCTGTTCAGCGGTGAGGGTATTGGTCTGAAAGGAAACTATATACAGAAAACTTACACATATTAATAGTTGTAGCATGTATTATTGCTAGAAACTATAAATGCAAACCTGGCTTCTAAACATTTCTTTCAACTTACTCATAATCAAAGAAATGTAATGTGAAATAGCAGTGACCATTCTATTTTTCATCTCTCAGATTAATAGAGATTCTTAAATGATTATAATATGAAGGTGGATTTGGTGAAATAAGCACTTTTATATCTTATGGTGAGAATATAAATTGAGATAATCTTTCCAGACAGCAATTTGGCAAGAGATACAAGGGCCATAAAAACATTCATATATTTTGATACTATCTTTTCATTCCCAGACATCTATCTCAAGGAAATAGTATAAACCATGGACAAAGATTTAAATATAAGAGTGTTCCTTGTAACACTATTTATAATAGCTAAATTGAAATGAAAAAAGAATGATTAAGCAAATTATGTACATCTACCACATTCTATGAGACATTATGCGGTCATTAAGAATCATGTTGACAAAATCATGTTCAAAGGCAGAGGGCAGAGGGGGAGTGAAAACAGGACACAGAACAATGGATACATCATGATCTTAACTATGCAAAATAAGACACCCAACACATATTAGAGATGAAATGGTGTTATTTTAAAAAATTCATCTATTTCTAAATTTCTGGGTGGAAGCTGAAATATGTATTAGTTAGGGATTGGGAGGATGGACAGGAAGTGCCTAAGCCACTGTCCTTGGGGAAATTTTGAACCAGCAGAGTAATCCAAATCCACTTGCAAAAAATATTCTGTTTAATATTACCGAAACCTGCCTTCTCTGAGGGCTGTGGGCTCCTCCACATATTCAAATAACAAGTATTTATGGAGCCCCACTATGTGCCAAAGCACTGTGCTTGGTGAGGGGAAGACAACGTTAAGCAACAGAGACAGCTCCTGCCCTCGCAGAGCTTACAGTCTGAGCAGTCATCGTCATTTTGCTGTCTCCTGATATTTTTTTATCAGTAGTAGCAGCAAGTCAGGGATTTGGGAAAGAGATGTCCAGTGGGATATGTGTGGCTAATGGATGCTGGACACAGCAATACTCAGCTGTCAGTTTCCTTTCCCTCAATGAAGTTCCCTGGTGGGATCCTCAAGACATTTGAAGTCTGTTAAACATGACTGCCTTGTGTTAGCTGGGCTATCGGGAATAACAGGAGGGGCTGGTCCCCACACTTTGTAGCAAAGCAGGCATAAATGGGCAGAAAAAGCCTAACGAAGCACTCACCGGGGATGTGGAGAGAGAAGCACAGAGCTGCTGCCAGTCCAGAGCAGGAGCGAAGGAGAGCGACAAGCCAGATGTGTTGGTGGAACATATGGAGTATCTCTAGAACACATGAGGCAGATGTAAGCTCCTAGAAGAGGATATCCCAAATATATATAATAACTAGAGGCAAGTGGGGTTGTGGGTATATTCATTTTTTTCCTTCAGTCCACCTATACTATCATTACATGAATGAAGTGTAATTTTTAAAACCTCATTCCTTGCCACCTTCATATCATTGTGTTTCTACTACTCTATCTTCCTTCCTCATCTTTCATATCATTCTTCATTTTCTTCCTTCCCCCCTTTGCTGGCCCACAGATCACAAGTTTTGTCAGCCAGTCACATATATAAGGAGACTCTTTGTGCCATGACCTATATTTGGTATTAAAATGGCAAGCCTCATCATGCACTCATTAAGCATTTCACACGTATTGACTCCTTTAATCCACACAAGCACCCTCCTGGGTAGTAGTACCACTATCCTTGGGTCTGCAGACAAGGACATGGAAGTGCAAGGACATAAACCAATCTGGCCAGTCACAGCAATGAAGAGGAGGACTTTGATCTGAACCCAGGCACTCAAAACCCAGAGCATACACACACTTAGCCCCTTTACTGGGCAGCTTGGGAGAAGACACAGATGACCACAGTTGCAGTTCTAACCCCAAGACTGTTTAGTGTCTTAGCTTTTATATGAAATTGAGGGTACAGTTCCTGGGATCTTGAGCCCAAGTATCTGATAAGTGGTGGGACATAAGTCCCAGCTTAGTGCCCTGGGGCACACACTGCACCCACCCATACCCTCACCAACAGAAGGCAGGTCTTAGGACTCCACTACTGAGCCATGTGATCTCAGGTAAGTTGCTTAAGCTTTTTGACCTTCATTTCTCAATCTACAAAAAAGGGCAGTAATATCTACCTCATTAAACAATGTCTATATATCTTACATATCCTTATTGTTGCACAGGAGACATGAGTTTGATCCCTAGTCTGGGAAGATCCCCTGGGGAAGGAAATGGCAACCCACTTCTTAGCAACTGAACAACAACAATAATGTATCCTTGGCAAAATATCTAGACATAATTAGTTCTCAGTAATGTTAGCTATTTGTCCCTATCAGTCATTGGCAAACTTTTTATGTTGAAGGACTCACTTGTCCTCATGTAACTTACCTTCTAGGGGTCAGCAATCTACAGCCTATAGAGTAAATCTGGCCCACTGCCTATACTGCATATAAAGTTTTATTGGAACACAGCCATGTTCATTTATTTACATATTTTGTAAAGGCTGCTTTCATGTTACAATAGCAGAACTGACTATTTGCAACAGAAACTGTACTACCTGAAAAGCCCCAAATATTTATTCTTTGGTCCTTTACCAAAAAAGTTTGCCAACCTCCACTACAGACACACTAATTAGATGGGGTAACATAACAAATATACAAAATCGGCATTTTTTTGGTCAGGTTTTAGATCTATATCTCTGTTTTGTTTACTTTATGGAAAGCTAAAATAAGGTTGATATTCTAGACAAAGAACATAGCAAACACATAATATAAAAATTTTAAAATTGTTATCTTAAAAAAGTCACAAATACACAAAGTCATTTGGCAGGATGTGAAATGTTTAACAAATTCCCCACATCATCTGTCCTTTCATGTGTCATTTCAACATTGCTGCTGAAGGCTTCTTTCCCAGGCACTGATAGTCTTATCAGGGAGGCAATGATCTACGTTTCAGCCCCTTGGTTCATACATTTGGGTATCATCTGCCTTTCCCTGAGATGAATCAAAATGAAACATTACAGGCGTGAGAATGGGGAGGTTATGGCTTCCAGAATAAAACAGCAGCCTAGTGATCTATAGAATGTCTCCAAAGGATATTAAATTAATCAGCCAAGGATTATTGTGTATTTTTCTGAACATCTGTGAGCTCTTTCTTTAGGGTGTTTGGATGGAGTTTCTATGATGAGATTGTAGCAGGGAGACCATGGTTACCGTTGCATGGATGGCATGTGGTGAGAGATTTCACATGGTCAACAAGGCTCAGCATTCAGTGTCCAGTGGATTCTCTGGGAATATGAGTATACACGCTTCCGAGGAAAGGAGGCTGTGTTCTGCAATCTGTTTAGAGAAGGCTCAGGTTGGTAGGAATAGAAAATCTGTTTCTCCTATTGTGCTCTTTCAGAATCAAACAGCAGCCAAAAATCCCAGAGAGGGGGAAAAAAAAATGAAAGCTCTTTTTAGAAAAATAATTGAGGGGGAGGGAGAGCAGACCCAAAGTGTAGGGCAATCGTACATAGTTACTAAGAAAGTGAGGGATTTCTCCTAAATTAAATTTCATGTTAGGTGACAAAGATTACAGATCTAAACTAACCAGGGACTTGAGGGAGTGTGTTTTGGAGGCAAAGAGATGGCTGTAGAGAAGTGGAAACAATTTAGTTTAATGTAAAAAGCTGTTGTGTCTCGAGCATCCATCAAATTAATTGTGACAAAAATTACTTTTCAAGGAGGATACTTAACAGAAAGGCATCATATCAGGGTTTGGTTAGACAGTACTACACAAAGAGAAAATAGTGAATCAGAGAAAGAATAGGGGCTTCGGACTGAGACAGACCTCAGTTTGCAGCCCAGATTAGCCACTCACCCTTGTAGAAGCTCCAAGAAATTACTTTGCCTCTCGGAACCTCCCTCTCCTCTCTCTGCTGCCAACCATGCCTTACAGTCCACTCCAGAGAGAAAATGGCAATCCTCAGTCCCGACCTCAGGCTGTCTGCACTCCCTCCAGCTTCAGGCTCATTTACATCCATATTTTTTCATGCCTTTTTTCTTCCAGGGAATGGAGGGTGTCTCGTCTGGTTCCCTTTAAAGCCACCTTGCTCCTGCCTTTCTCCCTCTCACCTCCTCTTGACCGTCAGTCTCTATATCTTTGGTCTGTACCTCTCTATCCACTCCTTAGTCTCACAAGCAAACATTCCTTACCTCTCCCCTAAAACTCCTCAATTCTCCAATTACCTCCTAATTCAAAAGACACACTGGACTCCCACACTCATTCTCAATCCCAGGACCAGAAATTCTGATTCAATAGATCCAGAGTAGGGCCTGAGGAATGTGTGGTTTGAAAAGATCCTCCGAGCCATTCACTTATTTCCTCCTACCTCCCACCGCAACCTGACTCCCAGATGAAAACCCATGCTTTGAACTTAGGCAGGAAGCCCAAGCCAGGCCTGGTCATTCACAAGATGCCTGGAGTCACAGCTGTATGCTTTTTCAGCTGCATTAGCTCTGTGCCCTGCTGGGAACCAGATGCATCCATGAAAACTTAGCTCTACCAGGCACCTTCTGTTCTTCCAAAGGAGTCAAGCCAATTGTTTTTGGCTGAGCCAAATACAGAATTGAAAGGGCCCTTTGGGAGATCCTTTGCAGATTTCTATAGCAATTAAGTATTTTCCTGTCTAAATTCCCACTCCAATGCTATTATGCATGGGCAATCTGCGTTTGCAGACTCTGACTCTCTAGTCCCAACAAAATCTCCACCAGGTATTTCTGGGAGTTCTCAGAGGTGACCCATTAGTGATTTCTGGTATTTTTGTTCTCTCTTCTTGCCCCATCCTCTCTCCCTCGGGTGCTGCTATGTTCATCAGTCTCTCCTGAACCTGCTGGACCTGCCAGGGCTTCCCCACAACTACTGTTTCCATCCTCTCTTCAGGATGCCACTGCCTTCACTGGACACCACCACCACTTTGGCAAGACCACTCATCCATCCAACGGGTTTGGCTGCCTCCTCCAGTAAATTGAAGGATTCCAGGGTTGATTCAAGGGGAACTTGACTCCCAGGCTGCTGTTGAAAGTGGGGAGAAATGTCTCTTTCTCCTTTTAGTGTGAGATTCTCTTATATGCATATCAAAGCATTTACTTACATCATAAAACCAAAGACCTCATTTTACAAATGAAAACAATCTTAACCCAGGTGAGGCTAAACAACTTGGCTTAAGGATCAAATGGTGAAAACCCGAGTTTCAAATCAATTATTGTGTACTGAGGTTGTGGAAATTAATTTTAATGTGAGCCTGAGATAATCAAAAGAGAGAAAGACAACTTATGTGTCTAAAAATCTAAAGTAATCAATAGGGAAATGTAAAGGCTTGTATGGCTTTCATGATTATTGATTGTAGCAAATCAGAGATTAAACAGTCAGTAATAATTCTGAGGCATTTTTGCCTTCAGAACCAACTGAAGCATCTCTACTAGCCATTCAGTAACAGGGAGCCCCGGCACCTCTTTGCTTTCCTTGGAGACTAATATCTGACCAGAGATAAGCCTTTCCCAAAGACCTGCTTAAATTTCCAATTATATCCAGCATGAACATCAACCCCAACTTCATTATCATAGGATGACTGTTCTTCAGCCAAGCCTGTGTGCCATTTCCATGCCTCACACTCATGTAGCAGCAGTGGGCTTTGGACACACGCTTGATTGCTTCTAATACAAACACTAGTAACTATTTTGGAAACCTGACAGTTGCTCATCAAATTCTTTTCTAATGGCCTAATGTTACGGCCTTAGAAGAACTTATTAAGGGACAATGACCTCATTTGAGTCTTTAATTACCTTCCACTTCTTTTATGGATATAAGCATGCAACTCCCTCATAGAACTATCATCATACGAATATGTTCATTAAGTCCAACAGCTCTCCTTTACCACTGAGGCCCAGAACATTCAAGCACTACTTCTCTGAATAGTACATCAGTTGAATTAGCTGATTTATTTTACACTTTTCAAAACAATAAGCCCCAGGTTATGAGGTTTTCCCTTATTGCTTATGTTGAACTCTGCTTTTCCTCTGGTTATCCCGTAACAGTGGACTCAAATTTTCATTTGGAGGTATGAGATTCTGACTTGGTCACTTTCCAGAGGTGGGGAACAGAAAGAAAAGGGAAGAGCCATGTGACTGCTGATTATAACTTGAGACCTGTTTAATAAAAGCTGTATTCTGGCTTGATAAACTTTCTGCTAAATGTCTCTTTTAATAGAAAATGGTTCTGGGGTTTATTCTCAGGTGACAAGTTTAATTTCCAAAATCAGGTTAAAAATTAGGTGGGCTGTTTTATTTTTATTTTTTCTTTTGCTTATTTGAATTTTTAATGTTTTCATAGAGAAGATAAATTTCTTTTATAACAATAAAACCGTTGTAAAGAGGTGAGGAATACTGTGAACACTTCAGATGACCATGATGATGTTAACCCCATCAGGGGACTGTCTGGATGGAGTTGCTGCCCAGCCCCGACTCTGAGTACACCTTTTTAGTGCCTCTACAGTTCTACTTCTGCTTTATTGACTATGCCAAAGCCTTTGACTGTGTGGATCACAATAAACTGTGGAAAATTCTGAAAGAGATGGGAATACCAGACCACCTGACCTGCCTCTTGAGAAATCTGTATGCAGGTCAGGAAGCAACTCTTGAGAGTCCCTTGGACTGCAAGGAGATCCAACCAGTCCATTCTGAAGGAGATCAGCCCTGGGATTTCTTTGGAAGGAATGATGCTGAAGCTGAAACTCCAGTACTTTGGCCACCTCATGCATAGAGTTGACTCATTGGAAAAGACTCTGATGCTGGGAGGGACTGGGGGCAGGACGAGAAGGGGACAACCGAGGATGAGATGGCTGGATGGCATCACGGACTCGATGGACGTGAGTCAGAGTGACCTCCAGGAGTTGGTAATGGACAGGGAGGCCTGGCGTGCTGCGATTCATGGGGTCGCAAAGAGTCAGACACGACTGAGTGACTGAACTGAACTGAACAGTTTGCTAAAGCAAACTCTGCTGGGTTCATATGGCAGTGTGAATTCAGCTTTGAACACTCACTCTGCTCCAAACATATACATGGATAAACACATGGATAAAATACAGAGATACAGAAAAAAGAGTACCAAGAAACTCAGATGACCTAAAAGGTGAGAGCAATATCTTTCTGGTCCAGTCATAAAAGAGAGATTTTTAAAACTTCTCTGTATTTTTTTAAAAAATAGTGGAGGGTATGGTGGGGGGAAATAGGTGAGGGAGATTAAGAAGTATAAATTTCCAGGTGCAACATAAATGAGACATGTATAAAATGCACAGTGTGGGAAATATAGTCAATAAATGTATGATATCTTTGTATGGTAATATATCGTACCTAGACTTAGCATAGTGATCATTTTGAAATGTATAGAAATATTGAATTACTCTGTTGTGTAACAGGAACTAACATAGTGTTGTAGCCAATTATACTTTAAAAACAAGTAAACAAACTCATCTAAAGATCAAATCTGTGGTTACCAGAGGCAGAGGGCAGAGAGAGAGAATTGGATGAAGGCAGTCAAAAGCTACAAACTAAAAAAAAAAATTATGTTTTAAAATTTGAGATGATTGTAGATTTATGTGCTGCTGTAAGAAATAATAGAGTGAGAGCTTACATACCCTTTACTCAGTTCCCCAGACAATACCTTCATAACTATAGTGCAGTGTCACAATCAGACCCTTGACATTACTATAATCTAGAAATCTTAACCATATTTCATGAGTTCTACATGCACTTATTTGTGTGTATATTTAATAAGATGCAATTTGATATTGCATGTATAGATTCAAGTAATCACTTCCATTGTCCAAATAGAGAAGAGGTCCATCACTAGAAGGATACCTTTACTGCCCTTTTAGGACCACAGGCACCATCCTGCCCACCCATCATTATATCCTAGAAACCACTAATCTGTCCTCCATCTTTAAACTTTGGTCATTTCAAGACTGTTATATAAATGGAAGAATCATAGAGTACCTTTTTGATTTGGCTTCTCAAACTCTATAATTCATTCAAGATCCATTCAAGCCATTGCATTTATCCACTCCTTCCTATTACTGAGTAGTATTACATGGTATGGATGTACCTCAGTTTATCTTTCACTCATTGAAGGATCTTTGGATTATTTCTAGTGTTTGACTATTACAAATAAAGCTACTACGGTTTATGTATATATTTTGTGTAAATATTGAGTTAGAATTTCTCTGAGATACATGCCCAGAATTTTTTTTCAATCTCTCATACTACATACAAACATAATAGGATGGAATCATGTGTCTCATAGTTCTCACAGCTAGTCTGTGAGTCTGCTCTGGATGATTGATTATCATGTTAGAGGTAGAGAAACTGAAATTATCAAAATGATCCACCAGACTACTCTGAATGTAAACTTCAAAGTTTGAATTCTTTCTCATTAAGGCCTTGCTTGTTCTTTAAGGCAGCCCTTTTTATAAGGCAAGTTTTCTCCATACTTGAAACGTGATATTCTTCTGTTACCTTGGAGATTTTTCATCTTAGTTTAGGTACTTACATTTAAAATACATGATTTCTGCACACATTTGGATGTCTCTGATTTTGAAAATGGATCCCTATCCCTTTCTCTTAATGACGAGAGCAGTCTAACCATCTCAGACAATGAGGAATGCATTAGCACCAACTGGGGAAGAGCAGGAAGTCTGTAAACCCGTCAGCAGAAGCTAGCTAGCAGCCAGAAATTCCTCCTCCCCATAAGCTGGAAAACAGCTGTCCCTGAAAATCGTTGCTCCAAAGAAGGAATTACTTACACTCTTTTCTTTAACTCAAAAGATCAAGGCCTGGCGGAATGGAAGGCCAAGTCATTTGTCTGTACATTCACAAAGCACAGATTTAGCACCCCCAACCTCCAGCTGGCTCCGGCTTGAAAAAGCAAAACTGGAAACTAAGAACCATCAAACCCTAAGCTTCATTATAGCTCCCTTTGACCATTTCATTTCATTTAAATAAGCCACTCACTGACTGAATTTTTGTCCATGGTTTTCCATGTAGGAAGATGAAAAGACAAAGATTTAAACCTGCAATCAACAAAACCAAAAAGGAAAAATTCTAAATCCATCAATCCTCAAATGTGCATTTCAGAAGATAGGGAGCCGGTCTAATTTAACAGTATGCTAAACAGGTAAACTATTTTATCTTAGAGTTAAACTCATCAGCAGTGAAACATGAAGCTACTACAGTCTGCCTGGAAAAGACAAAAAGTGCTGTGGCTCTGTTGTGAGTCATGGATTCAGCTCAGAGTGAGCAGGGGTCCAAATGACCTGAATAGGCCACTTTCAACAGCTAATTCAGATTAAGTGAGTGAAATCAGCACCCATCTTTTCTGGATTCTGGGTTGGACTTACATGTGAATAGAATTGATGCTTGCTGGGCTTCCCTGGTGGCTCAGGGGTTAAGACTCCGCCTGCCAATGCCAGAGATGCAGGTTCATTCCCTGGTCTGGGAAGATCCCACATGCTTAGGAGCAACTAAGTCCATGAGCCGCAACTATTGAGCCTGTGCTCTCGAGCCTGGAAGCCGCAACTACTGAAGCCCACATGCCCTAGAGCCTCTGCTACACAACAAGAGAAGCCACCACAATGAGAAGCCCAAGCACTGTAATGAAGAGTAGCCCCCTATTCACTGTGACTAGAGAAAATCTCACAGAGCAATGAAGAGCCAACACAACCAAAATAAAATGATAAATAAAAAAATTAATCCTTCTTAGTGAGATGGGATTTCATGCAATAAAAAAAAAGACAATAATACCTAATACTGATCAGGTGCTAGCATAGGGTTAGCTTCACAGAGATTATTTCCTTGTATCTTCAAGATAATCCTATGCTTCTGACTGCTGACAAGTGTTCAATCGTGTCCAACTCTTTGCGACTCCATGGACTGTAGCCTGCCAGGCTCCTCTGTTCATGGAATTTTTCCAGGCAAAAATACTGGAGTGGGTTGTCATTTTCTACTCCAGGGGATCTTCCCCACCCAAGGATTGAACCTGCATCCCTTGTGTCTCCTGCATTAGCAGATTCTTTACCACTATCACCACCTGGGAAGGTAGACATTATTATCCCTATTTGATAGCTTAGAAAACTGAGACTTAGAGAGTATAAGTGACTTGCTTACGATTTCATAGCTATTAAGTGATGAATCCAGGATTCAAATCTTTATCAAAGTTCAAGTTCTAAACCAACAACCAGAGACTACCCAGTTTAGTAAGAGACCAAGCACAGATCTTCTAGACTCCAATTTCCATTTCTGAGTCACTACAAGATGAAGCAAATGAACTATAAAATAAATATCTTTGAAATGAGTCCCATATTAAAATTAAAACAATAATCAAAGGAGAGCAGAAAGGGAGATGGTACCTCATGTGGATCTTATAGTCAGGACATAAAAGAAGATTGGATTGGCCTTGAGCAGGGAAAGGTAGCGAAAGTGATGGTAAAGAAAAATCAGCGAATCAAATGCCTTGAGAGTCACTTGACTGATGTGGTTGAAAATAGCACATGCTAGTCATGACCAACTAACAGAAAGCTGGCCTGGATTTTGAATCCTCAAATCCTTACCTGAGAGGTGGATATGTGCAGGCTACATTCTGAATAAAGTTATATGTCTTATTACTATGATGCTTGGGACCCCGAAGCCCAGCGTGTTCTCTTGGTGAGGGGGGATAGGCCACCATGAGCCTGGCTCCCAGTTGACCTTATAATAAAAGCCAAGCAGGAGATGGTCCTGGGCCTTCCCATTGCCTGTTACAAACCAGTCTTTCCTGGCTCTCTGCCAAAAGTGAGAGTTTGTAGATTTCACATGTTTCCTTGGAGTTTTCCCTTCAGTCCTTAGCATTACTTTATAAATGAAGGAAAAGATGCACAAGAAAGCAGCCAAATTATGTCCTTGTCTTATTGCCAAGTGCATATCTCCCTGGCTTGAGAAAGAAAGCTTTGTTCTTCTCTTCAGGTAAGTGTTTGTTCAGTTCAGTTCAGTCGCTCAGTCGTGTCCGACTCTTTGCGACCCCATGAATCGCAGCATGCCAGGCCTCCCTGTCCATCACCATCTCCCGGAGTTCACTCAGACTCGCGTCCATCGAGTCCGTGATGCCATCCAGCCATCTCATCCTCGGTCGTCCCCTTCTCCTCCTGCCCCCAATCCCTCCCAGCATCAGAGTCTTTTCCAATGAGTCAACTCTTCGCATGAGGTGGCCAAAGTACTGGAGTT